>CM070873.1:159083932-159511432 GCA_036365515.1 Torymus aiolomorphi
AATAATATAGGAAAAGAATAAATAAAGGTGTGCGAGGATACGCGCTAGCCCAATAGGTTGCGTGGAAACCAGCAATTTTAAAATATAAAAAATGATTTTCATCAATTATATTATATAAACATTTGTAACTTCATCTAGCAAAATAAACTCAACAGAGTTTGAAATTGCATAAATAAAAAGAAAAAAGAAGTTTCAATGAAATTGTAAATTGAGTGTTACCGATGAAATAAATATATTTATCTTTGGTATCATACATGATGCGATTTAGAATTGGCTCATAAAAATGATATATTAATAAAATTATTATGATTGTGAAAGTAATAGTCTGCATATAATAAGTTTAAACAGTGAACAAATAGTAATAATAATAATAACTTTGCAGAATGATAATATAGTTTATTATTATAACTTATAAAATAAAAAGAAAATGTAAACTCAGTAATTAATTTATTGAATTTCTTCAATTTATTTGTAATATATATTCTTTAAACAAAACCTTTACAATTTAACAAATATTATTAGAGTTTCTCATTATAGAAATTAAAAACAATGTTTATTCATATCAACGAATTTTGGAGTGATTATCCTTTGTTAATTATATCATCCACAATATAATATATACATGGTCTCTGGGAAAAAATTAGAGTTCTGTTTAATAGTGTTTAATTTTCCTACTTTACGACTAACCCTGCTTTATCGGTGGAACATAATGTCAAAATAATTACTCTAAATGAAAGAATAACGATTTGTATCTTAAACAAATTCAGTTGCCCCGCGTAATCCTCTAATACACTGTTCTATAAAGTTTCGAGGAAAAAAAATCGATGACACATTTGGTTATTGTCGGAACAAAACCATATAAACCTTTCCTTCCCGCGATTTTAGCTTATAGTTTTAACATTTAGTTCACACAATGTTCATCTCAAAATCTAATCCATGTTGACTTACATAAGAAAATAATACAGAGAAGAGAAATGCATAATCTAAAATAATGGCAGTGAAGTTAAGGGGGCTAGACACCTTTCTTCTCTGAAATAAGAAGTCACATTTTAATACATAAATGTAAACTAATTATTTTATACTTTTTACATATAAAAGTGGGTATATTTACCTTATCTTAAAACTTTCTCCGATGGGCCTTTTATATGGTACAGAACCATAGTCATCGATGAAACAAGTTTTTTCACTATCCGTAAGCTTTAAAATTTTCCTGTGGATGGATTGACTTCAGATTTAAACTAAATTACTCCTGAATAGTATAATTCTCATATGAGTGTAGGGATTTTTGATCTAATGAGAAAAAAAAAATTGTGCTGTTTTTCAAGAGTTTTTTTTTTAATTTTTTTAAATTTTTTATATTTTTTCATAATTTTTCTGATGTAAAAATTTTTTTCGACATTTAATCCTAAATCCCTACACTCATATGAGAATTATACGATTCAGGAGTAATTTAGTTCAAATCTGGAGTCAATCCATCCACAGGAAAATTTCAAAGCTTACTGATAGTGAAAAAACTTGTTTCATCGATGACTATGGTTCTGGACCATATAAAAGGCCCATCGGAGAAAGTTTTAAGGTAAGGTAAATATACCCACTTTTATATGTAAAAAGTATGAAATAATTAGTTTACATTTATGTATTAAAATGTGACTTCTTATATCAGAGAAAAAAGGTGTCTAGCCCCCTTAAAGTAACTAAAATGAGCAACATTTTGTGTTTATATTGTTGGGTATTTTTTTTAATCAAGTATATCTGAAAAATTTGTTCTCAATATTTTCAGAAATGCAGTACAGATTATTTTTCTTGACATGCAAAGCTGAAATAGATCGGTTATCTCTATTACTATTAGTATCTTAAAATATATGGCAAAGTTTCAGCTGGATACGTGATCCGGAGATTTGAGCAATTCCTAGTCAGCTATTATATCGGTTATAATTTCCTTGAGCGAAAAAATATAAAGATGTCTGCAATTGTGTAATTTCTAAAAAAGTATTTTTTAAAATTTGAATTTTTAAATAAGTTTTTCGTATGCTTAACCAGAGTTCGTTATCCGTACAAAATACAGTTTACAAAATAATAGAGGTTTTATGATTATTGATGATTATAAAACTTATTTCATTTCTTATTTTGTTTGTTCTTTAGCGAAAATTAAACAAGTTTAAGTAAAAAAATGTTCATAATTATTTAGGAAATACATAATATAATTAATAAATTCAGTTGAAGGTAATGTAGTGCTACTGATCGATCTCTTTAAAATATAGGTACTGTATGTTTGACGATAAAAACTATAACTTTTTTCTGACGGATCACCGTATGTGAAATTGTATCTAAGAATTACGGAGAAATAAATATATTATATTATAATATAAATATATTATATAGCTGTTAACAGTGAATCTATTCGGTAACTACTCACGATGGTGCCAATCATCTAAAAGCAATTTTTAATACTAAAACGTGCATTAATAGGTACAAAATCATTACTAATTGAAGACTTGTCAATACCGTATCATGTATAAATGTATTTAATAACTAAATTTACTTAATAAATAAGAAGAAAAGAAGCATATGTCTTGAAAAGTACTTGCTTACAATTCTTTATTAAATATAAAATCAGGGCAAACGTTTTGCATATTATGTTCAGTACTGTAACAGTTAATAATAAGGAATAATTAGAAAGAGTTAATTAACCTTACCATTATTCTTTGCTACAAGTAATTCGATTGCCAGTTCGAATCCGAGCTCCCGCCGACTTTGGTAAACGATCTCTATAGATTTTGAACATATCGCGTTCACGTATTTCGAAGCAAGTACTGGGAGGGTATTTGCATATGAATTATCACGACTCAAGTCGCGGAGAGTGCGCGCAGTACGCGTCTCTGTCTCAGCGCTTTCTGACGGTCGGATTCATTGGAGTAGGAAAGCGCCGCACCTCGCTAACTCGGATTCCGGCCTCTCTGTGTACGGGAACGCGAACTAGCTCGACTCGCGTCGCGGAGAGTGCGTGCAGTATGTGTCTCTTACTCAGCTCGCTTAGTTGAATGATTTCGTTCTACTCCGAATGCATCGGCTTCGCAATTTAAAGTCCGTGATCAATTGGCCAGAGTGATCTATTAAGATCTATTTCATTACGTTTAATTACGAAATGTATGTACTCCAATTCCGAACTACCCCGGGACTGATTACGCCTGACTGAACCCGCACTGATTAAAAAGAGCTGATCCAAATCGACTTCTTTTTCAGTGCGATGCCGAGACCGTTGCTGCTGCTACTGAAAATTTTAGTCAACATCAAATAGGTACTCCTAACCTTGCAATTTCTGATCCGATTCCGTCGATTTAAGTTCACCTTTTGACTCGCGCTTGATGGCTGGTGATTCGCGCTCGACAGCTGGCGCAGGCTCAATGACTGATGTCCGCGCGATTATCCATCACTCAACCACGGTGGCTGACGTCTCACCGACGGCCAGTGTTCTCCAGTTTATTCTTCTTCGTGAAACACGCTTGGAACTTAATGAGGCTAGGGCTGAAATGGATATTTACCAACAACGACTCGAAAAGTTGGATGCTAATCGTAAGACTGAGCATGAATTACGTCAGCAGCTTGAAGCGACACTACTAAATTATAGCACCGAGAAAAAACACTTTGCGGCGGAGCTACGGGTACGCGGCGCTGAAGTGATCGAGCGTCAGTCTACCATCGATGAACTGCGGGCAGAGCGACTTCCTTTCCAGGAACAACTTGCTCAGTTTCGTCAAATATTATACCAGATGAGTACAACTGCACATTCTAATACACAAACAACAACAATAAACGTAGTTTACACAAGTAACAGGTACACGCAGCCAATTAGGTTAAGTGATAGTTCATTTGGGATCACTTGTTGAAAATTCGGTTACACCAGTCGATTTAGGGTTAGGTTATAACCTAAAATCTGATATCCGTGATGGTGCGACTCCTCTGTCTGAGTATTTGAATCAGTTCAATTTAATTGCGAAGGTCTAATAATTGGAATAATAATAAAAAGATGGTAGCTTTAGCTACTTCTTTGAGTGGTAAGGCGAAAAACGTTTTGAGTAGCTTTGAGGACACTGATACTTTGCATTAGAAGACCCTGTTAGAAAAGTTAGAGGCACGTTTCGCTGAACATTTAGGATCAAGTAGTTACTTTTTATTCGAAGATAGACGGCGAAAGCCAGGAGAGGATCTTCCTATATTAGCAGCTGATGCAGAGAAGTAAGCAAGATTAGCATATCCTGAATGTTCATTGGAGGTACAAGATAAGAGTTAGGGAAACTCATCAATTAGAGCGTATAACCTGTCTTAAGGTTGCTCTTGCGCGAGCTTTAGAAGTAAAAGTTATTAAGGAGCAGAATAGGAACTCAATTTCACAACAGAATACCAAAGATTCTCAAAGCACCCAAAATTCTTCGACAAAGACTCAGATTAGTGTGAAAGACTTTGAGAAACAGAATCACCCATTCAATCACTCGGAATGGTTAAAAAATCTTGAGTGCTGGGGCTGTCATAAGAAAGGGCACATACGTTCTCGATGTCCAGATCAGGAAGACTAAATCGTGCTAAACTTTCAGGAGCGAGTTTGACATTCCATGAAGAAGCTCCTAATGACGATGCTGTAGAACCTGATTGTTTGAACATACGTGTTTGTAGGGTTACTCGAAATTTAAAGACTTTGTAGTTTGATGGCAGTGTAGATAAGAAATCATGTATTTTGAAAATAGATTCAGGTTCAGATGTGACGATTTAAATTCTAAATTTGTTGAGTCACGCTGTCATCGGATTTCCCTTGATGGACTAAATCTGAAATATCCCACTGGTGAAGATGTTCCCGTCAAGTTTGAAACAATTGTCCGAATTGATTTAGGCCTACATTCAGTTCAGATGATCTTTTTTGTTGCAGATATTGTTGACGATTGTATACTTGGGTGTGATTGCTTGAGTAAAACTGGAATTACAGAGCTAATAAACAAAATTTTCCAAAGTACCACAAGCACAATTACTGACTAACAGAAATGCTGTAAAATTATGGAGTGGGCTAAGGAATTACCAGATTTGTTGAAAGTTGTCTTCGAAGATGATTCCCGAAATTTAGATTTGTCACAGAAAGAGAAATTTGTCCAGCTTTTAGTTAATTTCCAGGATATTTTCGAGATGATGATGTTGCGGGGAAGTGTAATCTCGTTGAGCACAAAATTTAACTTAGTGATTCTGGTCTTATCAAACAACGGCTTCGTCCTCTTCCTTTTCATTTACAAACAGAGATTAATCAGATGATTAATGACATGCAAAAACAAGGGGTTAAAGAGGAATATTCTAGTTCTTGGTGTTCTCCAGTAGTATTGAAAAAGGAAAAGAATGGCACTTGGAGATTTTGCATAGATTTCGGAAAATTAAATGACAGGACGATTAAAGATTCATATCCATTACCTAGGATTGACCAAACTCTAGATAAATTAGCTGGTAAGTCTTGTTCCCGACTTTAGATCTTAAAAGCGGGTTGGCAAGTTAAGATTTGCCCTGAAGATAGAGAAAAGACAGCTTTTTCAATTGGTAATTGTTTCTGGCATTTCGGCATTACGGCTTTCAGACTATGTAATGCTCCAGCTACTTTTGAACGATTGATGGAGAAAATACTCCGAGATCTTCTAAATGGTATCTGTTGAATTAGTTTAGATGATGTTATGGTTATGGCTTAATCGTTCGACAGGATGTTAGATAATATGCTGACGATTTTTGTAAGAATCCGAAATGACAATTTGAAACTGAATAGGAAATAATATATTTTCTTTCGACGCGAGGTTGAGTACTTAGGGCACACCGTCTCAGAAAAAGAAGTAAAGACGAATCCTAAGAAGATAGAGGCTATGGTTACTTGGCCGATTCCTTCATGTAAGAAACAGGTAAAAGGTTTCGTAAGTCTATGCTTTTACTATAGACGCTTCATTAAGGGATTTTCTTTTATTACTAAACCTCTTTATCGATTAACTGAAAAGAAAAATAAATTCGATTGGACAGATGACAGTCAGAAATCATTTTTACATTTAAAACAAGTTCTATCAACTCCACCCATTCTAGCTTTACCTCGTAAAGATTTACCTTTTATTTTGGATACAGATGCTTGTGATCATAGAATTGGTGCCGTTTTATCACAGATTCAAGAGGTAACAGAAAAAATCATTGGTTATTACAGCCGTGTTCTGACTAAAGCTGTAAGAAATTGCAATGTTACTCGCCGTGAATTATCAGGAGTAGTAGATTCAGACCAAAATTTCCACTATTATTTATGTGGAAGGCGTTTCTCCATTCATACTGATCATTCTGCATTGACATAGCTTCTTTCTTTCAAGAACTTACATGGTCAATTAGTTAGATAGGTAGGAAAATTAGACCAGTATGACTTCAAGATTCTACATCGGAAAGGTACTTCTCATGGCAATGCAGATGGTCTCTCTAGACGACCTTGTAATAATTCTTCTTGTAGAAGTATCTATTTTTGTTTTTAGTTGTCCCTAGAAATTGTGTCAACGCTATTTTAGAAGAAGCCAATTATTCTCCTTCTGGTGGTCATTTTGATCTTATTAAAACGTTACAGAAAATTAACCCTTCACGATTCTATTGAACAAGATAAAAGTCAGAATAGCTACTACTAACCAGAGACATCACTAATAGTAATCTACCATAAATCATTGATCTCATTTCACTAATTTTCAACGCAAAACATTTTTCAGGATCCAATCAGAATAATTATCTATCATTATTTGTAATACTTAACAATTATATCATGCTATCAACAATAATATTAAACTACATGAATTTTTTATAGGTACATCATGTTTACGGTTTTATAAAAGCATTGCACAAGCTCTGATGGAATTCAATGAATTGAATCAAATTGCTCCACTTCAAATATTAATAGAGGTAACAATTTAAAAAGTCATAAATTGATTATGAAATCTAATATTTTTTAATACACCAACGTTCTTCTCCGAAGTGATTAAGTTATCAACTTATTCCTAATATTTTATTGGGCTTCTTCTAAAAAGGATGTTGAAAATTGGTGTAGATCTTGTTCAGTTTGTATTGCAAAGAAAGGTCTATCAAGTAAAGGTAACAATGAGATGAGATCTATTATGTAGGATTTCCTTTTGAGAGTGTCCAAATGGATATTTTAGGACCTTACCCAATTTCTTCTTTAGGAAATATGTATCTCTTAGTTATAATGGATTGCTTCACGAAATGGGTAGAAGCTTTTCCTCTCTAATATGAGAACAAAAGCTATTGCTGAAGTATTTGTTCGTGAAATCGTCTGTAGATATGGAGTTCCTCTTGAAGTTCAGACTGATCAGGGTCGCAACTTTGACTCTAAGCTAATTGAGGAACTATCTCAGTTGTTAGAAATTCGGAAGACTAGGGCAACACCATTACACCTTCAATCGAATGGTCAGGTAGAGAGACAAATCAGAACGATACTAGAATACTTGTGCAAATACATAACAGACAACCAAAATGATTGGGATAGTTGGATTTCCTTATATCTTGTAGCTTACAGATCCTCGGTACACTCAACAACTGGGGCCACACCAGCGGAGATGTACACCGGTACAGACTTGAGGCTTCCTCTGGATTTTATACGCAGATGTCCTCCTGAATAAGAAGATTGCCCTGACTATGGCAGCTACGTCCGAAAACTAAAAATCAACAAAATTCACCAATCAGTACGAAAGAACATTTACCTCTCCACCAAACATACGAAAACAACCTATGACAGAACATCCAGACATGCCAACTTTCAAGAACAACAGAAAGTATGGTTGTATAATCATCGCCGAGTCAAAAGGAGGACTCCGAAACTCCAAAGGAATTGGGAATGAGCTTATAAGATTATGAAGAAGATCAATGACGTCGTTTTCTATATCCAGAAGACACGAAAACCCGAAAAGAAGATCATTCATATTGATCGATTGGCGATCTACCACGATAGGTAATTTCTTCTGCTCTACTCACGGTTATTTTGAGCCGTGGTTTTTCGTATGAGGCAAAGGGCAAATGCCAGTGCAGGGATAGAGGTGAGGTACCACGGCGTGTCAACTCTCCATTTGTGTCCAAGAATTATCGACAAGACTCTACCCACCGATGATGACATGATGATAAGCAAAAATGACGGTTCTGCATTTTAACATGCGGGTCCCGTGCCTAAATGAGTTAAGGATCAACCCGCTTAAAAGTAGACGATTGCAAAATGATTTCAAGATGATATCAAGATGTTTTCAAAAATTCAAGATGGACCAATTCAAGAGACGGGCCCCTTTGGCCGGGTGAGCCAAGGATCAGACCGCTTGAAGATGAGGCCATTTTGATTCGGTTTTGGAGGAGGAGAACTATCTTTCAATAGACGCGACTTTTTGGTCTGATGAGCCTGGGATCAGCCCGCTTGAAGAAGACGCCTTCTCTTTCGTTTTTATCTTAAGATTATCGGGATGACAATCTGAAAAGACGGGGAATAATGTTATGTACTGGTCATCGAACATGAGAAGAGCGAAAGCGTTACTAAGCGAATAGTTCGTTGTTCTCGACTCGATTTAGATTTTGAGTTTAGTTGATTCGAGAGCTTATTGATGACACGTTTTAATCTTGTGTGTTTATTATCTTGAATAAATTACATTCCTGTTCTTTATAATAATAATTGTTGTTATTTATTGTATGTGTGTGTGAGTGTAACAATATGAAGACCTTAACAAGAGACTACGTGAATACCTAATAAGTGTCGCTGGCAGCTACCTAGAGGACAGGACGCTGATGGTGGAAACGGACAACGACACCACAGTAGTCGAGATCACAGCAGGAGTCGCTCAAGGATCGGTAGGTCGCCCACCGATATGGAACATACATTATGACGGATTGCTATGGCTCAAGCTACCTAATGACGTGGTTCTAGTAGGATACGCTATTTCTAGTAATAACAAGAGTGGAAATGCAACGAGATTCTTGAAATAGTCAGCCGCTGGATGAAAGTACACGGCCTCAAACTAGCCCAGGAGACGAGCGAGGCTGTTCTCGTAGCGAAGAGAAGAAAGTTGGAGCACCCCAAACTCGAAATAGATGGTCACACGATACAGCTCTAGTATTGCATCCGGTACCTGGGTTTATGGATCGACAGGCACTGGAACTTCAAAGACCACATTAGGCGAACACCGACCACAGCAGGGAATGTATGTATAGCGCTACAATAGCTGATGTTCAATGTGGGAGTACCCAAGGCAGCTGAGCACTTCTACAGACTTTGGTGTGGTCAGTGCTACTCTACGGCTCGCCTCTGTTGGATTCCCATATGCACAACAGCGCATTCATGAAGAATATGGCTCCTATATAGCAGCGAATAGTTCTTGGAGTTATTAGCGGATCTTATACCATATCACTGGGTGTAACCTTGCTCCTCACAGGAATAGCCACAATATGGCTGCTCACTATAGAAAAAGCCAACGTGTGGGAGAGGCAGCAGCGAGAGAACGAGACAGACACCCTGCCGTATATCCGAAAAGAAGCCCAAGCAGCCCTACTGCAAGAGTGGCAAGGTGAATGGAGCACATACCCTAAAGGCAGATGAACATACATGCTTATTAGGGAAGTCAAAGACTGGGCGACCTGAGAACAGGGAAGACTCGATTACTGAGTCACGCAGGCACTCAGTGGACATGGGTGCTTCGACACCTACTTGTTCAAGTATAAAAGTCGAAGTAATCCAACCTGTCACGACTGTGACGCCGAATGAGACGACGCGGAAAACGCGCTCTTCCACTGCAGTCTACATAGAGGCGCGGGATAAACTACAACAGAGTATTGGCGCACCCTTAGAGCCAGATACACTGGTCGAAGTCATGTTGCGCGGACAGCAATTTTGGGACAAGATTGTGTGCTACTTCAGGCATGTCATCACAAAGAACAGAGAAAAAGAAGAGAAGATGTGTTTGTGTGTGGGTGTACATGTGTATGTATGTCTGTGTATGTATGTGTGAGGGTGTGCGGGTGTCTGTGGGTATGGGTGTGTGTATATGTGTGTGTATGTGTGTCCGTGTGTGTGCGTGCGTGCGTGTGTGTATGTATGTGCCTATGTGTGGGTGGGTGTGCGTAGGTGTGTTGGTGTGGGTGTGTGAGTGTGGGTGTGCTTGGGTGTGTGTACGTGTGTGTATGTGTGTGCGTGCGTGCGTGTGTGCGTGCGTGTGCATGTGTATGTGTGTATGTGTGTGTGTGTGTGTGTGTGTGTGAATGTGCGCGAGCAGAAAAAGTAGATGGAGGCGCCCCGAAATGGGAACATCCTAATGCGGATAAACTGTCAGCCCCAACCTCTAGTCCCTTGGCCGCCAGGTTAAGGGGACGGGGGAGTACGAATAACGACCGCAACTGCGACGGGTCCAGCGGCTCAGAACAGGCTGCACTGTAGGAATGCTCACGGCGTGCCGGTGGGGTTCCGGTGTCGTAGGACCACCGGCTGAGGAGCTTGCTCCCCCACGTCCGCGCAAAAACACACACACACACACGCGTACACACATATACACACTCATGCACACACGCATCCGTACAAACAGTTTCTAAAATCATGTGATTCGAACTTCTAACGCCTCTATTCGTGTTTCTACAGCGATTTAACGAAACTTAAAATTTTACTATTACAAAGCATCCTCTAGGAGGAAGCAAAAATAGTCATGAAATTTTTTAATTTCAGAGCTTCGTGCCATAGGTACATGTTTTCCAAGTATTGCGCAACTTGTCTCGTCAAAATCCATCGAGTGACTGCTAAGAAAACTTGCACACCAGTTGATTTTTCTAAAATGAGATAATTCTGCTTAAAAGTGGTTTTGAGATAAATCTCTTGGGATTTGGTATTAGAACTAAGTTATATTAGTAATACATATACTTTGTTTATAGTATGTAGATTTTAATTTACTTTTTCTAATAATGTCTCAGGAGTCATAAGGTACAAGGCCACCTTAATACAGCTTGTCAGTATTTATGACATACTAGAACTAGTTAATAGTACATTGAGTTAATAGTACGATGAAACTGTGCTGAAAAAAGTGTTGCGACAAGTGGCGAGTGTCATGGGAATTGCACATGCAAATAAAGGTAGGCAAACGTATTATTAAACCTTAACTTATTATTAGAACGTTATGAATTATAATGGCCCGGCGGACCTTACACAGCTACGCGTCGCGTCGCATTTATCGCTCGCGTGTGAGTGTGCCGCGTTCGGAGAGCACTAGGAAGCGGTCCGCTGGAGGTGAGGCCCGTCGGCGTAGTGCTTATACGAAAGCGCTTCAACGATCACGATCTATGATCGCGGAGAAGGAGAAAGAACGGTCACCTCGTCGGTGAGTCGGCTTAGAGCATCTGCCGAACCACCTTCAGCCAGCGCGTTAGTGTCGTGTACTTACGGGTGTGTGAACCCACGGTGCTGCGTCGCGTCAGTCACTGGCCGGCTGGGCTTGGAGATGCCCGCTCCGCTCGCTCTCGTTCTCCGCTCTCCTCACTGTGCATTGGCGTGGCAGCGCCGCGTTCTCCGGCGTCGCCGACTTGTGACTCTGTCAACGGCGAAGGTTTTGGAGCGCGGCTCTGGTGCAGAGGGAGACTGCGGCCGCGTAGTCCGAAGCGCGTGTCGTGGTGCGCATCATCTCAGTCGTCGTCCTGTCGTGACGTCCCGAGTTATCGAGGTGGTCCCTCTGTCCTTCGCCACTCTCCCCCCATCATCAGTAATCAGCTAGGCGGCTCAGTTACGACTGCCCTCGTGATCTTTTCTCTCTCCTCTCAGTAGCGTCGTCTTCTCTCTCTCTCTCTCCCTCTCCCTCTCCCTTTCCCTCCCTCTCTCTCTCTCTCCTGCTCTCTCTCTCTCTTACCTTTTTGTCGTTTCCCTAGCTCGTGCGCGGCTCCTGCCGCCTCGCTTCTCCTTCGGCTGCTTGCGCTATGTTTGTGATTGTGCTTGTGTGAGTGTGTGTGTGTTGTTATGTAGTCGCGTGTGTACGGGGACTTGTCTTCGTCATAACATTAGTTGGAGGAAGCTATGCGCCAATGTATTGGCTGCGCTTTTTATATTCTGACAAAGATACTTTCGAAATGATCTATGTCATTGAGATGTCTATTTAAGATCTTTATAGTACGAAGAAATATTTTATTTATTATATAAATTTATTAAGTGCATAATACACGAAGCATGTATTAAATTGAGCTGTGTAGAAGGGAGATAAAAAATACTATCAAAACGTCGGCAAAAATAAAATCAAATTAGGATTCGTCAAAAACCGCTAAAAATCATTTTTCGCAGAATTTAAACCACGAATACGTACTCTTGCACTTAATTAACCCTTCACGACAGAATAGCTACTACTAACCAGAGACATCACTAATAGTAATCTAACATAAATCTTTGATCTCATTTCACTAATTTTCAACGCAAAACATTTTTCAGGATCCAATCAGAATAATCATCTATCATTATTTGTAATACTTAACAATTATATCATACTATCAACAATAATATTAAACTACATGACTTTTTTATAGGTACATCATGTTTACGATTTTATAAAAGTATTGCACAAGCTCTCATGGACTTCAATGAATTGAATCCAATTGCTCCACTTCAAATATTAATAGAGGTAACAATTTAAAAAGTCATATAAATTGATTATGAAATCTAATATTTTTTAATACACCTACGTTCTTCTCCGAAGTGATTAAGTCATCAACTTATTCCTAATTCTCACAATCGTTTTTATAAAAAATTTCATCCAACTTGTGCGACATGGCAATGTGCCTGTCACAGAAAAACTGCGAAGGAGAACATGAGGGGAAAGAAAAGCACGACTGCGGCGAAAACTACGCGCCGCTAGGACTGTTCGCACTGAGAAAAAAATATGCTATATTTTCTCATAAAAGTACTATAAAATATGGAGGTATTTGGCTAAATTTATATTTTATAGTGATACAAAAAACAAAATTATGATAATGATAGCTAGAAATATATTATTGGGTACTATATTATATAGAAAAATTTGAAATATCAAAGGATTTCGAATGGCAATATTATATTATACTAAATGAATATAGTAAACTTTTCTGAAAATTTATTAAATGTACAATAATTGAGTTACTGTAACTGTTAAGTGGTTTGAATTATATGAATATATTTATTATTAACATATTATAGTTGATTTTACAAAAAAACATAGTTAAGGCAATAATATTCAGTTTAACTACGCAATATAGTTCACAGTACAAACGCCTTCTTTTCTTAGTGCGCGCGCGATACTCATACACACGTACTCCAGTTCCCCCACACCTAACCCATCCCAGATCCCATACATCTTCCGTTTTTCTGACACACCAGATGTTCACAAGCCAGGATCAGCCATGACTGCGAGCTGGGAGCCAAAGAACGACGTAAAAGAATGACAAGCAGCGTACGGGTGTTCATCCTCAGTGGTGTTGTTTCACGAGTAACAGCTGTAGTCGTATTGTCATAGGCAGGAGCGCTTCGCCTTAGGCCAGACAACAGTATTAGTATTGCTACTATAGGGGGGAGAAATGGCTAGAGTACAGATATAACTCACGCTCCAACTCAAGAGGGAATGAGGGATTTAGGTTAAGGCTGCTTAATAGCTACGTAACTGAGAATGGGCGCCTCATAAAGCTAAAAACTTACCAGATATCATCACCAAAGGAATTCTACTACGGCTGATGGCTGTGAGAATAAAGCTGCAAGTACTTCGTTGCCGACGTTGTCGAGTCCAAGGCGCCGGTGACAGCGAGCAAAACACGCAGCCATGTGCACATGCGGAGCTGTTGTGTGCGCGCCGCAGGAAGAGAGCAGCAGGCGAGAAAACTACGGTAGCGCCGAAAGTGATAAGAGAACGAGCGCCAATTTTAGCTTATTATTTTTAAAACTTTTCAAAATGCTTTTTTGACCAAAGTTGGCCAAGCTAATTGAAAAACGTTTTGATTTTTTGAAATATCGAGAAAAACCAATAAATAGCATTTTTGATAATATGATTGATTTAGAAACTTAATATTATTCATACATCTTATGTAATGGATCAAATCACTGAATTTTGTAAAAACATCGAATAGAACTTGAAACATATATTTTCAATAATATTAGACTTATACAATAAGATTTATGTAATTATCAGTTATAATTTACATTCATTTTTAATTTTCTGAATATTGGATACAAACCACACTCTTTGCTAAAACACATTTCATATTTTATACTGCTATTGAGTATATTTTATATTGAGAAATTTGTTTTTTGAATATATAAGAGTATATTTATGTTATCAAGATTGATTTAAAAATTTTTTGTTCTATTTTATTTTTACTATTTTATGTATTAAACTGAGACTTAAGTAAATTTAGTATACCTTTTATTCGCCTGTTATAACGAAGACTTCGTAAAAAAAAATCCTCCTTCTAATAATATGAAAAAATACGATGCTCTTTTTCGTACTTAGTCAATCAAGTTTTATTTAAGTCACAGGGACGCGAAAGGACACGGAGAAACGCGGGGGGATAGTTTTCATTTTGGGGAGGGACAACGCGGAGGGGCGATGCTGAGGGATAATGCGGAGGGATGCGGAGAAATGTTCAGGGACGCGGAGGGACGCGGAGGGACAATGCGGAGGGACAATGCAAACCCCAAATAACGCAAAAAAACAGTAAATTTTACGTTATTTTGCGGAGGGGACTGTGCGGAGGGACGCGGAGAGACGCGGAGGGATACGGAGGGACGCGCAGGAACACGAAGGGACATGGAGGGACGCGGAGGGACGGGGAGGAACGCGGATGGTTAGGATCTTAATTGAGCTTACAACTATATAGTGTAGTAATATCTCCCTATATTATATGAGCACATCCACCGAATTTTCAATTTTGGGCATGAAAAAAAAGTTTCTAAATTTTTTTAAGGCACACCTTCTGAAGCACTTTTCTTCATTCTATATAGGTCAAAAGAACATGAAAATAAAAGAGTTACTCATTTTTTATAATAGCTATTTTTTATAATAGGATTTACGCGCTTTTTGTTTACGTACGATTTTCTATATGTTCGTAAAATTCAGAGAAATGTTCTCGCGTGACCTTATAATTTCGGCACTGTAAAGTTGAATGACATTTTAACATATGGATAATATCTTTATAAATGATCAAATCTATAGTTCACATCTATGCTAAGGATGATATTATGCTTTCTGTGGATGTGCCACCCAATAATACACTTTTTTTAAACAAGTTACGCTTCAGTGTAGTCTTCTTTCAAATGCTGTAGATTATTTTAGAAATAAGGCACACATATTTGCAAGGCGTCATTTTTTTCGTTAGTCCAAGAAGAATATTTTACGCTTTTTATATTTACAAAAAAAAATTGCTATTTTTTTTAAACGGTACAAATAAAAATTTTTTTTGAAATTTATGAATTGTAGTACGATGTTTCAATTATTTTTATTTCAGTTTTGAAAACAGGCACACCTTTGGGGGTCATTTTTTCTGAAAAAATGTAATGTCAGGATGGTCTAAAAAAATGTTGGTACTGTTTGGAGGATAGCTATTTTTTTCATAGACTATTTAGTGAAAAAAACTTGGTAAAGTACACGTGAGACTCCCCTAATTCTGACCATTCAAGACATGTTTTAGTCATGATCGCCACTGTTGATCTTGATAAAAATGAAGTGCGATTTCAAGAAAATTTTTTTTAATAGTTCTATGTATTTGAACGTTAACTAGGTTCATTTATATGAAAGATCTAGCTCAGTAACACGAAAATTAAAAATTCGGTGGATATGCTCATATAGGCGTCACTGCTATATCTGAACGCAGTCCCTCCACCGTACCCTCCACCGCCCTCCACCGTCGCCACCGCCCTCCACCGTCCCCTTCACCGTCGCCTCCACTTACCTATTTGCTGCCCCTCCACCGTTCCCTCCACTTTTTAACGTTAAATTCGTTCAAAAATCACGTTATTTTGCTTCCTCCTAGAGGAAGCTTTGTGATAGTAATTTTTTGAGTTGTTGTAAAAACATGTTATAAGTGTTATTGGAGGTGTTAGGAACCAAAATACATGATTTTTGAAAAATGTCTGTATGGATGTGTGTGTGTGTGTCTGTGTGTGTGTGTGTGAGTGTGTGTGTGTGTGTGTGTGTGGAGCTGGATCTCAGCTTCAACTCGATTGATTTTAATCAGACAGGTCTCATTTTCTTTGTTTTTTTTTGTGTGATGTCGGGTTAAAAATCGGTTTTCGATTGGGCTGATTCGTTTTTGTTTTATTTCAAATTTTCGATTTTCTCAAAATTTATTTTTGATTTTTTTTAATGATCGGATTTAAATTTTTGAATCGGATGGGTAGCATTCGAAAGAGCGTAAAAAAACCTATAATTAAAAAAAAAAATTCTCTAGCTATCACGGTTCTCTTGTTATTGATAAAAATGTGTTTTTTTTTAAAGCCTGTAAACTAAACGGTCCATTTTTTTGAGAAAAATCACGATAATGCACAATATAAATATAAATAGCTATAATCTGTAAAAGTTTGAATCCATTTCTTTGGTTAGTTTTTGAGAAAAAAATTGAAAAATGAAAAAAACGCTTTCTCTATGCCCGACGTTTACAGAAGTAAAATTGACTTAATCGCTTCAAAATTCCTTGTAGAGGTAGATTTTGTATAGTTCTCGGTCGAGTTCTTTGGGCAAAATATTTGGTCTAAAAATTTCAGAGATATTTGAGGTTAAAATTTTTTAACCTTTTTTTCAAATCGTAATTTCTCGAGAACGGCTCTATGTACCTGGATCGGATGGGTAGCATTCAAAAGATAATTAAAATACCTATATTTAAAAAAAATTTTATTCCTAGCTTGTAGCGGTTCGTTTGTTATTAACAAAAACAAAAACCTGCTTTTTTTAATAAAAGGTTATAATTTCCTAATCCTATCACTTATCTTAAAAAATAATGGATTAGTTATGATATCAGTTTATTCGTGATTTGATTGGTGGGAGTAATGGGTTGCTAGGTTAAAAAAAAAGTGGTGCAGTTTTGATAAAGTTACAGCGTGCTAAGCGCACTTAGAGATTACTACAGTGATGTGATGTGATGATGTGTTGTATGTATATATTATTTTTAACCTGGGACATTTTTGCCCGTTGATATTCTTCATTTGGGTGTCCCAATCCCTACAAAACTTAATTAATTATAATTTAAATAATTGGACATTAGATTCTGAATGCAATAAATGTAATGTGAAAATGCAACAAAAAATTAATGTGAAAATTAAAGAAAAAAAAATTTTAATTTTACAATTACTATTATTTACAATGAATGAATCAAACAATATAGGCAAACTGAATAACTGTAAAATAACAAATATTTCTACGACGAATGTAAATATTGATGACAAAATATATAACGTTTCGAATGCAATATTCCATCATGGTAATAGCATTGATGAAGGACATTATACAAATATGTTACGAAAAAATAATAAATGGATAAAAGTAGATTATTTAAAGGTAAAAGAACAAAGTTGGCCCAAATACAGTAAAGATTTATGTTATTTTCCTAGAAGAGACATGATAATATATTCTTGAATTATATATTATTTTTTTCACTAATAATAAAATAAATGAAAGCAAAAGTGGATTAGGCCTTTTTGCATAATATTATTTTAAAAAATAATTTCAATAATATAAATTAAGTGTAAAGTTAAGGCGAAATATACATATTATATTATGCAAATGGGGACACCACTTAATACAAGGTTTTATTATTTTTTTAAATGTTTAAATTAATTTGTAAAATTTATATATCTCATATAATATTATTTTATATTATTTTTATTTAAATAATTCATTTCAAATAAATCATATTTTCTAACATATAAAATATTGTTTTCAGAAAATATAAACGTATAAATTAATTTTCGTAATACTATGCGTAAAATAAGCGAATATATTTATGATTTACGGGCATAAAGTTGAAATTTACGCTTAGTTGGAGTAAATTAAAAATATTAAAATATTTATTTACGTACTATAACCGTAAAATTAAATTTTTCATCTGCAACCCATACACATATTCGCGTTTTACTTTATGTTTAGGTCTAATATAACGAAAAATAATGCTCGCAAAACCAGCGTAAAGCGGACGTAAGGTTCAACTTTACGCTCTTGTAACAAAAACTAATATTAATCTCAAAATACAAAAGCTTTATATTTTCTTTCAAAAAACGCACCATGATGATAATAAAGTATGTTTTCCATGCGTATGTTTCTAAGCCGAAGGCGATGACGAACGATGAGCGTTGAAATTTTGATTAATAAATGGAAAATAAATGGAAAATTCTCAAAGATAAATAAATTTTTTTAACTTCGAAAATTTTTTAATCAAAGCTATAACAAAATTTTCTGCTATTTTTTAATAAAAACACAAGTTTTTTTTAAATAACTTTTTTTATAAAAAGAAATAAAGGTAATCTCTTGAAATTTTAACTAAATAATAATATATTGTAATAAATAATTGTAATAATTGATTAAAATTTCAAATTGATCAAATATTCTCTGAGATATCAGTATTAAAAAACATTAAAAAAAAATTTTTAATCTCGAATATCTGGTCGTGATGATCATTTTTTTGTTTTTTTGTGGGCAATGAATTTTTTTTTTGTAAAATATAAAATTGTATAATAATAATTGCTTTTTAATGATAAAAAATAGAATGAGTCAAAATAGAAAGTGACAAACCATTTAACATAGTCTCACCGTACAAAATAAAGTATTAAATTTTAATTATTGGAATTAAAAATAAATTAAAGGAATCAGTAAATTAAGTTTGAGGAAGCTACGTGCCAATGAATTGGCAGCGGTTTTTTAATCTCAGTCAGACCACCGTCTCCTCTAGCGCCCTCCACCGTCCCCTCCACCGCCCTCCACCGCGCCCTCCACCGCCCCCTCCACGGCCCACCACCGTCACCTCCACCGCCCTCCACCTACCGTCCCCTCCACCATCCCCTCCACCGTCCCCTCCACCTCTGGACTACTACCGGACTATTATCTTTTATGATAATCGAAAAAGCATCAAAGAGAAAACTGTCACTAAATCTTTGAATTCGAAGATTTAAAAAAACTCAAAAATATACTAATTAATATTAGAACCAACATAGACAATTATGTTTTCAACTATTACCACAATTCGCACATTTGGAACAGTTTTCCACACCACTACTGAGGTACTGTTATAGGCACGTTGAATTTTTGATTTTATTGAGCTTAGGTTTTATATATGGGAGCGTCCAGCAGAAACGGGCCACCGAGCGCGCGCGGTGCCTTTTTTCGCGTAAAAGGCGCTCTGTTTAACTCGTTCATAATCGTATGCTGCGTCTTTGAAAAAAAACCAAGGACCTATATCGATAGATTTTTTTCCGCTCTTTCCAATTGCGCCATTGTTTTTATTGCGAAACGCGTTCTTCCGGACGATAACTCGAGTTGAATATTGAAAGTCATTTTTCTCGAAGTATATCATGTTTTTTTCAAAATAAACTACACCATTGGAAAGTACAACTCTTAAGCTTCAAACCCCTATCTTGGAGAAGTTGGAGAAATAAAGGGTTTAAAAGTAACAACATGAAAAAGATAGCGCCGAGGGTCCGCGCGAGCCCCTCGCGCCCGTGCGTACGGCACGTTTAAGTGCACGCTCTATGCAATTCGCTAATAATCGTGTACCAAGTCTCTGAAAAAAGAACTAAGGACATATATCGATAGATTTTTTCCTGTTCTTTCCAATGGTGCTATTATTTTTATTTCGAAATGCTTCCTTCTAGTTGAAAATACGATTTGAATGTTTAAACTCTATTTCTTCAATAAAATATCAGTCTTTTCTTCAAAATGAATTATATTCTTCAAAAGTACAAGTCTTAAACTATAAAATATTATATTTTTAAGTTGAAACATGAAAAGTTCAAAAATAGTAAGATCAAAAAGACAGCGGCTGCCCGAACTTTTTAGGCTATGCTCAAGGGCGGATTAATACACGCGATGTGCTATTCCCCTTCCTTTTTTGTAAATATAAAATGTTTTGTAACTTACAATGCCAATGCGAGGACATAATTTTGTGGATCTAGTTGTAACAGTTAGTATAATATTACAATGAACTTTGTTCATTTATATAACAAAATTTGAAAAACATAATATATTAAACATAAAAATATCCATGAACGCACTGAAAGCAGTGAAACAGAAATTTAAAATAACCTTATAGATTGTTTAATCTGGCATAACAATATTAGCTTTTCCTTTATATTCTAATTTTTTTACATTTTTTTTATTTTATAAGAATTGTCCTTTTTGCAACATCCGCTTCTTTCTTTGTTTGAGTTTTAAGTACTTTTTCTTTTTTGATCGGTGGATATAATTGAGAATCTTCTGACGCTGAAAATCTTTTAAGTTCTAACTTTTTGGCATCATTTAATAATTTAATACAATGAAACAATTGAGTTCCAGGTATTGTCTTAGCTGAGGCTAGCCTGTTTTGTAGCTTTTCTGTAGCCTTTAAGTAATCGTCTTTTGATGAAAAAAAGCACTCAATATTTTTGAAATACTCAGTTGCCCACTTGTATAAATCTTGGGGCGTCAATATATAATTGTCGGATACTTTCCGTAAACTTTCTCGTCTGGCATTGCTTTTCACGGAAGCACCTATTCCATCACATGCATTTTTTCCGTGGGCTGTTGCATGAAAATGCCACTCAGCATCAACAGCAAAATCATCATAATCATGAAGAAGATTTTGGAAATTGTGTTTATTTTTAAAATGTTGCGCAGCTCCATCAGTAAAATAAATAACTTTTCTAACTAAATCGAAAGACTTTTTAAGGAAATTAATTATAATTTCTTGTATTAGATAAACTGCAACAACGTCATGAATTAAACTATCTGAGAAAACTACCATGCTTTTGTGTTCAATTTTAGATTCTGATCCTTTATAGTAAATGACTATTGTAGCTAAACTACACTGATTATTATTATAATGAAATGATTGTGCATATTATTATAATGAAGCATCTGGCTAGTGGACGACGCAGGCCTCTATTTAAGCCCGCGAGGTGATGTTTTTCATTGAAAGTAGCGCGCTTGGTGCTTGCCATCTAGCGGGTACTTCGGGTACATCCCGAACAAAAGCATTTCGGATTAAAAATAATAGCACCATTGGAAAGAACAGGAAAAAATCTATCGATATATGTCCTTAGTTCTTTTTTCAGAGACTTGGTACACGATTATTAGCAAATTGAATAGAGCGTGCACTTAAACGTGCCGTACGCACGGGCGCGAGGGGCTCGCGCGGACCCTCGGCGCTGTCTTTTTCATGTTGTTACTTTTAAACCCTTTATTTTTCCAACTTCTCCATGATAGGGTTTTGAAGCTTAAGAGTTGTACTTTCCAATGGTGTAGTTTATTTTGAAAAAGAAAACATGATATACTTTGAGAAAAATGGCTTTCAATATTCAACTCGAGTTTTCGTCCGGAAGAAAGCGTTTCGCAATAAAAACAATGGCGCAATTGGAAAGAGCAGAAAAAAATCTATCGATATAGGTCCTTGGTTTTTTTTCAAAAACGCAGCATACGATTATGAACGAGTTAAACAGAGCGCCTTTTACGCGAAAAAAGGCACCGCGCGCGCTCGGTGGCCCGTTTCTGCTGGACGCTCCCATATAAGAAATAATAATAATTATATATATGATTTTGGGACATGCCGAAATCATATAGAATTACACAATAGTTTTTTATATAATGAGACTAAACACAACCATGGAATTCATCGCCAGTAGCTCTAAAAACCATGGGAGTCATCCCTCCGTTATCCTCCTTGACTCCAACCTAGCCCTTCCTTCCTCCACCATGTAAGATGTGAATTAATTTTCATTACCTATTATTGTTAATACGACATAAATTTTCACTCATCAAATCTTATAGTGTAAATTATAGATTAAATTTCAAAAATTTCTTTCCATACAATGTTGTCTATTATTAAAGAATTTTCTGAACAGTTTTCAATAAGTATATTGTTAGGATTTTTACATCGGGATAAAGCAACATATAACTGACCATGTGAAAATAGTGGTGGTCTAATAAAAATTTCAATAGAATCGAAACTCTGTCCTTGAGATTTACTTATTGTCATGGCAAAAGCTAATACCATTGGAAATTGTTTACGGTAAAGAATAAAAGGAAATGAAGATGAATCTGCGGTATTTAATGTTATTCGTGGAATAAAAACCTCTTCGCCAATTCTTTCGCCTGTAATTATTTCTGCCTTAACATTATGAGCATATAATCCAGTTATTCTTAGACGTGTACCATTACACATTCTTTGTACAATACTTATATTTCTAATTAACATAACAATAGCATTTACTTTCAATTTTAATTCATGAGGTGGAAGACCTTCTCTAATATTGTTAAGCATTTCAATTGGATAATTTAAATGAATATTTTCGTCTGTTTGATCAACTCCTTTATGAGTTGCATAATCTAAACTATAATACGTATGTACTTTTTTATTCAATAATTCTAAAACTTTATTATTAGTAATTTTAGTATCTTCATTATGAGCGATTAAGATTACACGATCTATTGAAGTTTAATGTTACTATAAATTTCTTTACAAATATTATTCGTTTTCCATTTATTTGGAATAATAAATGGATTAATTTTTCCTTCACCCAATTCTAACAATAGTGAAGAATATTCTTTATTTTCCGAACGAATATTTTGATTTAATTTTAAAACTTTAAAAAGTGACCATAAAGCAGAAAATTTAATTGTTTCTTCAATTATACTATTTTTGTTACCACATTTCATAACTGGAAAAATTTGCCGAAAATCACCTCCTAATATGATCAATTTTCTACACTATTAATTCAATTAATATAACGATATTTCATTGCTCTGAAGCAATTATAAAGAACATAAATAGTATATCCTTTACCTTTGATTCGTCTTAAGTCCGATATTTTACTCATCAAAATTTCATATTGTCAAAATTTGATAGTTTCATACTTCATTATTATAAAATTTCTCTCTGAAAATGGGGGTTGGCGAGCGGAGCGAAGGGGCGAAGCCCCCCTAGTATATATATATATATATATATATATATATATATATATATATATATATATATATATATATATATATATATATATATATATGGGACGTTGCACGTCACTTTTACCTCCCTCTATCTAAAAATTGAGAGGACGTACGAAAACGTACGCCGATCACTCAAAATTTTCCTTGAAATATAGGCTTTCTAATGTGAAGCGGCAGAAGCCATGATTTCAAGATGGCCGAACAATATGGCGGCCATAAGAATAGAAAGTGCATTAGGCATGCGTGTAAAAATTCAGAATAGCGATAAAAAATTCTGAAAAAATTCATGCAGTAGCTTGTCTGGCTACTGGTTCAAATTCTACGATCAAACTTTCAAAATTCACGATGGCGGATCCAATATGGCGAACTAAATTTCAAAAATCAACGAATCCATACAAAATTTGGTATACGGGGGTTTTTCAACTTGCAGATCAGGAATTCGGAGTTAAATTTGTAAAATTCAAGATGGCGGATGCAATATGGCGGGCGAAATTTTCAAAAATCAACGGATACATATAAAATTTGGTATATGTGGTTTTCTTGAGTTGCTGATCGCGAATCCTGACTCAAATCTGCAAAATTAAAGATGACAGATTCAATATAGCTGGCCAATAATTTTTTGAATAAAAAAATCTCAAAACATATTACATGAAATTACAAATTATAAAACTATTTTTGATGATTTTTTTATCAGTCGTGTCGTTTCGGAGTGAGAAGTTCCGAAATCTAAATTCATGAATTTATACAAGACAAAGCGTGTTTAGAGAACAGAGTGGTCAGAGTAGCTTCTGCCTCAAATTCTATGCTGACAATATGGAAAATTGTAGATTCTCCTCTAAAATACTGTAATTATCAGCTATAGAAAAATAACTAGGAGGCCCGAACCTAATGGAACCTTATCGAATCCATACCCAGACTTTCATGTGGGGTGGAAAATCGTGGATCGATATAACTCCACTGATCTATTTTGACTTTGCTAAGACTAGAAAATTGTAAGACAATACATTTTTCAAATTCATTCGGATTTTTAATAATTAATATTGCACGTTGTTGACATGTCTTTTACTACCAGGATATTACAATATCTGTAGTATTTTTCCAGGTAGTACTATGAAGGCATGTCCAATAGAGATTTTATCCACTTCAGGTGCTTCAGAGAAATTTTTCTTAAGGAATCCCTTAGTCTATCTACGCTCTTTTTCATCGTAGTACATTACATGAAAATTCTGGAATTTCCTGTTCGCCCACTCGTAAAGGGATTCTGGAGTTAATATTGCATCATTTGGTTGTGCTTGCAGACTGGCACGTGTAGCTTCGCGTTTCAGGATAGCTCCTACGCCATCACAAGCTTCTTTGCCATGCGCGATTGCATGGAAATGCCAATCGGCTTTAACACCAAAATCTTCTTCATGATGAATTAGATTGCACATTTGATACTTGTAATGTTGTTTCTCACCATCACTTACATACATGATTCTTTTCAAATTTGGTATAGTTTCCTGATCTCAGGAATGACTAACTTTTGCATGACATAGACTGCGGCAGTGTCATGTGTTACCCAATCAGATAGAAGTACAAAACTTTTGTGACAAGTCTCCCCTGCGTGATTCTTGTAGTAACATACCACTGGATGTACCGTGCATTGACTATTATTATAGTGAAATGTTTGAGCTGCATCTTGTGCCACAAAAGTAAATTTTCCGAAAAATCAGTGTGAATTATCACTAAACCTGGTGCTAAGTTATTTTTCAAATTTGTAATAAATTCTAACTGTGTTTTTGAAATAAAATCGTGAGTGAGCAATATATTTGAACGAGTGTAAAACTCATCAACAAAGTCTTCAGATGAGAGGCCTTCCCTTTTTAGAGTACACCTATTTGTCGATTCCCAAGTACTGAAAATTACTTTTGATATACACTTCTCCTCAAAAATCTTCTTGAAATAATAACTGAGAAGGTCTTTCTCTCGACACAGTTGACACTCATGAAGATAATAACATGCTGGTGATGGATTATCACACAAGAATAATCTAAAACAATTTTTGTACTGTTGAATAGAATCGTCATAGTTTTTAGTAAAACTAGCCAAGTTGCTTGCATCAAACATTGTCTTGCAGTTCTGGTGCATGGTGCAAACATAAACGCTGTGTGTACCACACTAGCTCCAGCCGAAATGCACCATTGCAGTCGAAGCTCTGCAAATTTCGTTAAGTGGATTGATATCTGTGGGTTGAGCTCTTTGAATCGAACATGCAGGTATTTTATGTCATACAGAATCAAGCGCTTCTGTTTTTTTTCTTTTTCTTTACCATGTCTCACAATAATAACGTCTTTCTTGTTTGGCATAATCCTACTGTTCTCATCACTTTCATAAAAATTGCGAATTAATTCAACAACATCTTGTGATAATGTCTTACCAGCTCTAGCAATAGGTGCCGACATAATTCTCTCTGTTTCTTTGAGCTTTAGAGCTTTCTTGACAAAATATTTCGAGGTATTGAACTCTCTAGAAGTCTGTGCAATACTCCAGCTATCAGGTACTATCGTGAGGATCGTGATCGGTAATGGATCATTCAATGGTAAACTAGAAAACTTCTGCTTTAGTTTGTCTAGCATTTGCTCGAGTTCTCTTTCTCTAGATGAAGAAGACTTGTTGCAAGGTTCTGGGGCTTCATATTTATCATTCGCATATGAATGTTCTGACTGAAAATCAATACTGGAGTTTAATACTTCAGGTTTCGAACCCACATCAATTGCCTTAAATTTACGTTTCCTGCAACTAGAGCATATTCTCATGCCAGGTATGTATACTGGAAGGAACTTCTGCAAGTTTATCGAAACTGGTAGGAGATTCTTACCCTTATGAGGAGAGATATTGAATAGATTAATACATCTATGCCTATGAATCCCGGTTTCTTTTCACCAAATAATAGACATGAAAACAACTGATTCAAATATACGAGAACTATTTCCAGCAAGAGTAGTCGTGAAAACGACTGATTTAAATACGAAAACTATTTCCAGCAAGAGTAGTCGTGAAAATGACTGATTTAAATACGAAAACTATTTCCAGCAAGAGTAGTCGTGAAAACGACTCGAATGACGAAAATCACTTTTCTGACGGGTAGTCGTGAAAACAACTAATATAATACCATAACTATTCCCAGCAAGAGAAGCAAGAACATTTATGAATATGTTTTCACGAGTATCAATGATGCTTTATCGATTACTTAATCCACGGATAAGGAAGAAATAAACTTCGATACACTTTGCCTCGTGTGAACTTGTGAATTTACATACTAAAGAATTTCTTATTCGGAAATAACGTGATAAATCAAAAAATCATCAAGAATACTTTCCGTTTATAATTTTATGTAAAATGTCTTGAGATTTTTTTATTGCCGACATTATTTCTGAGCAGTTAAGCCAGTAAACGATCGAAGGCCTGAAATCGACTTTCTCTGGTGAATGGCTGCATTTTGGATATTTGGTAAAACATATTGTCTAAAAACGATGGTCAAAAATGCAGCTTCCAAAAACGCCGGCTTCACCCCTAATTTGGCGAAAAACCATCCACGAAAACGGTTTTTCGCTTATAACTCGCGAACGAGAAGAGATATCAAAAAGAACCCTAAACAAAAGTTGTAGAGCGTGAAATTTTACATAAGGATCACCTATCTTTTTTTGCATTTGATAAAATTAAGGCTGAGAAAAGCACGCAGAAGTAACAAAGAGCAAGCGGCCGGAGGGGTAGGGAGGCGGAGCCTGCGGCCGCGCGGCTGCGGTAGCGGCGGCACGTCTCGTCGTCAATGTTGTCATATAAGCGCACGCGTGGACTGCGTGTCTCTGCACGGCTTGAGAGTTGTTTTTCACTTTCTAGCGAGTCTAGCTGGCCCAGGCGCCGGAAAATTTTTCGCTTCTGTCGCCCCCTGTATACCTGCTGACGCAATTGTATAAAGTAACCATCCCTTTTTATAAATTTTGATTCGTGGAATCTAAATTTCGGGGTTACAATTTAACAAAATTGCATGAACTTTGATTTAAATGCATTTGTTGGAACAAAAACGCTATTTAAACAAATAAAAACAATCTTTTGCGATCAGAATAATTTTTTCTTGAATATTCCGCCAATTTTAAAATTAAAATGTTTCATTCAACATCTACCAGAAACCAATATTCAAAGAGTTATAAATTTTTAAAATATTAATTCTTACCATTCAAGAGATTTTTAATAATAGTCACAAAATTAAACATCTAGTGAAAATTGTTACATCTACTTATCGTTTAACATCTAAATAGATATGTGCATAGTTAATATTACTTTGTATTATAAGTAATTCACATTAACATAGGTACGAGTAAATCTCAGGAATTCTTAACTTTTTTGGAATCTCCAAAGTTTAAGCAGAGAAATGAATCAACGCTCAAAATTTTTGCCTTGCAATAAAAAAAAATAAAAAATCTATATTATATCTATTATGAATAATGGTAACGAATCAGCTGCGTACATAAATTAAAAAATTGTTGTTAATGTGCTTTTCCTATCGATATATTTATCTATATAGGAACAGGAACACACTTACGATCGTTGCACAATTTGTTTAGCTTTTTTTGTGTCAAAATCTTGAACTTGAGTCCTGGTAGGTCGATGTGCTATAAAAATTAGCCGAAATATAAGATTTTTTCACCATAGCGTCTGGCTGAAAGTACCACTTTCGCAGTTCGTTCCCGGCTCAAACCATGAATGTGGTACTTTCGGTAAGCATATGGTAGAATAGTAAAATAGAATAATATATGAGCTATTTCCAAAATTATTTCCCTCTTATGTCTCGAAAAAAATTATAATTTTTTGTTTCAGACACCCCCATCAGACAAAGTTTTTCTTGTTCTTCAAGCTTTTTTGAATGAGAAAATAAATATATACAAGTTCGATTTAATGATATCATTTTTTGGCGATACTTTCAAGTCAATTTAGGATTGAAAAGAATTGACGGGAATTTCAACTTTTTTTCTAAACGATGAAACTTGAAAAAAGGATTTAATTTTGATGGCACATTTATTGAACAAAGTTTTTCTTGTTCTTTAAGCCTTTTTGAATGTGAAAAAAATTATTTACAAGCCCAATTGAATGGTATACCTTTTCGGCGCTACTTTTAAATTTAAAAATTAAGGAAAATTTGGTCTTTTTTCTAAACTACAACTCTTATAAATGCTAAAATCTGCCTATTTATTTGATCTTTCCATAGTAATTATCTACATTGAAATTTTTACTTTAAAAGTTTCAGTTTTCTAAGAAATAATCGTTATTACAATTATAACTTCCCATAATAGTTTACTACTAGCGATAATTCAATAAATATCTGAAAATATAAAATATCAATCTTTTTTCCATCATCACATCAGCTTTACGTATTTCGTATATTAGTAAATAAAAGATTAAATGGAATGACAGATGTCCCATATTCACTTAGTTATTTCAATTACAATATGCATTGAATACGTAAAACTTGTGTGATGATTGAAAATAGATTGATATTTTATATTTTCAGATATTTATTCAATTATCGCTGGTAACTAATTGTTATGGGGAGTTATGATTGTAATAACGATTATTTTTTAGAAAACTGTAACTTTTAATGTAATAATGTCAGTGTAGATAATTATTCATGTAAAGATCAAATAGGTAGATGCCAGAATTTATAAGTGTCGTCGTTTAGAAAAAAGGCGAAATTTCCCTTAATTTTTAGATTTAAAAGTAAATGACTTTTTGTTCTCAGAAAGGCTTAAAGAACAAGAAAAACTTTGTCCTGTAGATTTGCCTTCAAAATTAAATCCATTTCCCAAGTTTTGACGTTTAAAAAAAAAGGTGAAATTTCCGTCAATTTATTCTTTTCAATCCAAAATTGACTTAAAAGTGTCGTCAAAAAATTATACCATTAAATTGAGCTTGCACATATATTTTTCTCACATTCAGAAAAACTTAAAAACAAGAAAAACTATCTTGTAGATGTGTCTTCAAAGAAATTTTGTTATTTTTTTCGAGACGTAATAGATATTTGCTTGACTTAGACGCAGGTATTTAGCTGTCTAAGTCAAGCAAATATTTATAAAATCCACTTCTAGTAACATGTTGCACTACATAGAACTCATTTTTAAGCAAGGATAAGTTCATGGGACATCAGAAGATGCCTAAGTTTAGATATTTTCTCCGCGTACTGAAGACAATTTAAAACTATTAACAAAAATATTATCTCCGCGACGCACAGTGTTCTATTTTGAAAAAAAATGGACAAAATGAAATATCTCGCGAACGGATATCGATAGCCGGATGAATCCAACTGCATTTTAAAGTTGAAGTAATGTACAATAAAGGAAAAATAGTCCAGTACTGATCATTTGACCCTGTGACCTTGGAAATGAAAAATAAAAGTCGAATAAATAACGTATTTTCGGCTTTTTCATTGTAGACTTTCTGGCTATCAATTTTTTCGATCAAAAAAATATGTACTCCTGTAGTGTTTGATGCAAGGAATCCGAATTTGATGTCAGAATTGTCCTATCGCACACCAATTTGTTTTTAAATCTGAAAACTCCATAAAAAATACGAAAAATTTATCCTGAAAAAATGGAGCATTATTGAGTAATTTCGACTTCAAATTCGGATTCAGCGAATCAAAATACATGGGTACATAAATACAAGTACACAACTTTGTAGGTGCACATATGAATTATTAAAATTTAAGGGTTATTAAAAAATGGCATTTTTTACAATATTTTCATGCTCTTTAATAAAATTGTATTAAATACAAGCGTTTGTGTACCCATGTATTATGATAAGCTAAATCCAAATCCGAAGTCGAAATTACTCAATAATATTCCATTTCTTCCAGGGTGAATTTTTCGTATTTTTTATGGAGTTTTCAGCTTTAAAAACAAATTGGTGTGCGATAGGACAATTCTGACATCAAATTCGGATTCCTTGCATCAAACACTACAGGAGTACATATTTTTTTGATCGAAAAAATTGATAGCCAGAAAGTCTACAATGAAAAAGCCGAAAATACGTTATTTATTCGACTTTTATTTTTCATTTCCAAGGTCACAGGGTGAAATGATCAGTACTGGACTATTTTTCCTTTATTGTACATTACTTCAACTTTAAAATGCAGTTCGATTCATCCGGCTATCGATATCCGTTCACGAGATATTTCATTTTGTCCATTTTTCTCAAAATAGAACACTGTGCGACGCTGCATTTTTATAAAAATTAAAATTAAATATTATTTGACCTTTAAAAGAAAAAAAATTATAAAGATACTTGTTACTAGAAAAATAAAACTCCGAAAAATGTGACTCCTAAAAACATTATTTCCTTATATATTTTCCTTATATAGATTCCTATAAGATTTTTAGGGGGGAGGTATTTTATCAGAATGCTACAATGTTAGATGGGTATTTTTTCAGAAAGGTAAACAAAAATAGAATATCTTATGATAAAACGGTAATTTTTTCTAAGGTTTAAAAATGTATAATACATAAAAATTCGAAAAAATTTGGCAAGAACGCCATGATATTTTCATTAAATTACTTTTATGTGATATGTAACATCAAGTTTCCGAAAGTTATTTTTACGAAACGATTAAATTATAGAAAATGCAGTGATTTAAGAAAGCTATAACGTTGGAAAATGAGCTAAAAATCGTATAAGGAATGAATGATTTAGATTTTTCAGAATTTTATTTTTCTATTTAAAAAGTGTTTTTATAATTTTATGCAATCTGTTTTTTGAGAAAATACCCATCTAAAATTTTACGATTCTAATAAAATTCCTCCCCTCCTCACACTTACTTGCACCTGCATAAACATGCAGTAAAAAAAATATGGTTAAAAATGAGAAACTCGCCGTTTTATTTGTTATTTGTGGTACCTAAAACAGAAATAAAACGTTTAGTGAATGTAACGCAACGTTAACTTTTGAAATTTCTTTTAAGTTAAAAGTTAGAAATTCCAGAGAAATACTCATTTACTAATTGCCGTAGCAACGAGTTTATTACTGACTATTTTATAAGTAACAAAACTAGCCCTCCGTTTTTTTATCTATGTTGTCAGAAAACAGAAGAAATATGGACACACTATACACATAATAGGTATCTTGTATAACACTTTCTATTCATATTTTACATGATTGTGTTTGTAGTAGTATAGTATGCACCAAGAGAATAAAGTGTGCTGAGTGTTCCTTGCGCGAGTGTTGTCGCGCGAGCGAAGCGAGGTTGACAAATGCGCAGGTTCGCACAACCCACTTTATTCATGAGTGTAATATACGATTTTTTAACACAACTATCGTAAAATTCGTACTCGCTCCCCGCTAAAAAGGGAAAAAGTGCTGCATATTTATTCCCTAACCTCACTCTCGTTGCCAGCGCAATGCACTGTTTGTGCTCGAGCCGAAGGCGAGGGCACATGTAAATTGCTCCCTCCCCGAAGCAGTATAGTAACATTTTCTCTTAAAAAGTTTTAATAAAAAAACGTTTTACTTATTGCCATTTATTGTTATGATGAATTTTTAGACTTATAACAAAAAAAGTAGAAAAAATTTATTTGGAGATAGATCCAGAACTGAAGTTATGGGTAATCAAGCCATAGACTTTATTTTTAGTATTTCAACATGATAACTAGCTGAAAATAAAAGCTTCTAACCTCCTGAGCATAGATTTTGTTAAAACTTGATGACGCTATTTTTAAACTACAAAATTACACTCTGAATTTGTATCCACATCCACAATCCAGACGTGAGAAACTCTCCTCGAGAGTTTCTGACCGATACTTGCTAAAATAGAAATATATCAATAAAAATAACTTTTACATATTTCTATAATTTGCCATTGTTAGAATTTATTTTGCTTCCTCCTAGAGGAAGCTTTGTAATAGTAAAATTTTAAGTTTCGTTAAATTTCTCTAGAAACATGATTAAAGTTGTTAGAAGTTTGTATCATATGATTTTAGGAAATGTCTGTATGGATGTGTGTGTGTGTGTGTGTGTGTATGTGTGTGTGTGTGTGTGTGTGTGTGTATGCGTGTGTGTGTGTGTGTGTGTGTGTGTACCGCTTTATCTCCGGATCTACGCGGTCGATTTTAACCGGGTGGGGCTCATTATTTTTGTTTTTTTATTCTGAATTCGGGAAGAAAACTATTTTTTATCATTCATAGATTCGTTTTTGTTTTATGTTGAATTTTTCATTTTCGAAAAATTTATTTTTGATTTTTTTTAATGATTGGGTTTAAATTTTATAATCGGATAGGTAGCGTTCGTAAGAGGATAAAAAACCTATATTTAAATAAAAAAATTCTCTAGCTATCACGGTTCTTTTGTTATTAATAAAAACTTGTTTTTTTTTTAAAAGATCATAACTCCCAATCTAAACGGTCAATTTTTTGGAGAAAAATCGTGATAATGCAGAAAATAAATAACTATAATCTGTAAAAATTTGGATCAATTCTTTTGGTTAGTTTTTGAGAAAAAAAATGAAATATGAAAAAAATTAGTTTTCGTTGTCGCTCGATAACTGGAGTAAAATTGATTTAATCGCTTCAAAATTCCCCGTAGAGATAGATTTTGTATACCTCTCGGCTAAGTTCGTTGGGCAAAATGATTAGTCCATAAATTTCGGAGATATTTGAGGTTAAAATTTTTTTAACCTTTTCTTTAAATCGTAATATCTCGAGAACGGCTTCATGTATCTGAATCGGATGGGTGTCATTAGAAAGAGAATTAAAATACCTACATTTCCTAAACAAAAATTTTATTTCTAGCTATCACGGTTCTTTTGTTATTAGCAAAAACGTAAAGCTTGAAGAATGAAGAAAATGAGTTTTGTATATCCAACGATTGCGGGAGTTAAATTGTCTGAAGGGAGTACCCCCGGTAAGTAGCTAGTCAAGCGATAGTTCAAGCACATACGCGTTCCTAACTTCTAATGTTGTACAATTTAGAACGAAAGAGAAAAATGTGCGATTTCCCATAAGGCCTGTGTTAAATGTGTGAAAATTGAAATGTTTATAAGTTCTTTCTGACGCTCCTAAAGATCACTAAAATTTAACCGAGCCATTTTTAAACTAAAATCTACCTGTGTGCCAAATTTAAGATTTTTGTAAGGTGTCAATCCCTTACCGGGGGTACTCCCTTAATTGCTTTAAAATTTATTGTGGTGATAGATGTTGGGTAGCCCTCGGCTGAGTTCTTTGGGCAAAATGATTGATACATAAATTTCAGAAATATTTGAGGTTAAAATTTTTGTTTGATATCGTTCTTTTGTACTTTACTAAATCATTTCGTTCACTCCACATATTATTAATGGATCGGCATATCGCAATGTAATGGCCCATCATTCCAGAAGTAAGAGGTGAGACGAATTTAACAATTCCAGAGAGAATCAGCTCCAGATTTCTAGATAATTTTGTATGTGTTATAGATATTATGTAAGTGAATTTTGATCAAGATTGTATGATTACTTTTTGATATTTAAAATTTTCCTATTTTACAAAGTCATCTTCTTTGTCGCCTGATAACTAGAGAAAACTTTTTTTTTTTAATTTCTTTAAAATTTGGCGGAGATGTAGAGTGTATATTATTTATTATATTTGTTTTTAGAGTAAAAGAATTCGTTTATGAATTTCATAATTATTCGAGGTTATAACTGATTTAGCCTTCTTTTCAAATCGTAGTTTTTTGGGTATATCTATACTAGAAAATGGAAATAACACGTGCTATGCGTGCGTGTTGTTCACTTGCTTTTGTTTTTTATTGAGGGTAATTTACAGCGCAATTCATCGATATATGAAATTAGATAGATATGTTTGCGAATTAGACGTCGAGAAATACGTTTAACAATATTTTTGACTGCACTTCGATATTAATCGCGGTTTTTTTTTTACATTTTATTTGCACGATCAATTTGTGTTCTATTGTGTTAAATTTGCAATTTTGGCTTTAAAAATTACTTAAGTGAATGGGTACTTGTCTCAAAAATCTGTGTAAGGATAAAGGGAACAAGAAAAACGAAATTATATATATATGTGTATATATATATATATATATATATATATATATATATATATATATATATATATATATATATATGTTGTTAATGCTTTTTTTTTATTTAAACAAAGCCTGTAACAGGCGTCACATGTACATTTTAGAGTTTATATTTTATCTAACATCTTTTCAGCCGTTTATTTATGTATTCATAACTACAGCAGCTCCATGCTATTCTGTTCTTGGTTTGCGTACTGTTTATTATTCGTAACATTGGTTTGCTCGTCGATATTGCAATGGTGATATTTTTTGAATACCTTCTTCGAAGGATACAGAGTTGACGTGGTCCAGATCTTTTTCTTTCTCAGCGTATACAATTTTTGGTGTCAGTTTCTGGCAAAGTAAGATATAACGAAATTTTAATAATTGCAATTTATAAATTGAATATAGTAGGATATATTCCTTTTCAATTTTGAGACACATTTTTTTTAGTAGAAGTTCAAATAAAAGAATTATGGAACATTGAAAATTTAAATTTTTTCCAATTTTTGCTTAAAATTAAATTATTCATTTTATTCAAAATCTCGAAGTTTTTTGTATAGAACATTGATTAGGAAAATGTTTGCATTTTACTTGCAGAATATGCCAGTATTTTTGTTGTGACCTTTTTTGAAAGTCTCTTGACTGATTGTCTTGATTGGTGACTTTATAATAAACCTTCATATGTGTGATAAACGAATATATATATGTAATACAGAGTTTGGTAATTTGTTTGAATTTATTTTTAAGTTTTCAAAATATTATGGATTTAAAATATTACTTAAAGTTGAAGGTGCACCATAAAAAATAATTCTGCTACTTCTTTTTGTGAAAATGATCAGATGATTCGGAAACGTGATGTAGAGAAAAGTCAATATAATCGGAGTGCTTGTACGTATGAAAGCATCGGAAATTTTTGTGTGGCTGCATACTGAAAATTAACATGAAAATTGTACATATAAATGGGGATTTTTATAGGTATTTAATTTATTAGCAGTTTCCACGCTACCATTGAGGTACTGCTATTAGCGCGTTGGGCTTTTTTTTTAATTCACTCTCATGAGATACATGATAATATTTCTTTTACTAATTCAGAATTCTATGACATGATAAAATTATTGAATTAGTAGAATAATAAAATTATGCACTTTAGAGTTTTGAATCCGTGGAGTCCGTCGCCTGTAGCCCTACTAAACCACGGGAGTTGTTCCTCCTTTCCTCAACCATTACAGAAAGTATTTAAAAATAAATACTCTCTGCAAAGACAACTCCGAACCTATTTCCTTCCTCCGCCAGTTAAGTGTTCATGCAATAGAATAATCGTTATAATATCTACTTTTATATGCCATATATATATACACTTATCGGGGTTTATGTAGCCCAATATATATATATATATATATATATATATATATATATATAATCTATATCTCAAGTTTGAAATTTCTGTAATATTACGCATCTTGGAAGGACAATAGAAGTCTATAGAGCTGCTAGAGCAGCTCTATTTGAGAAAGATCAATGAAAAATGGAGATGTGGTGGTAACTATGTAATTTTTTTATATAGGCTTTGACTTTTCGTAAATATCTGATAAAATTCTTATGAATTTTAGAAATAAAAAGAAGGCATAGTAGTTATATAATTAAAATAATTTTCACCCATACGGGCGTAAAGTGCGTAGGTTCTATAAAGTTTGGTAGGAGTATGGGAGCTATTACGCCTGTTAGGCGCTAAGTAGTACTTTATGCCCGCTGACTGAATATTTTTAAGTAGTTGCGAAAAGTTGTATTATTCAGTCAAGTTAACTTATGGGTACTTGACTACAATAAATTGATTTCAGTACTTTCTTTTGTATTGTCTTTTAATTTGTATAGAAGGATGAACAAATTTTAGTACAATTCTGAGAATAGTCATACAGTTGTTTCCGAGAGTTGTTTACATTACTTGACTATCGATAATTGATTTCACAACTTTCATTTGTTTGATTTGCAATGAACAATTTGAATGTACTTACTTACATATAATTTGTTCAGCATACAATGACTCAAAGAAGTAAAAGACTTTTTCACTGGCATTTATTTGATTTCTTTTAAAAAAACATAAATATTATTATTTTATAGATTATACAGAAAAAACGTCTATACTTGCCTTATTTTATACTTTCGTAGAAAGTTTTATATTAACAATATTATTATTGGTACAGTCATGACAAAAATTATTACCATTTGCAGAGTGCTTATTGAGTAGATGAGGTTCGAATAAATAAAAGTTATTTGTACAGTCATGAAAAAAATGAGTGGTTATTGAATATATGAGATCAGAATAAATAAAAGGACTATAGACAAATCGTGTGGATAGAATATATTTAAAAAATTAGTTTTTTAAAGAACGTGTTGATTGTTTTGAAAAAATATTTAAGCTCTCATTAAAGTTTTTGGTACAGAGGGACAGAGAGAGGGGGAAGAGAGGGTGGGAGAGTTTAGTAACTAATGTTTGTTAAGTACAAACTATGTAGAATAGTAACCAAACTTATTCTTGCCTATAAGTTTTTACTTTTGTAAAATAATTTTTTAAAGAGATTTCACAACTTTTTAAGAGTAAAACTACATTGTAAATAATGTCTGTTAAGTATAAAACTACACGTTAATTAATTTCACAACTTTTTTGGGTTTGACTTTCAGTATACGCGTGAAAGAAATTTATTTCGACTTTAGAACGCAAACATTTATTATTTATTCGTAGAATTCCTTTTTATAAAATAAAACGTAAATAATTTTTTAGGATATTGTATAGGTTTCGGAAAATAATTCTTATGGTTTACGAAAAAATTCTTACCGTTTGTAAAAGTTTTTGTAAAGTGATTGTAAAGGTTTTGGAAAAAAATTTCTCGTTGCTTGCAAAAGTTTGTAAAGGATTGTAGAAGTTTTGTAAAATAATTTATTAATGGATTTTTTAAAAGATATAGAAATAGACCATTTTTTGAGATATTTTGTAGAGAAAATATAATAATGAATAATTTACAGATAGAAAATACTTTAAAAAATAGTTTCTAAAAGTGTTTATTATAATTGTTTCAAAAAAACATTTAAGCTTACAGTCAAGTTCTTTGTAGAGAGTTGGACAGTTGTTGAGAGCAAGATTGTTTGGATAAAAACATTAAACTTTTATTAGTATTTATTGTAGCTATCGCAAGGAATAAAAGAAAAAAGTACAAGTTCTCAGAATTACAATTCAAATCTCTATATCACCTGATTCTCTTGCTTTTATAAAACTTGAAGCTCAAAGTTGGCTGAGAAGTTGAGTTCTCATGTCAACTGCCATTTCCATAGCAGCAGGCGGTACAAAGTTTTTTAAAAACTATTCTTTCGCATCTATTTCTCTGAAATTACCTAATCCTCTAGCCTTTACAAAATGCGAAGCTCAAAGTTTGCCAAGTTAACTACCCTTACGTAACAGAACCGGATACTAAGTTTTTTTACAAAACACTCTTATGTATCCATTTGCTTTTGTTTTTTTGACAAATTATTATTACATTATTAAATTTGTGCTAAAATTTACCTTTAGCCTTTTATTGCACATTCTGAAGCTGGAACTCATTTCATTATTTTGATATCCACATATTTCTTTTTCATAATATTTTATCAAAGACTTGCAAGGGTACTAGATCTAATAATCATACTATTGCATCACAATCAGCTAGCAAATTAAAATGTAGGTTGCAGATTTAAAAAGTAGCTATTACAGTAATTTATATTATGGTTTCATGTACTGTATATTCACAGAACAAATGGCTCCTCTGAATCATTTGGTGCCCCTCACCATAAGCCAATCATTAATTACATTATTTTCAACACTTGGATTCGTTGAAGTTTTGACTAGAAACCACTTGAATTAATAATCTATCAGACACATCTTGCAAAATTAAAAACAAAAGTTTATGAACTAAAAATCATTGGGAGAAAGAAGCTTTCTCGATATTCTTTTATAGTAGAAAGTATAAAACAGCTTAATTTAATAACTCATGATTGCCGCACACATCTTGTAAAATTAGAAACAATCAGTTTATGAACTATAATTACTGATAATAAAAGCTTTCTTAACATTCTTGTATACTTTTTCAAATAATTATCTGAATCTTGTGTAGAAAAATATTTACTGAGAAATCCTCTGAAACATTTTGACGTCTCCCTCCGTGAGAAAATTATAAAATTAGATTAACTGAGCACTTTTATTCGTTGAAATTTTCACAACAATAACACATCATTTTGGCTTTTTTCTGTATTTTAATGTTCATTCGGCATAATCTTTTAATTGGTGTTTAAGTAAATATGTACAAGAGCACAGCACTAATATCGACTCAGTTTCTTTAATTATAGACAAAAAATGCTTTTTTTTAACCAAGCCTCTAACGTCTGACCAATATTTTAAATTCTGATTTTAAGTAGAGGTTCTAAATTTGTTATAAAAACTTCATTTAACACATCATACTGCTACTTATTTTATTTATTATACAAAACATTTTACTATATCTGATCTGAAAACTTGCACTGACTTCACTATTATTATATTTCTAAGTTATTTTCTTGTACAGGACGCTTGGAGATTTCCATTTTTTCAGGCCGTTGTTTATAGTATATGCAAAAATTACTAAGAACTCCTCTGAAACATTTTGACGTCTTCCACCGTAATAAATTTCTCATATAATCTAAAAACAAAATAATAAATCAACACAAAGTGTCAATGTTCATTTTTATAACCAACATTTTATATTTTAAAAATAGATATTTAGTCATTTAATACGTATCTGATTATTTTTATTGTTGATATACACAAGAAATCTTGTAGTTATCTGAATTTTGCGTAGAAAAATATTTACTGAGAAATCCTCTGAAACATTTTGACGTCTCCCACCGTGAGAAAATTATAAAATTAGATTAAATGAGCACTTTTATTTGTTGAAATTTTCAGAACAATAACACATCATTTTTGCTTTTTTCTGTATTTTAATGTTCAGTTGGCATAATTTTTTAATTCGTGGTTAAGTAAATATGTACAAGAGCACAGCACTAATATCGACTCAGTTTCTTGAAGTATAGACAAAAAATGCTTTTTCTTAACCAAGGCTCTAACGTCTCACATTATTTTAAATTCTGATTTTAAGTAGAGGTTTTAAATTTGTTATAAACACTTCATTTAACACATCATACCGCTACTTTATTTCATTTATTATACAAAACATTTTATTATATCTGATCTGAAAACTTGCACTGACTTCACTATAATTATATTATAGATATGTCTTGAAAAATATCGTAAATAATAATATATTTGCCCCATACTAATATTCGTTTGGTTTTTCTATCTTGAGTAGTACGTGTCTGTTCTTGTATTAAAATAATTTTTTCTTGTTCATTAATAATAACTCCAAAAGTCATGAGGGCACTCGTTCATTTTTGTTAATTCAAAATTAGATTTTTCAGACAGTACACAATTAGAACTCCTCAACATTATTGGCTATAATTATATATATCTTCAATATGACTCGAAAAAAATCTTCTGGTATAATATCTGTAAAAATAAAAAATCTCACAAAGTATCAAGTTTAAAAAAATGATTTTAGCCATTTAACATTTAGCTAGTAAGTACTTATCTAATGAAAGTTATTTTCAATTTTTCTCATCACCAGTTGACAACCTGAGATCTTTCAAATACATAACTAATTAACTAACTCACGATATGATAACATTTGTATATAAAAAAATATAGACATGTTGTATGTAAGGTTAGATCGATCAGATACGGGTGTGTGTGTGTGTGTGTGTGTGTGTGTGTGTGTGTGTGTGTGTGTGTGTGTGTGTGTGTGTGTGTGTGTGTGTGTGTGTGTGTGTGTGTCTATATATATATATATATATATATATATATATATATATATATATATATATATATATATATATATACACACACAAGCGTAAGATAGACGACAACTGGAAGTGTCGTAAGAGCTGCAAACCGGACGCCGGAATAAGGAGAAGAAAAGTATAAAAGGAAATCGCACATAAAAAAATTTAGCTCTCTATATCTTCTGAACGAGATAATCTTTTTAAATAAAATGTTTTGATTTGAGTAGAGCAATGAAATGGCTTTCGCTTAAGAGGGATATGTTATATAGTAAAAACTAACACAATATACGTAAAAGCGCATTGAATTTTTCGTAGACCCATTTCAATGTATATGTAGCACGGGTCGCTCCTTTAGGCTTCCTCTATACTTGCCTTCGAAGCGCTCCCGCGCTCCTTGATATATATATATATATATATGATATGTTTGTAAATTGGTACTTTTGAGGAGATGTGAACCTTTCGCTCAGAGTTCGGACAATGTGACTAAAGAAACCCTCAGGTTACCGACTCTGGGAAAAGGGGGTATAGATTTCTCCTCAAAAGTCGCGATTCTTGCTTTGAGAAATTTGAGGAGTCTCTTCAAAATGCCGACATCTCTTCAAAAGTACCGATCTATACGTTGATATCTCTTCAAATATACCAATTCCCATAGTTATGATATATATATATATATATATATATATATATATATATATATATATAAACTTGTATAACGTTAGTTCCCAGGACCCCATATTACTATATACCTATACGTGACTAAAGAAATAATGTCTCTTATGGGGGCCGATGTCCTCAAAACTGACGTTAAACATATGTAGATTCAGGGACTGTCCCCAAAACTAACAAATGTCCCCGAAACCAACATTAAACATCTGGAATGTCCTGGAAACTAACATAAAACATAAATATATATATATATATACACACACACACACACACACACACACACACACACACACACACACACACACACACACACACACATACACACACACAGACACACACACACACACACACATATCAAGTAAAAGTTAATAGATATGTATTACAATTTATTCAATTGAATGAACATATAGTAATAATCATAATAATTATCACGCAATTATTATTACATATGATAAAATCATGTCATCTAATCATATTACATACTCGTGGTATAAATTATTATGATTATTATTAAATTATATATTGTATTCGGGACTGTATAGTGCCGCAAGTGTCCGCTAGATGGCAAGCGCCAAATCGCTACCCGCAATGAAAAACATCACCCCGAGTGTATAAGTATAGGCACGCAACTTGCATTCGGGGGAGACATTAAAACATACAGTCTCCTCTACTTACCAATATTACCCATACCCCTCTAACCGCTATATACAGACATTGCCTATACTTTTGCCTATACTTGTTGCGTACATTTGCCTACCCTTGTCTTAGTTGCGACTAAGACATATTATTGCCTTTACTTACATATTTATTAGGTGCTTTATGCACATGCCTAGTTACTTTTCCCCTATACTTTTGCCTATACTTGTTGCGTACATTTGCCTACACTTGTCTTAGTTGCGACTAAGACATATTATTGCCTTTACTTTATTTATTAGAACGTGCTTTCACGTTCAACCTTTCTTTCTGCTCCATCTCTACTCTCGAGTGGGTTGGAACAGAGACTCCAAGAGTCACACTTATTCATTTCTTCTCGTTGACAAACTCTAACAATATAAATAACTCGTACACGTTCATTCGTGCACATTTTTGGTCCTTCGAGCCGGATAGAGTTGTCAACCGAGAGGAATACTTGAAAAGCGATCGGATAAAATTCTGTTATTTAGTTGTTCTCAATTGCCAGAGATTTACGACCTCTGACAAGTAAGGCGATTTCGTTGGAGATTTACGACCTCCTAACGAGACCTCGTGTGACTGATCTTCAGCCTCCGCACTCGCACGGCGGGCGGAGTCATTTTTGGTGTCTTACTTGCGAGTAAGACATATTATTGCCTATTTACACGAACGCGCTTCGTGTACACATTTCCTTTGCTACCACTCTACTTGCGAGTGGGTGGGAGCAAATACTTTAAGTCCTACGACTTATTTTTCTCTCTCGCCAAACATCATTTGCCATTACCCCTTGCCTACTTGCTCGAACGCATTGCGTTCATCTTCTATCTACAGTTCAACTTCGCCTTTCGAGGAGAGCTGACTGCAAAGACTTTTGGAATCTTAATTCTAAGTGTCTATCTTTTGTACCGAACTTATTCTTTGCAAGAAAAGCTGGATACATTGACTTTAGGAGTCAACCGACCCATTATTACATACAGCTTTTGCCTTACATACTTTACTGATTTACTTATAATACGAGAAGCTCTCGTATTAGTTACTGTTTTCATTCGCTTACTTTACGCGAACATACATTATTACACGTTAGCCTGCATTAAATGCCTACTCTTTATGTTTCCACTATATTTGCTTGCCTATAACTACTTCGTTTTATTTGCGAATAATACGAATTCTTACTTTTCTGCTTTCAACTTATTCTTTGCGAGAAAAATTGGAAGCATAGATTCTTGGAGTCTAAATTGCTATTTTAAGCTTAGCTGATAATACGTGAGGCTCTCGTATTATTAGTTTGCCTATTGCCTATACCTTGCGTATTGCTTGCCTATTTTACTCGAACACGCGTAGCGTTCAAATCCCCTTTGCTTCAATTTTACTTTCGAGTGGGTTGGAGCAAAGACTTTCAGAGTCAATACAATTTATTATTTTCTCTCGGCGATAAACCCAAATAATATAAACTCCGTATACGTTCATTCGTATACACAGGAGGTTTCTACGAGCAAGAAGTACTCAAAGCCAAGTATCCAGATATTTATATTGTAGAAAAAATTAACACCTCAAAGTCTCCAATTACTGCATCCCAATCTTAGCCATCAGGACTGTTAATGTCTGCTTAACTGTTTCTGTTCGTCCCCTACATGGACGAAGGCGGGCGGTATGTTCGGGACTGTATAGTGCCGCAAGTGTCCGCTAGATGGCAAGCGCCAAATCGCTACCCGCAATGAAAAACATCACCCCGAGTGTATAAGTATAGGCACGCGACTTGCACTCGGGGGAGACATTAAAACATACAGTCTCCTCTACTTACCAATATTACCCATACCCCTCTAACTGCTATATACAGACATTGCCTATACTTTTGCCTATACTTGTTGCGTACATTTGCCTACCCTTGTCTTAGTTGCGACTAAGACATATTATTGCCTTTACTTACATATTTATTAGGTGCTTTATGCACATGCCTAGTTACTTTTCCCCTATACTTTTGCCTATACTTGTTGCGTACATTTGCCTACACTTGTCTTAGTTGCGACTAAGACATATTATTGCCTTTACTTTATTTATTAGAACGTGCTTTCACGTTCAACCTTTCTTTCTGCTACATCTCTACTCTCGAGTGGGTTGGAACAGAGACTCCAAGAGTCACACTTATTCATTTCTTCTCGTTGACAAACTCTAACAATATAAATAACTCGTACACGTTCATTCGTGCACATATTGTATATTAAGAATTTCTAATGAAAAGCTTCTTATTTATATGAAGAATTTAGGAACATAAGAATGGATGAATAAATGATTATCAATAACGTAAACACTAATTTTTTACCAATTATCTTTTGTTTGGAAAATGAAAATTAACATAACGGCAATTTTATAATCAATATTAAAGAATAATAGAATATAAATACATAATTTCATAAGTTCACAATCTTTTTAGTTACAAAATAATTTAATTAGTTTTGAATTTATTATATCGGGGTGACTTATTATTGTTAGTCCCCTTGCCTCTGATAAATATAACGAAATACTTAAATTTTATTATATATACATATTTTATATCATTTGCATTTAGTTAAAGAATATTTCTAAAAATATTATATACAGATATTTAAAACAGTTTTGCAATTTGCTTTAACTTATTCGAATTTTGAAAATATTATTGATTTAATATATCCATAAATCTAATTATTTGGTTGTTTTATTATTGTGTGTCCCCTTGTCACTCATAAAGATAACGAAATACTTTAAATTTATAATATATACATATTTGATATAATTTTCGTTTAGTTGGTCACTTTTTTATGAAAATATGCTATTCGTATATTCAATACATTTAAAATAATCGTTTTAAGGTATTATCGATTTTTTAAAAAATTAATTAAGTAATTTATACTATCGGGGTGCTTTATTATTGTGAGTCCCCTTGCCTCTCACAAAGTTAGCAAAATGATTCCGGATTTACTATTTACATAATTAATGTCATTGTAATGTAGTTAATGAATTTTTTATAAAAATATTATACACATTTATTATGGTTAGTGCCATTGCTTCTTACAAAGATAAAGAAATAATTTAAATTTAAAATATAAATATTTGATATTAGATATAATTTAATTAGTTTTGATATATTATATCGGGGTGACTTATTATTGTGAGTCCACTTGCCTCTCGCAGAAATTATATACATATATTCAATACCGTTTGGAAATTAGCTTTAACTTATTTACGAATTTTAAAATATTAGGTATTTAATTTTTTACATCGGGTGGCTTTATTATTGTGAGTCCCCTTGCCTCTCACAAATATAACAAAATAATTAAATTTTATTATATATACATATTGCTCTCTCTCTCTCTCTCTCTCTTCCGGTAAGGACTGACGCACTTTTCGCTCGCTCCCAAGTAAGTCGCCTTTTTACAACTATTAACCGACTCGTGGGAGCTCAAATTGTTATAGAATACTGCGGACTCCTGCAGACTCCATGCACCCCCCTATTGAAAAATATCGCGCGATTATCGTGCGATAAATCGCGCGAATAATCGCGCGAATAATCGCGCGATGATCGTGCCAGTTTATCGACCATTTTCTGGCGCGATAATCGTGCGATAATCGCGCGAGTTAACCGAAATTCAACATTAAAAAATAAGTTTTATTTCCACAGCTGTGTACGTGCTTGCGTAATTGACAAACATTATGACTGTAAATGTATCAGTGCGTAACTGCAGTGTTAATGTACACCCGAGGGAAGTTAATTCTTTCCGAACGTGCCGGGTGAATTCAAAATCTTGGAATCCCATTGGACTATTCAAGTGTTATTAATCGCGCGATTAATCGGAAAATTTTTATAAAAACAATTACACCAAAAATATGTATAAAAATTACTTTTAATAAGAACGAATTACTTTCAAAAGTTATAGATTATACTGAAAAAATTTAGCTGATTTCAGCTGGACATCATGCCAAAACGTCACCTGATTATCAGGTGATTAGCACCTAAAAATCATGTTGATATTATCTCTTAAATAACATTGTTTTTACATTTTGCTATGAAAAATCGAGTTTTTCTCGCAGTCAAAGCAATTAATTAAATTTTTAAACTTTTATCTATGATTAACATATGTATTATAACCATGCCCACATAAAAATATTTCGTAAGTTCTTACGTGAGAACTTACGTAAGCTCTCATCACTCGGTGTGCGAATAAGTAAATTAAAAATTAAAAAATAAAGACATGTAACATACATGTATATTGGAATAATATTATCATAAATGATATTGTTCTTAATGTGGAGAAAGGATAAATGATGTTTAATGAGCCACGTGCTCGCGCTACTCGACACCGACCCGTGATATAGCAAATTTACACGAGGTCGGAGCCGAGCGCGCCCACGTGTACTTCGATATTAGCTGCTACCATGAACAGTTGCGACGACGTCGGCCACACTACGAGGAGGCGAAATCTTGACGATGATATTGATATTAAAAGAACAGAGAAGATATTTCACATGGGGTCAACAGATCAAATTTTTGAATCCTTTAGGCTTTGTGAGTTATAACTATAATAATTTTTATTCAACAAAAATGTTTCTGATTCTTTATTACAAACTATTTAAAATGTGTGCAGGAACAATATTGGTAAACCGTCTTGAAAAGAATTCTATATTTTTTAAATATCAATATAAACCAATAATTGGTATTTTTGTCAACCCGCTGGATTTCAGATCATAATATTATTCATATATCTCATGTTATGGATCTTGCCGCTAAAGTTGCTCAAAGCATGAAAAATCCATTAAACATCTATTTTCAACAATATTTTCAACAGACTTATAAGTAATAACACTTATATTTACTTTCCTAAATTTCCAATGGGAGCCATTTACACTGTTAATAAACTCTCTTTCTAATCTTCATATCTATTCCAAATTGAATTTCATAAGTAATCTATTATTATATGTGCAAAAGCCAAAAGTAAATTAATATGTAAAAAAGTTGCAATCAAAGTAGTTGAAAAACGATTTAGCAATTGTATACTCCAATGCGCAGACAAATACTTCTTACTCATTAATTTTCAAATACAATATGGTGTTCTTAGTAAGTCTTCGCTTCATGTGAAATTTCATAAATTATGTAAATTACAATCTTATAAATCATTAAGATCCATAATCCAATTATTTAATTGTAATTTACACTGAATAGTTTATGAAATTTCATGATGCGAAGGTTTAATAAGAAAACCATATTTTACTTGAAAATTATTGAGTAAGAAGTTCTTGTCTGGGCATTGAAATATACAATTGCTAAATTATTTTTCAACTACGTTGTTTGCAACTTTTTTACATAGTAATTTACTTTTAGCTTTGGCAACATAATAATAGATTACTTATAAAATTCTGTTTCGAGTAGATATCAAGAATACATGAAGAGTTTATTAACAGTGTAAGCGGCTTCCATTGAAAATGTAGGAAAGTAAATATAAATTTTATTACTTACAAGCCTTTCAAAAATATTATTGAAAATAGATATTTAATGTATTTTTCATTTTATGACAATATTCAGCAACAAAATCCTCAAACTTTGCAAATGGATCATAAAATAAATATAAACATATTCTACAAATAAATAGCAAATTTTTTCCCAATGCTACAAATTACAAGCCACATTTTTAGCCAAAGCTAAAAGTAAATTAGTATAAAAAAGTTGCAATCAAAGTAGTTGAAAAACAATTTAGCAATTGTATACTCCATTACGCAGACAAATATTTCTTACTCAATAATTTTCAAATAAAATATGGTGCTCTTATTAAGCATTCGTTTCATGTGAAAATTCATAAATTATGTAATTTACAATCTTACAAATCATTAAGATCCATAAGTCAATTATTTAATTGTAGTTTACACTAAAAAGTTTATCAAATTTCATGATGCGAAGGTTTAGTAAGAAAACCATATTTTATTTGAAAATTATTGAGTAAGAAGTTCTGGTCTGGGTATTGGAATATAAATGGCTAAATTATTTTTCAACTACTTTGATTGCAACTTTTTACATAGTAATTTACTTTTAGCTTCGGCACACATAATAATAGATTATTTATAAAATTCTGTTTCGTGTAGATATCAAGAATACATGTAGAGTTTATTAACAGTGTAAGCGGCTTCCATTGAAAATGTAGGAAAGTAAATATAAATTTTATTACTTACAAGCCTTTCAAAAATATTGTTGAAAATAGATATTTAATGTATTTTTCATTTTATGACAATATTCAGCAACAAAATCCTCAAACTTTGCAAATGGATCATAAAATAAATATAAACATATTCTACAAATAAAAAGCAAATTTTTTCCTAATGCCTCATTTTTTGCCAAAGCTAAAAGTAAATTAGTGTAAAAAAGTTGGAATCAAAGTAGTTGAAAAACAATTTAGCAATTGTATACTCCATTTCGCAGACAAATATTTCTTACTCAATAATTTTCAAATAAAATATGGTGCTCTTATTAAGCCTTCGCTTCATGTGAAAATTCATAAATTATGTAATTTACAATCTTACAAATCATTAAGATCCATAAGTCAATTATTTAATTGTAGTTTACACTGAAAAGTTTATCAAATTTCATGATGCAAAGGTTAAGTAAGAAAACCATATTTTATTTGAAAATTATTGAGAAAAAGTTCTTGTCTGGGTATTGGAATATACAATTGCTAAATTGTTTTTCAATTACTTTGATTGCAACTTTTTTACATAGTAATTTACTTTTAGCTTTCGCACACATAATAATAGATTACTTATAAGATTCAGGTTTGAGTAGATATCAAGAATACATATAGAGTTTATTAACAGTGTAAGCCGCTGAATAAGTTAAAATTCATGTATGTAAATTCTGATATTACTAGCTTACATGTTATACGTTCAAAATAAGCAATGAAGGGGCCAACCCGTTACCACACCACATCCATTGAAAGCGAAGGCCAGATCGAGGCACATATTGGTACTTAGTAGCACTACATACTGTTGAGAACATCCTCAGTCTGATGGTTGAGAATCATTCATCTTTTCTGCTGCCTCAGGTACCTCCAACAAGAGAAAAGTACAAACAGCCCACCCACCCATTAAAGAGGTTAGGAGTGAGAAAGAACTTACAGAATCTATGCTTTACCGCCGACTGCGTTGTTTTATTGTCTCAGATGAATCACCACCGAACGATGGACGCGAAGAATGAACCAACACCCACCAGGACACCGTACTGCAGCAGCCGCTGTCATATCGTTGCGAATGTCGAACAAGACACGTGTACGGCAGCGTCGGACGTTGGTCTACCTATACAAACAATTCAGTCAGCTGTTGGCGCTCCCGGCCGCTTGGGATATAATCGTCTCATCCGTAAAAAGGCTGTCCGACGCTGCCGTGCACGTGTCTTGTTCGGCATTCGCAACGATGACAGTGGCTGCTGCAGTACGGTGTCCTGGTGGGTAAATTGGTTCCTTCTTCACGTCCATCGTTTGGTGGTGACTCCTCTCAGACAGTAAGACAGCGGAGTCGGCGGTAAAGCATAGACTATGTAAGTTCTTTCTCACTCCTAACCTTTTTAATGGGTGGGTGGGCTGTTTGTACTTTTCTCTTGTTGGAGGTATCTGAATCAGCAGAAGAGATGAATGATTCTCAACCATCAGGCTGAGGATGTTCTCAACAGTATGTAGTGCTACTAAGTACCAATATGTGCCTCGATCTGGCCTTCGCTTTCAGTGGATGTGGTGTGGTAACGGGTTGGCCCCTTCATTGCTTATTTTGAACGTATAATATGTAAGCTAGTAATATCAGAATTTACATACATGAATTTTAACTTATTCAGCGGCTTACACTGTTAATAAACTCTATATGTATTCTTGATATCTACTCAAACCTGAATCTTATAAGTAATATCTATTATTATGTGTGCGAAAGCTAAAAGTAAATTACTATGTAAAAAGTTGCAATCAAAGTAGTTGAAAAACAATTTAGCAATTGTATATTCTAATACCCACACAAGAACTTTTTCTCAATAATTTTCAAATAAAATATGGTTTTCTTACTAAACCTTCGCATCATGAAATTTGATAAACTTTTTTAGTGTAAACTACAATTAAATAATTGTCTTATGGATCTTAATGATTTGTAAGATTGTAAATTACATAATTTATGAATTTTCACATGAAGCGAGGGCTTAATAAGAGCACCACATTTTATTTGAAAATTATTGAGTAAGAAATATTTGTCTGTGTAATGGAGTATACAACTGCTAAATTGTTTTTCAACTACTTTGATTGCAACTTTTTTACAGTAATTTACTTTTAGCTTTGGCAAAAAATGTGGCATTAGGAAAAAATTTGCTTTTTATTTGTAGAATATGTTTATATTTATTTTATGATCTATTTGCAAAGATTGAGGATTTTGTTGCTGAATATTGTCATAAAATGAAAAATACATTAAATATCTATTTTCAACAATATTTTTGAAAGGCTTGTAAGTAATAAAATTTATATTTACTTTCCTACATTTTCAATGGAAGCCGCTTACACTGTTAATAAACTCTACAAGTATTCTTGATATCTATTCGAAACAGAATTTTATAAATAATCTATTATTATGTGTGCCGAAGCTAAAAGTAAATTACTATGTAAAAAAGCTGCAATCAAAGTAGTTGAAAAATAATTTAGCAATTGTATATTCCAATACCCATGCCAGAACTTCTTACTCAATAATTTTCAAATAAAATATGGTTTTCTTACTAAACCTTCGCATCATGAAATTTGATAAACTTTTCAGTGTAAACTACAATTAAATAATTGACTTATGGATCTTAATGATTTGTAAGATTGTAAATTACATAATTTATGAATTTTCACATGAAGCGAATGCTTAATAAGAGCACCATATTTTATTTGAAAATTATTGAGTAAGAAATATTTGTCTGCGTAATGGAGTATACAATTGCTAAATTGTTTTTCAACTACTTTGATTGCAACTTTGTATACTAATTTACTTTTAGCTTTGACTAAAAATGTGGCTTGTAATTTGTAGCATTGGGAAAAAATTTGCTTTTTATTTGTAGAATATGTTTATATTTATTTTATGATCCATTTGCAAAGTTTGAGGATTTTGTTGCTGAATATTGTCATAAAATGAAAAATACATTAAATATCTATTTTCAACAATATTTTTGAAAGGCTTGTAAGTAATAAAATTTATATTTACTTTCCTACATTTTCAATGGAAGCCGCTTACACTGTTAATAAACTCTACATGTATTCTTGATATCTACTCGAAACAGAATTTTATAAGTAATCTATTATTATGTGTGCGAAAGCTAAAAGTAAATTACTATGTAAAAAAGTTGCAATCAACGTAGTTGAAAAATAATTTAGCAATTGTATATTCCAATGCCCAGACAAGAACTTCTTACTCAATAATTTTCAATTAAAATATGGTTTTCTTATTAAACCTTCGCATCATGAAATTTCATAAACTATTCAGTGTAAATTACAATTAAATAATTGGATTATGGATCTTAATGATTTATAAGATTGTAATTTACATAATTTATGAAATTTCACATGAAGCGAAGACTTACTAAGAACACCATATTGTATTTGAAAATTAATGAGTAAGAAGTATTTGTCTGCGCATTGGAGTATACAATTGCTAAATCGTTTTTCAACTACTTTGATCGCAACTTTTTTACATATTACTTTACTTTTGGCTTTTGCACATATAATAATAGATTACTTATGAAATTGAATTTGGAATAGATATGAAGATTACAAAGAGAGTTTATTAACAGTGTAAACGGCTCCCATTGGAAATTTAGAAAAGTAAATATAAGTGCTATTACTTATAAGTCTGTTGAAAATATTGTTGAAAATAGATGTTTAATGGATTTTTCATGCTTTGAGAAACTTCAGCGGCAAGATCCATAACATGAGATATATGAATAATATTATGATCTGAAATTCAGCGGGTTGACAAAAATACCAATTATTGGTTTCTATTGATATTTAAAAAGTATAGAATTCTTTTCAAGAGGGTTTACCAATATTGTTCCTGGGCACATTTTAAATAGTTTTTAATAAAGAATCAGAAACATTTTTGTTGAATAAAAATTATTATAGTTATAACTCACAAAGCCTTAACGATTCTAAAATTTGATCTGCTGACCCCACGTGAAGTATCTTCTCTGTTCTTTAATAGCAATATCATCGCCAAGATATCGCCTCCTGGCACTGTGGCCGACGTCATCGCAACTGTTCATGGTAGCAGCTAATATCGAGTACATGTGGGCGCGCTCGGCTCCGGCCTCGTGTAAATTTGCTATATCACGGGTCGGTGTCGAGTAGCGCGAGCACGTTGCTCATTAAACATCATTTATCCTTTCTCCACATTAAGAACAATATCATTTATGATAATATTATTCCAATATACAGGTATGTTACATGTCTTTATTTTTTAATTTTTAATTTACTTATTCGCACACCGAGTGATGAGAGCTTACGTAAGTTCTTACGTAAGAACTTATGAAATATTTTTATGTGGTCATGGTTTTAATACATATGTTAATCATAGATAAAAGTTTAAAAATTTAATTAATTGCTTTGGCTGCGAGAAAAACTCGATTTTTCATAGCAAAATGTGAAAACCATGTTATTTAAGAGATAATATCAACATGATTTTTAGGTGCTAATCACTTGATAATCAGGTGACGTTTTGGCATGATGTCCAGCTACAATCAGCTAAATTTTTTTCAGTATAAACTATAACTTTTGAAGTAATTCGTTCTTATTAAAAGTAATTTTTATACATATTTTTGGTGTAATTGTTTTTATAAAATTTTCCGATTAATCCCGCGATTAATAACACTTCAATAGTCCAATGGGATTGCAAGATTTTGAATTCACCCGGCACGTTCGGAAAGAATTAACTTCCCTCGGGTGTACATTAACACTGTAGTTACACACTAATACATTTACAGTCATAATGTTTGTCAATTACGCAAGCACGTACACAGTTGTGGAAATAAAACTTATTTTTTAATGTTGAATTTCGGTTAACTCGCGCGATTATCGCACGATTATCGCGCCAGAAAATGGTCGATAAACTGGCACGATCATCGCGCGATTAGTCGCGCGATTAATCGCGCGATTCATCGCACGATAATCGCGCGATATTTTTCAATAGGGCCGGAGTGACAACTGCATACCTTTGATATTCAAAGCGTAGGAGTCCTATAAAAAGTCGCTCAATCCAGTGAGAGGTTAAGTTTTTCCGGAAGCTCCGAAGTATATAAAGGTTAATTCGCACGTCATTCCAACTACAGCGCACGCGCAGTCATCGCCATTCCAGTCGCTGCGATAGAAATTGGACCCGAAATGACCGTTCGATGAGAAGAGAGGGGAGAAGCTTTTCGAGGTGGCCGACAGAGGGAGTTTCTCAACTTGCAAGTAGGTGTATACGGCCAAACTTTATAGTGTCGACAAAGCTCGTATAAGCCACCCGAAATATTGATGCGCATAGATAAAAATTATTTTTAAATAAAGGTGCTGCATAAATTGTTTATTTGCATAATTCTAGCGCGCTCAATTTAAATTTTGTAAATAATAAAATAATGACTTGGGGATACTTTCAAAGATCTTGACCTTGAAATTTTGACTGTTTCCTGTGACGAAAGTATTAATATTAGTAGACTTATACTAAATATCGTCCTACACTGAAACACGCTATGGCACCAAAAGTAGCTACAGTCTCATGCTTAACGTGCAAAAAAGAGACCGTAAAGACGCAATTTTACGCAGGTGCAAAATTTGCTTAAAAGCTTACCATGACATCTCTAACACAATGACAGTAATAGGAAAATCGACATTTGCCTGTGAAAAATGCATGAAGATTACTCATAACACCACCAAAAACTACAGCACAGAATCATTAAACAATACCAGTATCTCGGCTAAGATAAATGGAAAATTGTACACAGGAAATAAAGGGAAAAACAATTTAATAAGCAAAACGTCTCGTAACAAACGGCTATTAAACGCTTCTACTACTTCCATGAACGAGCAAAACGTGATAACGGCATCTACTCCTACTGTTACCGATAGCAAGAGCACACTGGCGATTCCATTAAGTCCTGTGCACCACTGCTCGTTACCGGCCTCAATGCTTGATTTATTTAGCAGACAGTTCGAACTGCTCACAAGAACTATTGACGACTTTCAACATCAAACTATGAAGAAGCTGGACACAGTAAATACTGGAAGTTTTTCTCTCAGCACACCAACTAAAATAGCTACCGAAGATGCTTTAGGTTCATTAATTAGCCAGATCACCCGATTAGAGAAGAAGATTGAAAAGCAATCAGTTAAATTTAATATGTTTCAAATTGATCAGCGTAAAGTCCTCGATGAAAATAAGTTCCTCAAAGAGCGGATAGAGAAATTACTATCTAGTCACGAGTCACTAGTCAATTCGAATAATATTTACAACTCACAAAAGTTAGGTGCCAGCACGGTCGCAGTCCAGCCGTCTAATACTTCCATCTCTTTTCTTTCCTCAACTCTCACTACTACTATAGAGCCGTTTTCGCGCAAACTTGACGACCTGGGTGACTCTGTAAAATTTCTACCAGCATTACAGACACAAACAAAGAAGGTATTTGATAGTTTGCTCGAACTCGACCCTCTAGTTCGCAGTCAAAACTCCCAGCTGGTAGAGTTGCAGACTAAACAGTGTGATTTGATGGAAGAAAATAGCATATTGAAAAATAAATTAAATAATTTTGAAAACAACGTCAACACAATAATTAATGACAATTTCACAAAACTAGAGAATAAAGTGACTAAAAAGATAATATCCAAACTTAAAAGATTTGAAGGAAATCTTCTAGAGGAATTCCATTCCATTGATCAAAATTTTGGTAATTCAACTTCTGGCATGGCGACCGTGGTGGAAACCGTCTCTGACTCTGTCTCTCCTTATCAAGGTGTATCTGCGCGAACCTCTGAACATACCGCACAATCTTCGAGCACAAACACTATCAAACATGGAAACATCAAAAACATTCCTTGTGAATCAAGTTGTAAAGAAGGCTCGTACGCAGAGCAGCACGATGGGCTCGTAATATCATGCGCTCTAGATTGTGCGACAGCCAATATTGAGCGCATTTATTTCGTGCACGCTGTGCTGTGCAGTGTGCAGTCATCTATTAAAAAAACGGAGATTACAGATATTCAACAGCTCAATAAGAATGTCGGCAACACACACGAAACTGAGTCTAAGGAAGTCCAAGGCGGTTCAGGTGGTACCTCTGCCCTGCTAGTTAGGCTTTCAAGTCGTGACCTCGTCAGTCAAATAATGAAAAATAAGCACAAAATTACTGGATTAAATACAAAAAACCTAGATCCCTTGCATTTTGGTGGGAACATTGCTTTACCTGTGGCCTCTATTTTTATTAACGAGTATTTACCAAGTAAAATTTATAAAGAGTTCCAAAATTTAAAATCTTTAGCCAAAAAATTGGGCTTTAAATATATATGGCATAGACAAGGGCAGTTTCTAACCAAAATGCGAGATGGCGAGCGAGTATTTGTCTTCCGTACACCTACTGATCTACAAGCTATTGCGGTGTCTTATAAGAATGCGAATCCCGAGGTGACTAATAATCAAATACCTGCAACACAGATTAACGATATTGTGATAAACTCCAGTAATAGTGAAACAACCGATACCGCTAAAAATAAAACTGTAAATAAACCTAAATCTAAAGTGAGTAAAAAGGGGTCAAAAGACAAAGATGCTAAGTGACTAGACGGGGTACCGACCGGAAAGCACGTAGAGAGAAAGAGTGGGCTACAAGCGGGCTTTATCAATGTGAGCTCTCTGCGTGCTCACATTGATCAAATCTGTCAATTTCTTAGCGATAATCCCTCCGACGAACTACTTGGTATTGCTGAGACCTGGCTGGACTCTTCTGTTTCAGACGACGTCATTCGGATCCCAGGTTTTAAAATTATCAGGCAGGATCGCAATATAAATGGCGGAGGAGTAGCCTTATATGTAAGAGAACATCTGCGATGTGAAATTTTAGCAACATCAGGCACCGAGCGGAAGGGTAAACCTAAATTGCCGGAATTTGTATTTTGTTCCATCAGCGATCGTCAAAACCCGCCTATTCTTGTTGGAGTAATTTATAGACCGCCAAAAATAGCCTTCCTAAAAAACTCGAATCTGCTCAATACATTGCGATCCGTGTCAGGTGACTTTAGTCACAAAATAATCATGGGTGACCCGAATGCCGACCTCCAACGCGGCAGACATGATGCGAGGTTTGTTCGCAACCTTGCGTCTGAATTGTCGTTGCAGCTGGTCCAGCACGGCCCCATGCATTTTAAACGTAAACCTGGCACCTAGATTGACGTTATCTTCGTCGACGACAATGACATAATTATCGACGGCCGAAACATTCCAGCTAACTTTCACAGCTATCACAACTTTATAGATGTTACCATCAAACTTAAGTCGGTTGTGCCAAAAAGTCCAATTTTACATACAGAGACTATAAAAATATAGCCCCTGAAGATCTCGCGGCTCAGTTGTATAGCTGTGATTGGACACCCTTCGATGGTGACGTCGTTGATACCGAGCAAGTTCTGGACTATCTTTGTACTAATCTCACGACAGCTATGGACACCCTGGCGCCGAAGAAAACTGTTGTTCCTAAAAAGGGCAGGCTGCCGTGGATTAATGCGGAGCTTGGCCAGCTTCTCCGTAGACGTGACGCACTTTACAAACGCTACAAGCGGACTGGACAACAAGTTTTATACGATCAATTCATCACGCTACGGAAACAACTTGACGAACAAATTAATCTCGCTAAGACGTCCTACCTCCAAACCAGACTTTTAGATGCCCTATCAGATGGTAATGTTTGGAAAGAGTTGCGTGGCCTGGGGCTCTTACCCAAGCATACTGAGGATTTGAACGGATTTTCACCAGATGAGCTTAACAGTCACTTTGCCGGCGAGATGACAGTGAGATTCGTCGCAGAATTATCTCATTGGGTAATTCAGAGGGTTTTTCATTTAAACCCATAACTTTTAACGATGTAGTCATTGCGATATCTCACTTCTCATCACAGGCATGCGGAGCGGATGGCATTCCGCAAAGCGTCATTGTCAAAGCACTGCCAGTCATCGGCAACTTCTTGGTTAAGCTGTTCAACTCCTCTTTGACCACTAACGTCTTCCCAGCCCTGTGGAAGAGAGCAAACATTGTTTCTCTGAAGAAAAGCAAGGCACGTTCATCTCCTTCAGACTTCCGACCTATCGCCTTGCTGTGCTTTCTCTCAAAGGTGCTGGAGAAGATTGCACATTCACAAATGATGGAGCATCTTGAGACATTTAAAATACTCGACCCAAAACAAACTGGCTTTCGACGATTTAACTCCACACAAACGGCCTTACTTAAACTAACAGACGACATAAGAACAGGCATGGACAAGAAGCTGATGACAATTCTTCTGCTCTTTGATTTTAGCAAGGCATTCGATACCATCCTACCTTCCCGACTTCTCGAGAAGTTAAGATTGATGGGGTTCTCTAGGGCTGCCCTCTTGTGGATCAACTCCTACTTTGAAGGCAGGATGCAACGCGTATCCTCTAAATTTTCCGGTGAGTCTTCATGGCTTAGCATAAACTTAGGAGTCCCACAGGGGTCAGTACTAGAACCCTTCTTGTTTTGCCTCTATATCAATGACCTGGCGGATGAACTCGGTCCGTTGGGTGTTCAACATTTATTATATGCAGATGACCTGCAAGTTTATTGCCAGATTAAACGCGATGGACTGGAGGAGGGGGTGGCACAGATTCAGCGGGCTGCAAGGACAGTATCGGAATGGGCTACTCGTGCCTCACTCAAACTCAATGCAGGTAAGATACATCAATAGCGTTAAAAGCGATTCCTCGCTCTGCATTGACATGGGCTGTGGTACGAAGGTTCCCTTTGCAGATTCTGTTGAGAGTCTCGTACTAGATTCCAGGCTAACCTGGGAAAATCATGTCGATAAAATAACAAAAAAATGCAACAGGATCATGTACCATCTAAGATTTTTCAGAAAGTACACTACCGAGACTCTCCGCAAACGGCTTGTTGAGGCATTGCTTTTCCCTCATCTGGATTATTGTTCTGTCGTATTGTTGAACGCCTCTCAGGAGTTGAGGATCCGACTGCAGGTCCTGCAGAAATCAGGTGTGAGGTACGTAGTGGGACTTAGGAGGGATGATTACATCACTTCTCACAGAACCTCATTGGGCTGGCTACGCACTGATTCGAGGAGGCAATATTTTATGGCTGTACTGATGTACAAAATCGTGCGAATGAACGTTCCGGACTGTCTAGTAGGCCTCTTTACTAGATATGTGCCCAGAGGTAATATGAGAAGAGCGATAAAAGAACTTGAGCTCCCTCTGGTGCGCAAGTCGTACGGAATTAAATCGTTCCAGGTGCGAGGAGCGCATTTATGGAACTCCCTACCCACTGAGATTCGTAATCTACCATCTCTCAGTTAGTTCAAGCGTGCAGTAAAGAGGCACATATCTGACCTAGAATAGGTCACCTTGAAAGGGACAGATACATGTATTCTTGTGCTGTCCCATATACACTATTTATTCGTTTTGTCCGTACTCTTAGGTTAGTTGTATGACTGTAATTTATAAGTATGTCTGAACGAACGAATGTACTGGATGAATGTATGAGTTTTAATGTTTTTATAGTTTTAATGTCCTTGACTGATAGGTATTCCAAATGTTTTTATTGCTAATATTGTGTTTTTATTACGGTGCTCGCCTCTATGACTTACTGTATTCAGTATTATTATTATATAACTCTGACTGTGGTCACATTTTGCAACTGTGATATCACTTGTAAACACTTGTATTATTTTGACTGATATCTTCTATTAGTATTATTTTGATGTGTATTATTTTGACTGTGATATCTTCTATTAGTATTTAAATTGTGATATTTTTGTATTTTATCTTAACTTTGGCGATTTATTGTATTATTTTATTCTGTACACTTTGTGAACCGAACACAATAAATAAATATCTATCTATCTATCTATTGTAACGAAGTTCGAAAACCGCGGGCGAACTACCGCGCGCGCGTTCCTTTTCGGAGCGAAACGACGATGCACAAGCGCGAGAAGGGCGGATCGGCAACGGCGAGCGCGAGAACGGCAGTCCGATTTTCACCGGTGAAGTGCGCGCACGAGTTTTTTTCCACCACCTCGATAAGCTCCCCGAGACAGCGTCGGCACCGCTGCACGTGAGAGAGAGAGAGAGCAAGAGGACCACACTGCTCCATCGAGCACGAGCTCCCCGGGAACGACCCCCGACTTCTCGACCCACGAGGGGACCAGAGAGAGAGAAAGAGAGAGAGAGGATCCGGAGGCGCAGCTCAGCGTGTTACGCCTCGCCCGAGAACGAGGTGAGTGCCTGAAGGCCCCCGCGTGCGTGCGAGACTCTACCTCGACGCGCGGGGTAGAGAGCGACGGAGACGAGTGGTGCACCTCGTCTCCGGGTGTATGTGTGCATGTGTAATCGCGGCACCCGCGACGTGGACGACTCGCGAGGCATTGCGGCCTCACGAGAAATCGACATAGCGGCGCGCCCATCTCATTTAACTCTATGTTAGCGTCATTTCCTCGACTTGAATAAATCCGTCTTTTGTGTCATATATTTCGGAGTTCGCGATTGTTATTTCGCTCCCTCCCTTTCCGCCCGTCATTCCTACGAGTACCTCGGATACCGCCGCGGGATCGCCGACTTCCTCGGCGATCATCTGAGCTCCGGGTACTTGCGCGTTTCCCCCCTTATATAGAAGCGCGTAGACACACACAATATTAAATTCTCGGGTAACTTCTGAGTTACCCGGTTGTACACGGCGAGCGAACGGCATTGCACCGAGCGTGCGCGGAACCGGAAATTCTGCCAGGGCGACGCTCGAGCCGCAACGTAGGTGATCGTCGTCCTCGACGAGCAGCGCCGAGGAAGACTTCGTCGTTGCGGAGCAGTGGGAGCGAGAGAGAGAGCGTACAGGTAAGCTTTCAGCATAGCCGAAAACTCTCTCGCTACGAAAACATTTGCCCTGTTACAATAATTAATATCATTCACATTTAGTTAAAGAATATTTCTAAAAATATTATATACAGATATTTAAAACAGTTTTGCAATTTGCTTTAACTTATTCGAATTTTGAAAATATGATTGATTTAATATATGCATAAATGTAATTATTTGGTTGTTTTATTATTGTGTGTCCCATTGTCTCTCATAAAGATAACGAAATACTTTAAATTTATAATATATACATATTTGATATAATTTTCGTTTAGTTGGTCACATTTTTATGAAAATATGCTATCCGTATATTCAATACATTTTAGAAACATCGTTTTAAAGTATTTATAGAATTTTTTAAAAATTAATTACGTAATTTATACTATCGGGGTGCTTTATTATTGTGAGTCCCCTTGCCTCTCATAAATTTAACAAAATGATTCCGAATTTACTATTTGTCATTGTAATGTAGTTAATGAATTTTTTATAAAAATATTACACACATTTATTGTGGTTAGTGTCATGGCTTCTTACAAAGATAAAGAAATAATTTAAATTTAAAATATAAATATTTGATATTAGATATAATTTATAATTTTTATTGAGGGTGTAGTGAATTCATACACCATAGATTCTTTCGAGCATCATAAATTTATTGATACACCGACGTTTCGGGAGTATAATTGACTCCCCTTATCAAGGCTAAACACAATGAACATACAAAAAATATTAAACATAACGGCAATTATAAAATTTCTTATCACATTAAAGAAAAAACTTTCTTTTCCCTTACCATTCGAGGTGGTATATCAATTTACAAATTTATAAAGCGGCCATAGCGTGGACTCCGCTTGTCAAACAGTTTTTCTTTTTACAATAGATTTTTATTAAATCACCAACATTTGTAAAGCAATATCTGTATAATGAGAATATTTAGAAAATTAAATTGTACTATAGAAAAAATCCAAAATACCTAAAAAATTGCTATAAATCCACAGTCGATATTGTTAATAGATCAACCAACATTCGTAACAAACCTAACAAATTCATAAATTCTCGTCGTTTACGCAGCAGAGAGTAGTTTTTCATTGGTGGGCACTGCGTTACTAAGTCAATTTCCTTACTAAATTTCTATCCCCACTACTTTATTCCGTATAAATAGCCCCGGAGATGCCCGTAACTCTTATTGTCTCTTTTGGACAGTGAGATTACATCACCCTGGGTAAAACAGCTCTTGACGTTATGACTAAACGACTGATTTGTAACATGTAAGTTTTTTTTTTTAATTTTCATGCCTTCTTTCTTATTTGGGTTTTTTGTTTAGTACAATTTAATGTTCTAAATATTCTCATTATACAGGTATTGCTTTACAAATGTTGGTGATTTAATAAAAATCTATTGTAAAAAGAAAAACTGTTTGACACGCGGAGTCCACGCTATGGCCGCTTTATAAATTTGTAAATTGATATACCACCTCGAATGGTAAGGGAAAAGAAAGTTTTTTCTTTAATGTGATAAGAAATTTTATAATTGCCGTTATGTTTAATATTTTTTGTATGTTCATTGTGTTTAGCCTTGATAAGGGGAATTAATTATACTCCCGAAACGTCGGTGTATCAATTAATTTATGATGCTCGAAAGGATCTATGGTGTATGAATTCACTACACCCTCAATAAAAATTATCATTGAACGCGAGCAGCTTGGGAGAGCAATAACCTTTTGAATATACAGGCATTGGATCTGAACTATGATGCCAAATTGTGAAGAGGAGGCAATGAACTGCAGATATAAACAAAAGACGCAGCCTACGGCTATGATAAACACCGTGCGGACGTTGACATCTATGCGGATTTTGACATCTAAGACACGTGCGAATATCAATGCTGAATTATACTCTCTCATACAGAGTGATCAGGTTAATAACTTAGTTATTTTTCGTGTTATACAAACCGAAATTAGTATTACCGCAAAAAAATCGTTTATTCAACATTCAAAAATTTTACATTCGATAACAAAAATCAACTGTGATATAGAGTTTTTATCCAAATGTAAGAAATATGACGTTTTTCCTAAACACATTGTTAATACTACCAAAGCTTTTAGTTACATTAATTTGGATAGTAATATTTCAAAAAACAAACTTAATAGCTTAACAAATCTAGTCTTGAAGAAATTGCTTAAATTGGAAATTACTGATTTTTATTCAAAGATAAATAGATTGCAAAAGAAAAAGAATGATTTGTTTGTTATGACTAAGAAATTTACTAATTTAAAAATAGTTAAAGCTTTTATTAAACATTATAAGAATTCTCTCTGTTCTATCAAACTCAAATGGCAAAACGTACAAAACAAAAAGTTTTCCAAATTATTTTATGATAAATATAATTATGATTATAATTATGATAATTTGCAACGGAGTTTTGCGGACGATAACTCACTCGATAACTGTCAAGTATTAATAATGTGTAACTATAATAATAATATCTGCGATAATTTTTTTTTTTTTGTTTTTTTTATGAGGGAAACAGTGAAATCTTGCATCAGTCCGGTGGACCAAATGCACCACCGGACCGCCTGGGCCGCATATCCATGCCAGCCCAGGAGACACCGCAAGAGGCTCCGCACTCCCACGGCGTGTGGGATTCCTACCCACTAAAAACACTAACCCTTTCTGCTCTGCACTACTGTGCAGACCCTCCCCCGGCACCGTTTTACACATTACTTCAGAGGAGAGCTTGCTTCGCCTGAGCGGCACCTTCTCACTTCAGATCGGCCGTTGAGACCCGCAGGGGTCTTTTTTTTCCCGTGAACAGCTATGGCGCCCTGCGGACGGCTGATCTGCTGTTCTCCTCTTCCCTTTTTTGGCGCAAGATCGCCTCCACGTAGGAGGCGACTTTCGCCCATTGTTGAGGACCTTGGTGCATCAGCCTGACTATATTGTCAGGTGATATGCAGCCAAGGTCCCTCTCTAGTGCCCCCCTTTCGACGGTCCACCTTCCGCATACGAAGAAGGTGTTACCCATCTTATGTAGGTATGCGCGGAACAGGCCGTGCCCCGTCAAGAATTGGGTGAGGTAGTAATTTACCTCACCCTCTTTTCGGAACAGCCAGGTGTCCACTTGTTGGATCAGACTGGCCGTCCATCTTCCTCTAGTGGAGGATTCCCACCGATGCTGCCAAGCCTGGATGGTGTTGGCCCTAGCCGTTCGGTGGGCCTCCACTACCCCAAGAGCAGGCTTCTGCTGATGGACGAAGCGTCTCTCCAGTGCAAGAAGGTCGATCGGTATTACCCCAGCGACCACTAATATCGCGGGCTCGGAGACCGTGCGGTAAGAGCACGCGATCCGGAGTGCTGCTCTCCGTTGCACTGCGGCGAGACGCTTCCTGTGCACGTCTTTTCGCAGCGCATCGGCCCAGACCTCCGCTCCGTACAGCATGACTGCTTCGGCGGCTCGCATGAGTAGGCGCCTTTTACAAGGCCGGGGGCCGGTGGTATTGGCCATGAGCCTACTGAGCGAGGATGTTACTGCTGCCGCCTTTTCCGTCACTATGGTGAGGTGTTCCCTGAAGGTGAGCTTGTTATCAAGCGTCACCTCCAGGCACCTCACCGCACTCTTTGCCTGGACCGTCGCATCTCCTACTTGAAAGGGGCACATGGAATTGATGTGCCTCTTCGTAAGTAGCACGACCTCCGTCTTCTTTGTGGCTAATTCAAGCCCGTGATCCTCCAGCCAGGAGAAAACGCGACGCATTACCCGGTTGAGTAGCAGCCTAGCGAGGTCAACGTCTCTGGCTACGATGACCACCGCTATGTCGTGAGCGTACCCAACCAGGAAGGTGCCCTCGGGCATTTCCATGCGCAGGATCCCGTCATAGAATACATTCCATATGTCGGGACCCAGCATGGAGCCCTGAGCTGCCCCAGATGTTATTTACCTCTTTATTGGTCCATCCTCCGTGTCATAAGTTATCGAGCGGTCCCTCAGATAATCCTCAAGAATGCGTAAAAGATACGCGGGGATACGAAAGTTCCGCTCGAAAGCTTCCAGCGCCTTGTCCCACCTAACTGAGTTAAACGCGTTTGTAACGTCCAAGGTGGCCAGCAGACAAATAGGGCGAGAGTAATGGTTGCCCTGTTCCGTTGACCTGGCGGCATTTACCACCTCCTGGATTGCGTCTACGGTTGACTTATCTCGCCTGAAGCCATACTGCCGCGGAGCCAGATCTCCGAATGCACTTATGGCTGCCTGGAGGCGAGGTTTCAGCAGTTTCTCCAGGAGTTTTCCCGCCGTGTCTAGCATGCACAGCGGGAGGTAGGCCGACGGGCTGTCTGCTGGACCCTTGTCCTTGCTGATGAGGACAAGTCTCGCTGTTTTCCAGCGGACAGGAAAAATGCCCGCCTTCAGGCAGGAGTTGTACATGTCCAGCAAGAGGCGTGGGTGACTGCCGCCGATGGCTTTCAGCAGCTCTGCTGGTAATCCATCCGGCCCCGGAGCTCTCTTATTACGCAAAGATTTTATTGCGATGGAGAGCTCCATGTTCGTAAACAGAGGAGTTTCGAACGGGCCGGATGTTGCTGGGCCAACCGGTCTCCTTGGATGTTCGGGGAAAAGGGCACGTACGATGTTCGTGATCGTTAGCGCATCTTTCGGCGCTGACGAACCGAAGGTCGCCAGCTTGCGCATAACGATCTTGTACCCTAATCCCCACGGATCGTGATACATCTCTTCCCCCAGCTCTTTCCAGCATCGCTGCGGGCTGGACTTGATGGCCTTCTTTAGGGATTTCTTGGCCGCCTTGTACTCTGCGGCCAAGGGGGCTGCGTCGAGATCGCGTTTTTTGACCCTCTGCGTTCTGCGTCGCAACTGCAGGCACGTCTTACGAAGATCCGTGATGTCGTTCGTCCACCAGTAAGCAGGTCGTCTTGACCCACGTGTTGATTTCCTGGGAACCGTCTCCGCGCAGGCCTTTTCGATGACCTTCATGGTGTAGTCGGTCACCATTTTTGCCCGCGCAGATATCGGTAGCGATTCCGGGATCTCACGCAGTGTTCGCTGTCCGTGCTCTATCGCCGTGGCAAACCTCTCGTAGTTCATCTTGGCGATGTTCCACCTGGGGGGGCCGCGCTTGTGCGGAAACGGAGCCGGTCTGCTATCACGCACACGGAACGTGATATACATGTGATCGCTTCCTGTATAGTCCTCGATCACATGCCAGCTCTGGATTCGCCCGGCTAGGCGTTCGCTTGCCAGGGAGACGTCGATAATGGTCTCCCTGTAGCCCGGTCGTCTGACGGTCGACGTGGTACCTTTATTTAGTACCACGAGGTCTAGCCGACTGGCCATATCCATAACCAGCCCTATGATCCGACCGAGCTTCCCCCCACTCCGGGGCTTTAGCATTGAAGTCCCCGGCGATAATCAGCTCACCCTGCATCTCCCGTGTTGCATCCTCCAGGCCCTCCAGCTTGGCCTGGAAGTCGCTGATGGTCTGGTTTGGAGTGAGGTATACGCTTATGTAGTGAGTTTGCTGGTGCCTCACCCAAACAAAACCTCTGCCGCCGCCATGACCCGCAATGTGGATATTCTGCGGGTCACGGTTCCAGATGGCTGCGGTGCCCAGGTCATCGGCAAACCATCCTGGACCAATATCTGTGATAATAGTGATAATAGTAATGATAACAATATGTATGACAAATGGTTTATAGACCTAACGGAAAATCACATTCCACAACATATACAGGACATTGTTAGGCTAGGGCAGAATTTTAATTTTACATGCAATCCGAGTCAGAGCACATATTTTCAAATTCTTAAAAATTTGGATTGTTATATTACAGACGTGTCTGATGAATCTAATAAATTACGTGGTGAGTTAGTTAACTGTGTAAATTCCTTTGCAAAAAAGAAATTACATTTGTCACATACAGATGCAGTTATTATGAGTAAAATTTCAGCTACTAACAAATTTGTTAAAGATAATAAAACTATATTATTTACTAAAGCTGACAAGGGAAATGTTACGATTGCAATTGACAGGGAAAATTATAATAAAAAAGTCCTTCAAGTTCTCTCGGATGATAAATATTATAAGCAACTTTCCAAAAGTCCACTTAACATTCTAAAAAAGTCAGTAGATTTATTAATAAAAAAGTGGATTAATCGTGGCGTTTGTGACCTTGATTCCAGCTTTGACATTTTGAAAACAAACAATAACAATACAGATCTAGCGCGTGCATATGGCTTAATAAAGATCCATAAAAAAGATTTGCCAATCAGAATTATTGTTTCGACGGTTAACTCGCCAACGTATAAACTTGATAAAGCTATTTCTACGTTTTTTATAAAGTATTTGCCGAAACCTAAATCCTCACTTAAAAATAGTTACGAATTATTAGATTCTGTCTCAAAAATTAACGTACCCGATAATTGTAGATTAGTTTCCTTTGACGTTGTTTCATTATTCACTAACATAAATATTGCTTTAATGCTTACGGGGATCAGACGTAAATGGAAATATTTAAAGTGCAGAATTAATTTAAGTTTACAAGAGTTTTTTGATGGTGTTATTTTTCTTATGTCTTCTACATATTTTAAATTTGATGGCAAGTACTTCAAACAAATTCATGGGGCTCCTATGGGTGGTTGTTCTAGTCCGTGGTTTGGAGAGTTAGCTCTCGAATGTTTAGAACTTCATTGTCTCAATGTCCTTAAAAATAGTGATGTTTTCTATAAACGTTATGTTGATGACTGTCTATTATTATTGATTATTAAGGAAAATGATATAGATCGATGTTTATGTGAATTTAATGAGTTTAATGAACATTTGAAATTCACGATGGAAAATGAAGAGAATAAATCTATCAATTTTTTAGAAATGTCTCTAATAAGAGAAGGTAATAAAATTATTTCAAATTGGTACCGAAAAAGTACTTATTCTGGTAGATTCGTTCACTTTGATTCGCATCATCCTTTATCACAAAAAAGAGCGATTGTTTATGGTTTGGTTGATAAAGCTATTAATTTCTCACACAGTAGATTTCATGTACAAAATTTAAATATTGTAAAATAATTACTTGTTGAGCATGGTTATCCGTTAAAATTTATTAACGAGGGTATACAGCGTAGGTTATCTTTTACAAATAAATTACAAATTGACATATACGATTCGAATACTGCAGATGATTCTAAAAAATCGCTCATCGTTATCCCATACGTTAAACATCTCAGTTACAAATTAAAATCAATTCTGTCTCGTAATAGTTATAAGGTTATACAAAAACCATGCAATAAACTTTCTAAATACATTAAATTAGGTAAGGATAATGTTGATAAGTTTGAAAAAAGTGGTGTAGTTTACAAAGTGAATTGTGCTGATTGTAAAATCTCATATATTGGACAACCAGGTACACAATTACGATTACGCATTAATGAACACAAGCGTAGTGTTAAGAATGGTGACACCACGTCGGCTTTAGCCGAACATGCAATCTTTTATAATCATAAAATAGATTTTAATAAGATCAATATCGCTGATCACGAAAGTTATAAGAATAAAAGATTGTTTTCTGTGATGTTACACATTTATAGTACCAATAATAATATGAATAGACAGTTTGATACTATCAAACTAAAAAATTGTTATAAATCCACAGTCGACATTGTTAATAGATCAACCAACATTCGTAACAAACCTAACAAATTCATAAATTCTCGTCGGTTACGCAGCAGAGAGTAGTTTTTCATTGGTGGGCACTGCGTTACTAAGTCAATTTCCTTACTAAATTTCTATCCCCACTACTTTATTCCGTATAAATAGCCCCGGAGATGCCCGTAACTCTTATTGTCTCTTTTGGACAGTGAGATTACATCATCCTGGGTAAAACAGCTCTTGACGTTATGATTAAACGACTGATTTGTAACATGTAAGTTTTTATTTTTTAATTTTCATGCCTTTTTTCTTATTTTGGGTTTTTTCTTTAGTACAATTTAATTTTCTAAATATTCTCATTATACAGGTATTGCTTTACAAATGTTGGTGATTTAATAAAAATCTATTGTAAAAAGAAAAACTGTTTGACACGCGGAGTCCACGCTATGGCCGCTTTATAAATTTGTAAATTGATATACCACCTCGAATGGTAAGGGAAAAGAAAGTTTTTTCTTTAATGTGATAAGAAATTTTATAATTGCCGTTATGTTTAATATTTTTTGTATGTTCATTGTGTTTAGCCTTGATAAGGGGAGTTAATTATACTCCAGAAACGTCGGTGTATCAATAAATTTATGATGCTCGAAAGGATCTATGGTGTATGAATTCACTACGCACTCAATAAAAATTATCATTGAACTCGAGCAGCTTGGGAGAGCAATAACCTTTTGTAGATATAATTTAATTAGTTTTGATATATTATATCGGGTGACCTATTATTGTGAGTCCCCTTGCCTCTCACAGAGATTATATACATATATTCAATACCTTTTGGAAATTAGCTTTAACTGTTTTACGAATTTTAAAATATTAGGTATTTCATTTTTTACATCGGGTGGCTTTATTATTGTGAGTCCCCTTGCCTCACAAATATAACGAAATAATTAAATTTTATTATATAGACTGTAACGGCATGCTCAGTGCACATAAAGCGACGGCTAGGTACCGTTGCGCAAGGCGGAATTGCCGATGAACGGCGCAGCACCGAGGATAAGCGCGAGCACTCTTGTGCAGACCCACGCCGTCTCCTTACTCGCTGCTCTCGTCCGTCGGCTGCCGTCGGCCTCTCTCGTCTGCAGACGCCGCGCACCCACCTTCGCTACAACCCGCGACTTCGTCGTCACGGTTTCTCCGAGCTTGTCTTCCCGGCCGCTCAGCTCCGTGCGCGTGCCGTCGCACACACGCCCGCAGAGGCGGCGGTATCCTCCCCGCCAAGCACCTGAAATAAGGGAGGGAATTTGCGTAAAAGACTCGACTCGACGCTTGGTTTAAATAAAACGAAATTAGTTTATTGCCTCGTAGGCATTAGAAATTACAGCAACTATAATCTATCTACACGCGAGTATTTGGTGCGCCCGCGCACGCAGCTATCAGTGTCGTGTGCGCGCGCCGACGCACACACACGAACTCACGCACACGACTTGGTCGCGCACCGACGGACGCCGATTGCCGCGCGCGATCGCCGTGCTCGCCCGCGTTGGTGGACCTCACGCACCGGCAGCAGCTTCCTGGACCCTCGCGCCCTCGAAGGAAGCCGATGCTCGCTCGCACGCACGCGGACTGGCCAAGCTTACCTCGTTCTCTTCTCTCTCTCTCCCGCAAACCGCAAACTCTCTCTTCCTCCAAACCGCAAGGAGCGAAGCTTCGGGCTGGCTGTGGCTGCGCGCTGTCGCCTCTCGCCGTAGCAGAACCGCGGCCTCATGGGCGGCAGCAGCTCTGTGCTCCTTCTCTCTCTCTCTCTCTCGCCTCCTTTCGCTGTTCGGCTTGCAGCGGTGTTCTCGCACAGCAGCGCGTCGCCTACAGGGGCACAGTCTCGCGCCTCTCTCCTCTTGCGCACTCTCTCCACTTTCGCACTCCGGGGCCCTTCTATTCTCCTTCCTCGAAAAGGCGCGAGGCGCGGGAAGGTCCGTCTACCTTACTCGACACGGTCGAACTGCCGCACTTCTCTCTCTCTCGGCACGCGCCCCCCCCCCCCTCGGTCAAGGTTACCGCGCGATGTTTACATCGCGAGGACTTGCGCTCGTCTCGGTGTTTTCTACCGCGACTCTGCCTCGCGAAATATTTACCCACGAAATAGCGTCGCGTGAAATAATATTCCGCGCTGCCCGTTACACCCCCCGACCAGACGCGAACTATACTTCGGGAGATTTCGCTCTGATTCCCCGCTTACCTTCACGGCAGCGCGTCGTTATCGGCGAAGGGTGGCTGGGTGAGAAATAAAAGAAAATCGGAAGGCAATAAAATACATAGAAAAATATCGGGGCTAACCCCTCTCTTTATTTATCCCCGAAGATGGGGCGTACACCCGTGATGGCGGTACCTCAGAGTCGGTCGTGGTCACTCATGCTGGTGCTTGAACCACGGCCGGCTCGAATCGTGTACGGCGGCGTTGGGGCATTTCTTGTTGATGGAAACTCCCCAACAGCCGCAGTAATAGCAGCGGCCGCGAGACCGGGATGGTCCTGCTGGCCGCATCGCAGCTTCGACCCCCCGAACGCGGCGGGTGGCCTCTTCCTCCCGCAGCCTCGCCTCCTAGTGCAAAAGAGGTTCGGTATGTTGGATTGAAAGCAGGATTTTTAAATGCGACATCTTTGAAAGCGCACATAACAACATTTCGTCAATTCCTGCTCTCTTATCCCTCTTACCATCTCTTCGGTATTGCAGAGTCGCGACTCGGGCCTAATATAGGAGATGATTTCGTCGAGATTGAAGGCTACTCAATAATCAGGCAGGACAGAAATACGCATGGAGGAGGAGTTCTGCTGTATGTTAGCAATTTATGGAAAGCTAAAATTTTATGTACATCGGCTACCATGGTGGACGAAGGAAAGCCGGGAGTTCCAGAGTACATCATGTGTAGTATACAGCAGGGCTCTTCGCCCCCCGTGTTTGCAGCAGTCATTTACAGGCCCCCAGACGCCGAGCTTATCAACTCTGATTTGGCTGAAGCTCTCGAACAACACTCCGTGGGTTTTGCGCATCGAATAGCAATGGGAGATCTCAATGCGAATATGTTAGTAACGGAGCAGGAGTCGACTTTCGTAAAACACCTAGCATGTCAACTTAACCTAAAACTTATTGAGCATGGCGCGACTAATCACCAAAACGGCAAATCACACACATGGATCGATGTAATCTTCACGGACGATGATGACGTAGTGCTAGATTCTAACAATATGACGGCGACTTATCGCAATAGTCATAATATAATTGATATCGTTATTGACGTTCCCGTATCCCAAAAACCTTCACTTGGAAGGTTTACATACCGTAATTTTAAGGCTATTCGTCAAGAACAGCTGCTTTCTTATTTGAATGATTGCGACTGGTCAACTGTCAATTGTGCAGATGTAGACGTTGACACCCGCTTAGAACATCTTAATGCAAATATCACGAAGGCTTTGGATGAATTAGCCCCGATTAAGGCATTTCGTCCGAATAGAAAACAACAACCGCCGTGGGTTGACGGGGAGCTCAGAGAGTTGTACGGTAACCGTGACGCTTTACGTCGGAGATATCAACGAATGCGAAATCATGATCACTGGGAAGAATGCCAATCGCTAGCGCTATTAGCAGAACAACGCTCAAGAGAAGCGCGAGATACATTTCTTCAGAATAAAATTTTCGAGGCACTTGATAGCGGGAAAGATATCTGGAAAGAGTTGAAAAGTTTAGGTCTTCTTCCACAAAATCGAGCTAGGGAGGAACTTCACGGGTTTTCCCCAAAAGAATTAAACACGCACTTTGCGGGGGTCTCAGTCTCGGCTGAAGAACGCGAGGAAAATATGAATGAAGTTATGGCAACGGCTAGTGAAGAAGGCTTCGCCTTCAGTAAAGTTACTTTTTCAGATGTGGTTCTAGCTGTTGTACATTTCTCTTCGCAGGCTAAGAGTGAGGATGGAATACCACAAGGTGTGATAGCAAAAAGCTCTTCCAGTTATTGGCTATCACCTAGCTGATATTTTCAATGCTTCCCTCTTGAAGGCAATTTTTCCCGAATCATGGAAGAAAGCTCATTTAGTGCCACTTAAAAAGATAGCTGTCCCGTCGACTGTTACGGACTTTCGTCCAGTGGCACTATTGAGCTTTCTATCCAAAGTTCTTGAGAAGCTTGTACATGATCAGATTTCAGCATTTTTAGCTTCAAAGAAAATTCTCGATCCTTTTCAATCTGGATTTAGACCAGGGCACAGTGCGCAGACAACTCTACTAAAATTGACGGAGGATATAAGAGCGGGAATAGACAACGAAAAACAACTACTTACCATTCTCCTATTGTTCGATTTCAGCAAAGCGTTCGACACCATATCGCCAACTAAATTATTGCATAAACTGATCAGAATGGGATTTTCCAGGGGGGTAGTCCTGTGGATAAAGTCGTATATTACAGGTCGTAATCAAAAAGTGATTACGAAGCAAAATGGAGACTCGGATTGGCTCACAACCAATCTCGGCGTACCACAGGGCTCGGTTCTGGGACCCCTTCTGTTCAGTCTCTATATAAATGACCTACAGCACATTTTTTTGGATTTTAATAATAATTCTCAATCGAGTGGTGTCGGGCACCTGCTATATGCAGATGATCTACAAGTTTACACGCAGACAGCCATAGACGAGCTGAATGAAGGGATACGACACTTGTCGATTATAGGTAGAGCAGTGGCGGCATGGGCCGTCGACAACGCCCTCAGTCTCAATGGAAGAAAAACTAAGGCTATTATTTTTGGATCTAACCACAATATTAACATACTACGGGGTATGCATTTGTCTGGCATTGAGATTCAGGACAACGTTTTCGTCCCCTTTGTCGACACTGTAACTAATCTCGGTGTTGTAATGGACTCGAAACTAACATGGAAAGCGCAAGTGGATGCAGTTAGCCGAAAAGTTAACAGAGCCCTATACGGACTCAGACGGTTTCGATCCTGCACCACCAAGATCTTACGTAAGCAGCTCGCAAGCTCTCTCGTGTTGTCTCATTTAGATTACTGCTCGCTAGTGTATCTTGACGTGATGCGTGAACTTCAAAAGAAACTGCAAATATTGCAAAATTCATGTGTGAGATATGTAAGTGGTGCTAAGAAAGATGAACACATCAGCCCATATAGAAATAAGCTAGAGTGGCTTGACTTAAGGGAGAGAAGGGCATATTTTGCAGCGGTCTTAATATACAAAGTTATATATTTGGGACAGCCAGTGTACCTAGCTCCCTTATTTCAAAAGTGCCAAGATAGAACGTCGAGTAGAACTCACTGCAGAGAACTTATAGTTCCGTCATCACGAACTGACGGAGGGCTGGATTCTTTCTGGTCCCAGGGTACGCGTCTGTGGAATTCGATTCCTCGCGATATTAAGAATGTTTCCTCGGCGAGTAAATTCAAAGCGGCGTTTAGGAAGTACTTGATGCAAAGGTCATGCGATGTCGACTGTATATATGTGTAAATAGAATATAGACTTGTACTGCTATTTTTATAACAGTACTAAAATCGTTTTGTGATTAATCTTCTGACGTACATCGTATGAATAAAGCAATGTGATGAATTCAATCTGTAATCGCTAGATTGAAGAATAACTAAGTTCAATTATGTGATACTTCGTGACTTGGCGATTGCCATTGACTATGTTTGTGATGATTATACGATTGCGATATAATGTACACAAATGTTAATTATGTTCAATACTTTGAACCATCCTGAGGCGGGTTTTCCTAATAGGATTTATCCCACGTGGTTTGCCTATTGGATTTTCCCCGTCTCACAGACATGAGCCTGGGCGAATGCGGGATGGTAGACTGTAACTTAATTATTTTGTAATTTACAAATAAAAACTATTCTATTCTATTCTCCTCTGCGCATCGTAGGGCCAATCTGGCCTCGTGAGCGGCGACGCGGCTCTCCTCCTCTGCGCGCCTGGCCCCTCTTTCGGCCCTGCGCCGCTCTTCTCTCGCTCTCTTGGCTCCGGCGACGAGGGCACGCTCCTCCTGGAGGTACTGGACCCTCGAACCCAGACGCCCGCGATCTCCCGACCGCCGTGGAAGTCCTCGAGGTAGCGGTCCCAGGAAGCTAGGGCCACGTCCTCAAGGGATCGAGCCTGGGGTCTCGGCGTGCGCCTCCTCGAACTGCTGTTCGACGATCGACCAGCGCTCCGCCATCGTCGGTGGCTTAGAGTCGGCCGGCGCCATCACTGATGTTGAGGCGGCGGGGAGCTTCTCGGTCTCGATGGCGGCGGCCCCAGCCGGGACCGTCGCTGATGCGCTCCTAGTGCAGACGGCATCGACCTCCCTGTGTCGACGCAGCGCGAGCGCCGGCAGTGATGCGGCAGAGAGGCTAGGGTGGATCGGCGAGCTTGGCGACTCCTGCAGTTCCTCGATCTCCGCCGACTGCCGGCGGGCGGGTTCCACGAGCCCTAGATGTTCGAGGGCGCGCAGAACTCCTCGAACCATCGCCTCCTGGCTCAGGCTGGCCCCGACGTCAGCGTCCTTTTGGGGAGTGGCGAGGGATCTCTCCGCCATCTGAAAGAGGGATAAGAAAAACAAGGGTTCGGGTTATTCGAAGTCGCTCTTGTCCCCTCTTCTCGCTGCTAGTCTTTGCGCGCGCGTCGACTGCGGCGAAACACTCTGTTCCACCGTTGGCTCCATTCGGTTTTTGGAGCCTTTCGGCCTTCCTCGGGGCTTTCCCGTCCCGAGGTACTGTTTTGGAGCCTCTGGCGCTTCCTTTGATCTGGCACGAACCACGACGAATTCCGTGCCGTTGTCGGACAAGAATACCTCGAGAGTACCAAAGCGCAGAACTATTCTTTCCTTGAATTCTATCGATATAGTCATGGCGTTGGCCTTGCGGATGGGTACGCACTCCACCCAGCGAGTAAACAGATCTTCGAAGACCAAGATATACTCGTATCCGTGTTTGCTCTTGACGAACGGCCCGGTCACGTCTCCGGCGACTACCTGCCACGGCCGTTCTATCACTCGCTGACCCATCAATCCCGCCGGTGGTCGTTGTTCTGCCTTCGTCTGTTGACAAACCCGGCACCGTTTCACATACCGGCGTACTGCCTCGTATATCTTCGGCCAGTAGTACATGCGGGCGGCTCGAGAGTAAGTATTCTCTCGGCCCTGATGTCCGGCCGTCGCGTCCTCGTGTGACTCGCGCAGCACCTCTCGCCGATGCTCGCGCGGCATGACGAGCTTCCAAGCCTCGTCGTCGGCGACCGCTGCATCTACTACTTCGTCTGCGATGAAGTAGAATAAACGACCCCCTACCACTTTCCATCGAGGATGGGTCGTAGGGTCGTTTCTAACCTCGTCTAACTACGACTGGTACCACTCATCTTCGGTACCAGCCACCCAGGTGCTCGCGCACACCTCGAGGTCATCTTCATCCTCGTACGTGCGCGATAATGCGTCGGGCACGTGATTTAGGGCTCCTTTTCTGTGCTCGACGTCGAAGGAGTGGCCCCGTAGCTCGAGAGCCCACCTCGCCAGTCTCCCTGTAGGACTGTGGAGACTGTGCAGCCACCGCAAGCTGCTGTGATCCGTGACGACCAGGAAGTGATAGCCCTCTATATATGGCCTAAACTTCTGGATCGCCCAGACCACGGCGAGGTACTCTCGTTCCGTGACGCTGTAGTTGCGCTCCGCATGAGACAGCGTGCGGCTGGCGAACTCCAGCACTCTCTCTTGACCATCTATAACTTGGAGTAAGACGGTGCCGATGCCAGTGTCGCTCTCATCGGTCTGTACGACGAACTGAGCGTCGAACGCCGGCCTTACGAGCACCGGGACTGACGCTATAAGCGCTTTGACCTTCTCGAAGGCTTCCTGTTGCGCGTCGCCCCACTCATATCGCCGATCTTTTTTAGTGAGCGCCGAGCGGCTCAGCGATCGTAGCGAAATCCTTCAGGAACTTCCGGTACCACGACGCCATCCCCATAAAGCGTCAAAGCTGCTTCAAGTCCTTGGGTACCGGGAAATTGATGACCGGCTCGATGTTATCGGGATCGGGCCGAAATCCGTCTCTGTTGACGAGCACGCCGAGGTACTTAACCTCGGTTTTCCCGAAAACACTCTTCTCCCGATTAATTGTCAGCCCCGCTTCCTTTATCCTCTGAAGCACATGCGCGAGCCACTTCAGATGCTCCTCGTACGTTTCTGTCACGATTATAATGTCGTCTAAGTACGAGAAAGCATATGGCTCGAGCTCGGGGCTGACATCTTTATCGATCAACCATTGGAAAGTCGCTCCAGCCTGCGACAGCCCGTATGGCATTCTCGTGAACTGATATAGTCCCAGTCCGAGGACAGTGAATGCCGTGAGCTCTTTAGATTCCGGCGTCAACAGAATCTGATGGTACACCGCGCTCAAATCCGGTGTCGATATGTATCGCGCGCTATGCAGCTTGCGCAATATCGCGTCCATGTAAGGCAAGGGGTACGCGTCCGCTTTCGATACCGCATTCAGCTTGCGGAAGTCGATGCAGAAACGATATCTGTTGACGCCTTTCCGTACCATCACCACCGGGCTCGACCAAGCGCTGACAGATAGCTCAATCACACCGGAGTCAAGCATCTCCACTATCTGCCGGTGCATCTCTTCTTCGAGCTTCTTTTACACCGGATAATAGCGTTGTTTTATCGGCCGCGCGCTCCCCACGTCGATATGGTGCTTCATTCACGACGTACAGCCTAGGGCGCTATCTGACTCGCCCAATATTCGCGTGACTATCTCCTCCATCTTTCGACGCTGGCCCTCCGTCACGTCCTCGAGACCTATCGCTGACATTTCGAGAGCCTCGACGGATGAAACCGCGGCGACCTGTAGGTCGATGCGTTTCTCGTTCGCCACGGTCACTATCAGCTGGTTCCGGATAGGGTCGTGGAGAGTTCCGAATTCTCGAAAAAAGTTTGCTCCCAAGTAGCAATCCACTTTGTCATCGGGTATCACTGCTACGCGAATGTCTCTCTTCACGCCGGCTACTTCAAACGGAAGTTCCACGTAGCCAGCGATATGTGCCGTTTGACCCCCTACGACCTTCACGCGTCGGCCGTAGCTAGGCATCAACGGTCTCCCCAGAGCAGTGGCCATCTGAAGCCCTACCGCCGCCATCACCGTGCGCGACGCGCCCGTATCGTAGAGCACTCGCAACCGGAAATTTCCAACCGAGACTTGGAGCCACCAACGTGATTCCGTGTCGCTTCCGTCGGCTCCCTTCGCCTCGGTCGCTGGAGTACTCGCGGGGTTCTCAGCAGACGAAGTCGTCACCCCGCTTACTTCGTCTGCTGCACGTTTTCCGACGCACATTTCGCGCAATTTCTGCGGATCACCCCCGGTGCCCCGCACCCGTAGCAGCTGAAAGTCGTCCCGCGCGTCGGGAGCGTCGGCGAGGACGTTTTCCTCTGCGACTCCTTCTTTCGCTCTTTGCCTCCCGATTCGCTGCTCGAGCTCGAGTGAATTCGACGCTTGGACGGCTTTCTCCCGTGTCTCCCAGGGACCGTTTTTTTCTTCGTGCCGGTGTCTACGTTTACCACCGCGGGAGGAGGCACTGGCGGCGGGCCGTGTGCCGAATTCTGGGCCTGAATTTTCTTGATCCCGTCGAGGATCATCCCCGCAAATTTTGCCATTGTTTCCTCCAGCGATGCCGATTTCTGTGGAGGCTGCATCGACGGTGGTTTCGTCTCCAGTGCCGCCACCTTCATTTTCGGCGTTGCCGGTCTTTTCGGTTTATACGCAAAGTCTGCGTACATACACGACTCCGACGGAGGTGGGAGTTTCAATGATTTCTCGGCCTCCACCGCTAGCTCGGCCTTCATTGCCAAGTCCAGCAGAGCTTCGATACTCTTAAACTCGTTGCGTCGCACGAGCTACTGCAGCCGCGGTTTCATGTTGCGGTGCAGCGTAGCGAGTTGAAACTCAATCGACGGTGGCTCCATCCGTCGCATCATCGCCTCGAGACAGGTGATATAATCACGCACTGATTCCTCCGGTCCTTGTATCCTCAGTGCAACTTCGTGTGCCAGCCGTTGCTGCACGTGGTCTGTGACACCGCACCATCTTCTAATCCTCCGAGTGAATTGCTCCCAGGTTGACCAAGCGGACCTGTTGGAGCGTACCCAAGTCGCCGCGACGCCGATGAACAGTTCTAGGAGGGCGCTCAACATCTCGACCTCCGTGAGCTTTACTAGCTCCCAACTTCCTTCGACGCGCTCGAGAAAAGTGTCGATACTTTCTCCCGGTTCGCCGGCGAATTTGTAGCCCCATCGACGGACTATTTGGCCAATGTTCCGGGTATTCCCGCTCGACGTGCGATTCATATCGTCGTTGTCTATCAGCGTCGATCTTCCTCTGGTTTGCCGTCTTATCTCAGAAGCCGGTGTATTCGGACACTGTCTGCTCTGAGATCCTCTCTTCCCCCAGGCTCCGTCAGTCCTCTGGCGGTGAGAGAGCGGGATAAATGGCGGCGGAAGTTGTTGATTGCTCGAGGTTTGTTGAGCTTGCTGCCTCGGCTGTCCGTATCTATCCTGGTTATTACTGGCGGTTGTGTTTTCGAACGTAACACGTCTCTCCGCAATGTCCCTTACATCTATACTCGTGCTGTTTGTAGCTGGATGCGGGGTCCGTGATGCCATCTCTCTGATCGACTCGTTCAATGAGTCGATCTTTTTGCTCATTGCGGCCATATGCATGGCCCAATCGGTCGGCACTTCCACTTCTGTGCCGTCTGGTACTGTCATTTTGAACATTGCGAGTCCGCCGTTACTCGTCTGTTGGGTGTTCCTGGTGTTCCTGTTGCTTTTCTCGTCATCGTCGTTATCGGAGTGTGTCGAATTGTCATCGTTTATTCGAGTATTGTCGTTCACCCACTGACTCCGATCATAATTATCAAGGACTGCCTCGTCTGAGATCAGTCCTTCGAGTGGGTGTGGCTCGTCTGTCGATGAGTTGGCCCAGGATATGTCCGCGTCTGCCGCTGCTACGCGATCTAGGAACGCTTGACGAGCATTTGCACGCTCGACCCAGGCATTATGCTCGTCGGTGTCGACCGATTGCTCGAAATCGTCGGGGTTATAAACGCCCGACAGCCAATTGTATAGACGCCCTAACTTTCTGAGCGGGTCACCGTCCGTTTTTAGTTTCAGGGCACTGCTGTACCGCAGAGTTTCATCCTCTGTGATACATCTGCACCAGTTGTCCAGTGCCTTCAAGGTCGCATTCGGTTTGCTGGTCGGCGCACTCATTTTTATGGGCGCCGTTTTCCGCTTGTCTCCGTGACAATTAGTCTTTTAGACCGAATCTCTCCCGCGAGTATACCTTTACGCGGCTAACCGTACGCACGCTTCGGTTGGGCGCACCCAAAATACAAAAAAAAGAATTCAATTATCGTGTATTCGCTCCTAACCAGGTATACCCTGGGTGAGTGCGCGTATGCGTATCCTGGTTCGGCCCCCAGTTGTGACTCGCTCTTGTCACTGCTGGGCTGACGAACCACTTCCTTCCGTCGCTTTAGCCTTCCGGCGGCTGCCCTGCCGGATCGAGAAAAAACTTTCAACCTCGTTCCGTAGTACTTTAAATTAATTTAATTTTCCAATGCTTTAATTTTTATTACGAAAGTTTACTCTCGAAGAAAACACCAGAAAAGAACAAATAGAAAAGGAAAATAAAATCGATTTATTTGTGCAGGTATACTGCGCGAAGCGGCGGAAGGAAGTTCTTTATTTAAAGAAAAATTTCTCCGTACGCGACGATAATCCTCTAATAATCACGAATTTTCACTTTCATAAAAACCCAGAAAACCAAAAAAAAATAATTTTTTCTTTTTAGGTTCTTTCGCGAAAATTCGAAAGAAAGAAACCGAAAACTACAAAAAAAACTAGAGGAAAATCGGAGCTCCCGTTGTAGTACAACCTACAATTTTGTTTTGCGAGCTCCGTGTGCCCGCAAAGTTATCCGCACACACGCTTACATGCAAAAAAAAATTTTCTCAGTCCGACGCGCACGCGGTATTTTTATTTCGCACTACGCGCGGCGTTTTTGCGAGAGCGCACTACTCGGTTATCGTTCGATCTCTCTCTCTCTCTCAACTTCGCTTTGTCGGAGAAAAATAATTTTTCCCTTGCGAGTTCCCTTAACGTTAAAAAAAAATTTTTGGAGAGGAACGCAATTTTTCTCAATTACCTCCGCGAAGGGGAAAAAAAAGAGAAAAACGACAAAGTGTCTTTCTCCGCAAAAGCGCTATCTCGATTCCCTCTCCCGATTCGACCAACACGAATCGGGTTTTCCTGCACGCTCGTGGTGCTCGACGTCCGTGTACCCACACGTTTATGGCGCCAGTTGTAACGGGGTGCTCAGTGCACATAAAGCGACGGCTAGGTACCGTTGCGCAAGGCGGAATTGCCGATGAACGGCGTAGCACCGAGTATAAGCGCGAGCACTCTCGTGCAGACACACGCCGTCTCCTTACTCGCTGCTCTCGTCCGTCGAAAGCCGTCGGCCCCTCTCGTCTGCAGCCGCCGCGCACCCACCTTCGCTACAACCCGCGACTTCGTCGTCGCGGTTTCTCCGAGCGTGTCTTCCCGGCCGCTCAGCTCTGTGCGCGTGTCATCGCACATACATCCGCGAAGGCCGCGGTATCCTCCCCGCCAAGCACCTGAAATAAGGGAGGGAATTTGCGCAAAAGACTCGACTCGACGTTTGGTTTAAATAAAACGAAATTAGTTTATTGCCCCGTAGGCATCATAAATTACAGCAACTATAATCTATCTACACGCGAGTATATGGTGCGCCCGCGCACGCAGCTATCAGTGTCGTGTGCGCACGCCGACGCACACACACGAACTCACGCACGCAACTTGGTCGCGCACCGACGGACGCCGATCGCCGCGCGCGATCGCCGTGCTCGCCCGCGTCGGTGGACCTCACGCACCGGCAGCAGTTTCCCGGACCCTCGCGCCCTCGAAGGAAGCCGATGCTCGCTCGCACGCACGCGGCCTGGCCAGGCTTACCTCGTTCTCTTCTCTCTCTCTCCCGCTTCCTCCAAACCGCAAGGAGCGAAGCTTCGGGCTGGCTGTGGCTGCATGCTTTCGCCTCTCGCCGTAGCAGAACCGCGGCCTCGTGGGCGGCAGCAGCTCTCTCTCTCTCTCTCTCTCTCTCTCTCTCTCTCTCTCTCTCTCTCTCTCTCTCTCTCTCTCTCTCTCTCTCTCTCTCTCTCTCTCTCTCTCTCTCTCTCTCTCTCTCTCTCTCTCTCTCTCTCTCTCTCTCTCTCTCTCTCTCTCTCTCTCTCGCCTCATTTCGCTGTTCGGCCTGCAGCGGTATCCTCGCACAGCAGCGCGTCGGCTACAGGGGCACAGTCTCGCGCCTCTCTCCTCTTACGCGCTCTCTCCACTTTCGCACTCCGGGGCCCTCCTATTCTCCTTCCTCGAAAAGGCGCGAGGCGCGGTAAGGTCCGTCTACCTTACTCGACACTGCCGAACTGCCGCGCTTCTCTCTCTCGGCACGCGCCCCCCCCCCCCCCTCGGTCAAGGTTACGGCGCGATGTTTACATCACGCGGACTTGCGCTTGCCTCGGTGTTTTCTACCGCGACTCTGCCTCGCGAAATATTTACCCACGAAATAGCGTCGCGTGAAATAATATTCCGCGCTGCCCGTTACAATACAAATTTTATATCATTTGCATTTAGTTAAAGAATATTTCTAAAAATATTATATACAGATATTTAAAACAGTTTTGCAATTTGCTTTAACTTATTCGAATTTTGAAAATATTATTGATTTAATATATACATAAATCTAATTATTTGGTTGTTTTATTACTGTGTGTCCCATTGTCTCTTATAAAGATAACGAAATACTTTAAATTTATAATATATGCATATTTGATATAATTTTCGTTTAGTTGGTCCCTTTTTTATGAAAATATGCTATCCGTATATTCAATACATTTTGGAATAATCATTTTAAGGTATTTTCGTATTTTTTAAAAATTAATTACTTAATTTATAATATCGGGGTACTTTATTATTGCGAGTCCCCTTGCCTCTCACAAAAAAGTTTTTTCACTTTAAAATAGATGTTATAACACTTTGACGTTCAAAAAGTGATTCAACATAAGACATTTGGTCTAGATTCCAAAATTTGGCACATCTATCTTTAGATGCAGAATACAAAGTATGTGTATTTTAAAAAAAAACAAAAATGGGTACAATATCCCTATGACCTTGTAAATCTTTTATATGATTAAAATCCACCACTGTAAGTATTTTTATGTTCTTTGAGCTTTCCGATCCTACTACCTGTAAATAATATTATTATTTATTAATTAAAATTAATTATGGATTTTTTATATAAATTATGACATGCAATAAATTATGCTAAGGCTTACGAAAAATTTGCTATTTGTACTAATAGCAATGCAAGTTATAGATTTTAGTCTTTCTTTATTTCTTACATTTGACTAAGCTAGAATCTTTAGATCCAGAATACAAATATAGCCCATCACTGGATAAACAAATACAAGTATTAGAAATTTTATGATCTCTACATCAAAGAATGCATGGTTCCTTATGTCCTGTATAAGTATCGGCAATGGTTTTTCTGAGTCGTACTTTTTCTTCCAGTTATTCATCTTTGAGTCGTTAGGCTATTTGCCTTTTCTTCAAACTATGCTCTGTCCCTTTCTAAAATATAAAAAATAAAAATCAGACTTCCTTTTTTAAAATTTAGAACTTTAAATACTTGTTTGTCACTTACCTTCTTCTTCTATTCCTGCTAAATATTTTTTAGATAACTTAAGACGCTTTTCTTAAAATGTTTTACATTCTTCTTCTGAGTCATCTCTAGACTCATCATTGTTACTAAAATCAGTTAAGATTTAACAGAAAAGTATAAAGATAATGAATAATATAAAAAACCATACCTCTTTTGTTCTTCATCAAAATATTCATCCGTACTATTTATATAAAAGACAATACAAATTTTGTTATTCATAAAAATCTTCATAAGTACTATTAATACTCTCATTATAGTCATTATTATAGATTTTAGTTGGTTTTTTCTTAGACTTAGAACATTTACTTTTTTAATTTTTATCATTGATCTACAATTTGTAAACAATGGAAAATGTGTAACATTTTATAAATTAAAATTATTCATTATAATAATTCCATAAAGGACAAAATTCTAATAAGATATACAATTAATAGAGTAGTATGAAAATTATTTATAAAATATTTACAAAATAAAATTTAAAATTAAAAAATATACATAGTTTATTCTAACCTAAAAAGAAATAAAATAGAAAAGAAAAAAGGTTAGAATAAACTATGTATATTTTGGAATTCTAAATTTTATTTTGTAAATATTTTATAAATAATTTTCATACTACTCTATTCATTGTATACCTTATTCGAATTTTGTCCTTTATGGAATTATTTTAATGAATAATTTCAATTTACAAAATGTTACACATTTTCAATTGCTTACAAATTATCAGATTTACAAAAGAGCTTACCTTTCGTTTAACACCTTTAGGGTAAAGTTGGTTTCCTTATAAAAAACGACATGTTAATAAAAATAACTTAAAATTATTAATGATAAACAGTCTTCATTTTGTTTAAGAAAAACTATGTGTCCATGTGGTTACAACTGATTCAATATATATAAAGCACCAAAAATAACGTATAATACAGCAATAACGGCTGTTAGTCTGATACTCATGAGTTGCATAGTGGCAGCAGTGTAAGCTGCAAGCTGGACTAGTAACTATTTTCGATCTACCCAAGCGCCATCTGAAGGTTATGTATAGCGAATGAGGATCATACCTAAAAGATCGCGGGTTTGATTCCCGCTCACGTGAAAAAGCCGGCATCACTGAAACACGAATTTTTGATGTGGTCACAGTGGTTCGGAACGTACTTGAAACTATAGCTCCAGTAGTTGGAGCGGTAGCGTCCAACAAATATCTATAGGCTTTGCTAACAAACAAAAGTGCACTCCCTTGGAGTATAAATACGTACTACTTGTAATGGCATATCGGCGGCTCAGTTATAAGTACCACGACCACTGAAACACTACTACTACTAGCGAATGAGCGAACTTATCAGATAAATGTTTAACTACCCTAACTACGTTTTCAACTATCGCCATACTATAATGCTTTTGGCGATATAAAAATAATATATTTGAAATAAAATATTTTTTCAAATTCAGTTTGTTTTAAATTTGGTTTTATTCAATCTGAAAATAAATATAACAAAGAAGAATGGACAAGTTATGCACATTCAGCGAAAGTTTATTAAAAAATTATGGTGTGCACACAACTTGTAGCATTTTGTCATATAATCTTAACATAATCTTAAACTAATATTATCATAATTTTATCATAATCATTAACATAATCTTCACTATATTAACGATTATGATTGTGTTTAATTTGTATTATTTTTGTTTTATGTATAAAACAGTTATTATATTATACACAAGTTATTTAAAAAAAAAAATTTAATTAATGAGCATTTTGTTGATGATAATATAATAATAGGATAAACGCAACTGTTGTCGGCCACTTGTTTAATATGTTACAGATATTATTACTTAACATTGTAATGGTTGCTCCTCCCCTGCCGGACGCTCAGGAGTTTACCAGGGTGTGGAAGGGGGAGAAAGGAGTGTCAGGTGGCTTAAGAGACGAAATGCATAGATATATATTTGAATATAGAAAGGCTAGTTTATTTGACTAATTAAAAATACTAATTAACAAAGATGAAAAATACTAAATAATGAAAATAAATGAGAAACCGAAACAACAATATTTGCACACCACTGGCCGCAGTAGCCTTAGTTCACTACCTGAAACATGTAAATAAAAACAAACGTGCTTACTTCGGCGTACGACCAAGTCCGCGGAACTTACAGACTAAATGCTATCGCAGCGCCCTCTCGCAGGGGGGCCTCGGTTATGCTAAGCTTTGCTACAACGCGTACGTCGAGTCACGGTGCCGTCAGCGCGGTGAGTCGGCGTCAAAGTCGTAACGTCCGGGGGTCCTGTTCCGGTGTCTACGGTACTTGACTGGCCCCTTACCCTTAGTCGTGTGTGCGCACGCTGATTAAGGAGGGGTTGGCAGCTTTGAGAACTCGGTCTGTGCCTACCACGTGTGCTCACGGGGTAGGAGCAGGGTTCGTTCCGGCTTTCCTGGGGCCGGTCCAATTAGTCCGCGTCCCGCTAGTCACGTGTTCTCACGCAGACTAGTGTCCCAGCGGCTCTAGGAACACGCCTCGCGACTACCTCGTGTGCTCACGGCGGCAGCGGCGCGGTTGTTCCGGTGTTCCAGGCACAGGTAGACGTAGTTCGTGTTCCCCTAGTCACGTGTACGCACGCCGACTAAGGGACAGCGGTTCCGGGTACACGGTCTGTGACTACCTCGTGTGCCCACGACGGTAGTGACAGCAGGTGTGCCGGAGGTCAGTAGGCAAGGAAACGTAAGTTCGTGTTCCCCTAGTCCCGTGTGCGCACGAGGCCTAAGGAACAGCGAATCCGGGTACACGGCCTGTGACTACCTCGTGTGCCCACGACGGTAGCGACAGTAGGTGAGGAAACGTATGTTCGTTTTCCCCTAGTCACGTGTGCGCACGAGGACTAAGGAACAGCGAATCCGAGTACACGGCCTGTGACTACCTCGTGTGCCCACGACGGTAGTAACAGCAGGTGTGCCGGGGTCAGTAGGCGAGGAAACGTAAGTTCGTGTTCCCCTAGTCCCGGGTGCGCACGAGGCCTAAGGAACAGCGAATCCGCGTACACGACCTGTGACTACCTCGTATGCCCACGACGGTAATAACAGCAGGTGTCCTGGTGATTGGTGTTGTCCGATGGCTGGCGATACCGAATTCCTCACGTGTGCTCACGAGAGGAGGGCGGTAGTTCCAGTCCCTGGGACGGTCGGTCTCGGTCTCTCCTGTCGTCGGTGTGTGAGCTGCTTATATAGTACAGATTCGGTGATAAGATGCGCGCGCAGGTCTGAAGTCGCGTCGGTTGCGGTGTGCGCGCGCCGGTGTTGAGTCGCGGCAATCTCGGAACAAGGCGGGTTTACATAGAGCGACGTGAGTGCGCGCGCGCGCACGCTCGTGGACAAGCGAACTTACATGAAGCGGCGTGAGCGCGCGCGCGCATGTTCGTGGACACCCAGAGCACGCGGCGCGGACCTAACCTATTTCTGGAGCGCGAGTCGATGTGTTTATTTGCAGGTTAGTAACGGGGCATGATTGCCTTCGTTACAACATCATAAATTTTTATTGGAAGGTATTTAAATTATGTACATTTTCTTTTTTTAATATTTAAATTATCTTCACTCTGTCATTTATTATTAACGAAAATGTGCTCAAAATTATTTAATAAATTTTTCAAATAATAATTGATTTACCAACTTCAAGTTTTAACCACTTATTATACTCATTGAAGAATATATTTGGTTGAAATTTCAAAATATTATTTTTATTTGTTTTTTAAAAAAACAATGTTTTAAAAAAGTAGGAGTTTTGTTGTCACGCGATAACAATATTAAGAAAATCAACCAATAGTCTTAAAATTTGGAAGAGATATATTTTTTTTATATCTTTAAACTGAATTCGTTGCCCAATAAAATCTAACTATTACGACGAAAGATATTTGAGGTTTAAAATAAAACTAATTGAACATGTGATAATATTTAAAAAAAATGGATTTATAAAAATATCGGGTTGTCGCATGAGAAAAAGAGTAACAACGATGAATTCTCGAAAAAAATATATTAATTTATTACGAATATTCATAAAGAAAATTGGGTATGATACAAATAATTATTGTTATGAAAAATTAAAAAAAAAATGAATAAATACATTATTTTGAGGAAGCTAAGTACCAATGTATTGGCAGCGGTTTTTTTAAATAAGATTCAAACTGTAGGTTAAATATTAATTAAAATGTAGATATACAATGTAAATACAAACAGTAAATTGCATCGTAATTAATATCGTAATTAATTACTTGTATTGCATACTCATATTTTCTGCTGCAAAAGGACTCCGTCATTAAATACTCATAATATGATCTATTCTTCAAACGAATATTTTTTTTATTATTTTCCATTAATTACGAATGTTAGGAAGAAAATCCTGAGCGAAGAAAAATAATTACTTTTCAAATAGTAGGAATCGAGTCTCCATAAAAAGAAAAATTGTTTTTGAATCTACAAACAGAGAATTAAACTGAAAAGGTAATTTCTCTTGTCAAAGTATAATTTGGCTTTAATTAGAAAATTATTTTATTTAAATAATAATAATACATGTTTGCAAGAAACTATTGCATCTTGTAGAAAAAATGTTCATTATATCAAATAAAGACAATAAAAAAATTAGTAAAACTTGTTTTTCTTGTCACTCTATAAAGCAGTTGACAGATACAAAATTATGGTTCAGGTACGAATTGGCACTACTAATTTTTTTAAAAGAAAACATGTGGAGCTTCGCTTCTCACTCATGTTTATAAAATATTTTGCCTTTTAGCAAATACTAATATTTAGGGAATATCTTTTCAAATCATATAGATATAGATAAGGCTATTAGTCTTTCCCTTGATAATTTAATCAATACATATTATCAAATCTCAATAAATTTTTATCCCTAAAATTCCTTTAAAAATTTAGAAAATTAAAAATCTTGTAATTTTTATAGCACACCGACCTACCAGGACTCAAGTTTAAGATTTTCAAACAAAAAAAAGCTAAACAAATTGTGCAACGATCGTAAGTGTGTTCCTGTTCCTATAAAGATAAATATATCGATAGGAAAAGCACATTAACAACAATTTTTTAATTTATGTACGCAGCTGATGCGTTACCATTATTTATAATAAATATAATACAATAGATTTTTTATTTTTTTTTATTGCAAGGCAAACATTTTTATCGTTGATTCATTTCTCTGCTTAAACTTTGGAGTTCCCAAAAAAGTTAAGAGTTCCTGAGATTTACTCGTACCTATATTAATGTGAATTACTTATAATACAAAGTAATATTAACTATGCACATCTCTATTTAGATAGTAAACGAGAAGTAAATGTAACAATTTTCACTTGATGTTTAATTTTGTGACTATTATTAAAAATATCTTGAATGCTAAGAATTAATACACTCCGCAACAAAATTATCGCAACAAAATTTTCATCGAAAAATTGCCATTTTTCAAATGCTTGTAACACGGTCAATTTTCATCGTATTGAGATAACTTTTTTTTGTTTTGTAGGGAATTATGTGTACTTTCAGGAAAAAATGATGTCCAATAGCTGCGGGATAATGCCACATTGCTATGTCTTAATCAGGCCTACCAACTTCTTTTTCTTAAAAAACGCAATAGTTTGCACGTTTACCTGGATTACCAAAAATTTTTTTTCAAAAAAACTACAAATACCATCTTAAAGTACACTTTCAAACGAGTATTTAAAAAAAAAAGTCGACCCTCTACGATTTTTTTTGACCGAGTTATGCCATTTTAAAGATATTCCTATGTTTTAGCCAAATACATTGTGGCCCTGAAAAGGGCCGATTGTGTAAACCGTTTCTTACATTAGGGACCCCGCGGCTCGTCACTTCCGCAGTATTTTTTGACTCCAAACCCTATGCGCCTAAGGCCTTTAGTACCGTGTATTGCCATCTCGCTGACGAATTACCTCTCCTAAACGTTCTTGCATATTAATGCATGCTCTAATTGAATCTTGAGGTATCTCGTGCCAAATTTCATTCGGAATTCTCTCAAGCTCTTGGAGGTTAGCAGGAGGTCTCTCTAAGTTACGTAATCGCCTACCCATCATGATGCGTAAGTCCGACCAACAACCTCCTCGCGGTACGCATCGGGTAATGCTGATGTTGGCGGTATTTGGCTAAAACATAGGAATATCTTTAAAATGGCATAACTCAGTCAAAAGAAATCGTAGAGGTTCGACTTCTTTTTAAAATACTCGTTGGAAAGTGTACTTTAAGATGGTATTTGTGGCTTTTTGAAAAAAAATTTTTGGTAATCCAGGTAAACGTGCAAACTATTGCGTTTTTTCAGAAAAAAAAGTTGGTAGGCCTGATTAAGACATAGCAATGTGGCATTATTTCGCAGCTATTGGGCATCATTTTTTCCTGAAAGTACACATAATTCCCTACAAAACAAAATAAAAATTATCTCAATACGATGAAAATTGACCGATTTACAAGCATTTGAAAAATGGCAATTTTTCAATGAAAACTTTTGTTGCGATAATTTTGTTGCGGAGTGTATTTTACAAATTTATAACTCTTTGAATATTGGTTTCTCGTAGATGTTGAATGAAACATTTTAATCCTAAAATTGGCGGAATTTTCAAAAAAAAATTATTCTGATCGCAAAAGATTGTTTTTATTTGTTTAAATAACGTTTTTGTTCGAACAAATGCATTTAAATCAAAGTTCTTGCAATTTAGTTAAATTGTAACTCCGAAATTTAGATTCCGCAAATAAAAATCAATAAAAAGCGATGGTTACTTTATGCAATTGCGTCAGCAGGTATACAGGGGGAGACAGAAGCGAAAAATTTTCCTGGGCCAGCTAGACTCGCTAGAAAATGAAAAACCACTCCCGAGCGGTGCAGAAACACGCAGTCCACGCGCACGCTCATATGACAATATTGCCGCTGAGACGCGCCGCCGCTGCTGCAGCCGCGCAGCCGCAGGCTCCGCCTCCCAGCCCCTCCAGCCCCTTGCTGTTTGTTACTTCTGCATGCTTTTTTCAGGCTTAATTTTATCAAATGCAAAAATGTAATAGGTGATCCTTATGTAAAATTTCATGCTCTACAACTTTTGTTTGGGACTTTTTTGATATCTCTTATTCATATTGGCTACGCCATCTTGAATTTTGAAAGTTTCATCGTGGAATTTGAACCAGTAGCCAACAAGCTACTGCATGAATATTTTTCATAATTTTTTATCGCTATTCTGAATTTTTATACGCATGCCTAATGCACTTTCTATCGTTATGGCAGCCATATTGGTCGGCCATCTTGAAATCATGGCTTCTGCCACTTCGCATTCGAAAGCCTATATTTCAAGGAAAATTTTGAGTGGTCTTACGTTTTCGTACGTCCTCTCAATTTTTGGACAAAGGGGAGGGTAAAAGTGACGTGAAACGTCCCATATACATATAAATAAATATATATATATATATATATATATATATATATATATATATATCAAATGCAGCTTTTGAGGATCTATATCAGCACGGATTCGATACTTTGAGGATTTTTCGGACTTTTGAGGACATCCTCAAAATTCCTTCGGTATGAAATGGTACTTTTGAGGATTTATATTAATACCTTCAACGCAGAGAGTGAGTTATTTCTTTAGTCAAGCATATACGAACTCTGGAGAAAAAAACTATAGATCCTCAAAAGTACCGGTTTCCGAAATGTATATATATATCTCACTATACTATATAGTTGTAAGCTGAAGTGAGTCGTTAACCCTCCGCGTTCCTCCGCAAGGTGCCCCCCACAAAATAACGTAAATTTCACTGTTTTTTGCGTTATTTGGGGTCTGCATTGTCCCTCCGCATGTCCTTCCGCGTCCCTCCGCATCCCTCCGCGTCCCTCCACGTCCTTCGGCGTCCCACCGCGTCCTTCCGCGTCCCTCCGCGTCCCACCGCATCCCTCCACGTCTTTCCGCGTCCCTCCGCAAAAAGGGTCTTGTCCCTCCGCATCCCTCCGCGTCCCTACGCATTGTCCCTCCGCATTGTCCCTCCGCATTGTCACTCCACATTGTCCCTCCGCATTGTCCCTCTAATGACAACTCTCTGTGATGCAGAAGACAGTTCTGTCGACAAATTTTGCATCGCTCCGTTGTCAGTTCTTCACCTCGATACACAAATAACAGGCTGCTTTCTGAAAACAAACTATGCCACCCTCCTGCCATTGGCGCAAGAAGCGCGTTCGCGCATTTATTATAATGCGCGCCTTTTCTCCGCAATTAACGAGACCAATTAATTACAGAGCAACTTTTTGAAAGGAAACTTCTTAATATTCAAATCAAGGATAACGCCAAACTCACGCGAGTGCAGCGCGGCGTATGCGCATTCATTTGACAGTTCTATTACAAGCCGAACGCTGACCGTATTTTTTCTTTCCAAAGAAAAGTGCAGCAACTGCAAACAGAGCATGAGAAAACGGCGAGAGACTGATTGAGTGCCTTCGTTAGTTCTTTCTCTTCCTCTCTCTCTTTATCTCTCTCTTTCTCTTATATACATATAGTGTAGGAGAGACGTTGCCGAGCTCGTCCTCGAACATCTCGCGTCATCATCCTTTTCTACGTTAAAAGTAAATAAACATAAATGTAGTAAAAATAAAAATTTAGAGTATGAATCATATTTTGGTAATATGAGTTATGTTTGTAAATTTTGTTCAGCAGTATATTGGAAAGAAGAAAATCATAAATCAATTTGTTGCAGTAAGGATAAAATAATTTTGTCTCCGCTAAGTATATATAATAAAACACTAAAGAATCTATTATTATATGATAATAATTTTCGAACTTTAATCAGATATTATAATAACTTATTTTGCTTTGCTACATTTAGTGCAAACGCAAAATACGAAAAGAAAAAAGCTATTTATTATTTAAAAATTCAAAGACAAAAAAAATGCAGAACCTTCGTGTGCCCAATTATATATATATATATATATATATATATATATATATATATATATATATCATTATACGGTATTTTGAGGATTTCATAAAGAATTTGTACAATAGTGGTGACACAAATATAAACATTGTTATAAACAACCAATAAACAAGCGCGTGACTAAAGAAATAATGACCCTAATGTTATTGACTAACACCACGACACCTGCGGCGCCCGCTTTTACGGAAAAATATCACGGAATTTCCGAAATCGATGTATTAACACACTATTGTGGAAACCGCTGAAAAATCCTCAAAATGCCTCTCAAATGCTTTGGACTTTTGAGGAGACTCCTCAAAATGCCTATAAAATCCTCAAAATTCGGTATATATGACTTATATAATCCTCAAAATGTGTCCCAGATGTGAATATATATATATATATATATATATATATATATATATATATATATATATATATATATATATATATATATATATATATATATATGATGATGACAATACTTCAATTGAAATGAAAATAAAGAGTCATAAAGATTTAACTCAAGAACATTTAAAATTATTGACTGAAGTTTTAAATAGTAATCCTTATGCTAAATAGTATAAATATTTACACGAAATATCTAATACAGAGAAACTTTCAAATTATAAATTATATTTTGTTCGTAAAAATAATAATCAAAAACATAATTATACTAAACCATTAACGTCGGAATGTGTAACTATAATTATTTCCAAATCAGGAATCCCTCATAATTATGATCTATGCCTTTATCCAAAAAATAGTTCTAGTGAAAAGGAATACACATATTTAAGTAAATTATCACATCATGTTGACCCAATGGTATTTCCATTATTTTTTCCTTCAGGAGATTAAGGCTGGAGTATTGGTTATACTAAAAAACCATATGATTCAAAAGAAAATCTTCTAACAATATTACAGCACTATTCTTATAGATTGGCTTACAGATGTTTTTATATATCTATTTAACTATAGATGTTTTTCAGTTCTACAAATGATAATGCAGATTGTTCTTAATTTCGAAATTCTAAATTACGAAAATCATATTTACAAATGTAATACTTCACATGCTGTCCAAAACATCGAATTTCATTAATAGAATTTTAATAGGGGTACAATATAGATACTTCGAAATAAATCATTAGAAACAGCTTATATTTGCGTTGAGGTCTTATTAATGAAATTCGATGTTTTGGACAGTAGGTGAAGTGTTACATTTGTAAATATGATTTTCGTAATTTAGAATTTCGAAATTAAGAACAATCTGCATTATCATTTGTAGAACTGAAAAACATCTATAGTTGACTTCAATTTTATAGTGAATCGTCCAAACTCTGGACCGCCCCCGTAGGTTCGATAGTAACAAGCCACGTTCTGATACTAACCTCAAAAAGATTTTTTAATCCTCGTAATGCTCGACATTCTTAACCTAAACACCAAAAAGACTTGACAGTAGCTATTTTTCCTACTAAATCGTGTAACAATTTAACAGCTTGATTTAATCAGTGCGCAGTCCAACCATTAAGAATGTCGAGCATTACGAGGATTAAAAAATCTTTTTGAGGTTAGCATCAGAACGTGGAATGTTACTATCGAACCTACTTTAAATTATGATTTAGCAATCCAAAAAATATAAGAAATAAGTAGTCTTATCGTAAGTAGATTTAATTCGCGATATGAATATAAGTCCTGATTTCTCAATATCTTTTGAGGTTAGGATCACAAAGTGATACGATACTGTCGAACTGACTTAAATTTATGATTAATAGACTTTAAAAACATACGAAATGACTACCCTAACTTGGTTTGTCTGTAAAATCGACCATTGATTTGTTTGCATAAAAATTTTGTGATTTATGGTTTACTAAGCAGTCATATAAAAATCTTGAATCGTCTGAAAATAACAAGATTTATGAACAACGATCTCGAAAGCCCTATTAAGGTCATTTGGAGGGGGATTCATCAATAATATGTTCACTGGCGGTAGTTTATTGGATGAATCTTGATTTTTTTACACTTCCAGGCGCCATATTGGGCTGCCATATTGGATTTATTAATTCTGCCATATAGCATCTTAAAGTACTTGGAAAGACAAATTTTTTCAGCAAAAAATCAGTTTTGTAAGTGTCCCCAAATTTTGGCGAGAGCTTTGATCGATTTGACGTGAAACGTCCCATATATGGGAGCGTCCGCCAGAAACCAGCCAGCGGGCGCGCGGGACGCATTTTTCATGCAAAACACGCTCTGTTCAGCTCGCTCGTAATCGTATTCTGAGTCTCTCAGAAAAAAACAAAAGATATATATTGATAGATTTTTTCCTGTTCTTTCCAATGGTGCTATTGTTCTTATTCCGAAACTTTTTCTTCTGGTCGAAAATTCAAGTTGAATGTTCAGAGACATTTTTCTCAAAGTATATCATGTTTTTTTTCAAAATGCATATGACCATTCGAAAGTACAAGTCTTAAGCTACAAAACCCTAAATTTTCAAATTGGAGAAATGAAGGGCTCAAAAGTAACAAGATTAAAAAGACAGCGGTGAGTGGCCGTGCGTGCTCTTCGCGCTGCGCTCGGACGCGCCGCACGCTCGGGCTTGGTATAATGAGCTCGTAATGTATTTTGAGTCTCTCAGAAAAAAACAAAAGACATATATCGATAGATTTTTTCCTGCTCTTTCCAGTGGTGCTATTCTTTTTATTCCCAAACACTTTCTTCTGTTCGGAAATTCGAGTGGGAAGTTCAGAACCATTTTTCTTAAAGTATAACATATTGTTCTTCAAAATGCATAGCACCATTCGAAAGTAAAAGTTATGAGCTACAAAACCCTACATTTTCAAGTTGGAGAAATGTAGAGCTCAAAAGTAATAAGATTGAAAAGATAGCGGCGAGCGGCCGCGTGAAATCTGTTCTGCTCTTGGGCGCGCCTCTGTATGCGTATATATCTATTATACTTTAATCGTTGCATCATTTTCACTTGTTATCATTTCTGCCACTAGAGGGACCACAGAGTCGTTCCCAATACTTAAAAAAGCTCCTTGGAAGGTATTTATCACCCACTGAAAATGTTTTCTTTCTCAATATTTATTATTTTCATAATAAAAAAAAATTTTAAATGTCAAAGATTTTCAATCGCTGTTGTAACCCTTTTGATGAAGCAAAGCATTCATCTAAACTGAGATTTGTTTCTGAAAAAATGAAAGCTCGTTTTCCGAACTTACAAGATAAAGATAAAATATGTGATTCTTGTCGATTAAAATTTGATGCGAAAATTGAGGAAGAAAATGTAGTGTCAATGGAAGAATCTACAGAAATTATTTCTAATTTACAAAAATTGTTTAACCATGATAATTTGTCGAAAAATGAAAAAATGTTGCTTTTAAAATTACTTCCAAAAAACTGGAGTTCTCGTAAAGTTGCTAATTTTTCTAATTCATCCCGTTGGCTTGTAACAAAATGTTTGTCAGATGGTCAATCCCTTTTAGTTGATAAAAGGGGAAACCGAAAAATATCATGTGACACTGTAAACGAAGTAAAACTTTTCTATCAAAAAGACAATAATAGTATAATCATGCCAGGTTATAAAGATAATAAGTGTATACGAAATGATGATAGCACAAAGACCTATGTTCAGAAACGACTTGTTTTGTACAATCTTAGAGAGTTATATTTAAAGTATAAACAACAGTATCCCGAATCAAAAATAGGATTCACTAAATTTGCCGAATATCGCCCTAAATATTGTGTTTTAGCTGGTGCTAGTGGTACTCATTCAGTGTGTGTGTGCATTTATCATCAAAACGTCAAACTGCTCTTAGTTGGTTTAAGAAATTCAGGAGTTTCTTTTCATAAAATGGATACTTACAAAGATTGTATAGCTGAAATAGGTTGTAAAATACCAACAGCGAAATGTTACTTAAATATGTGTCAAAATTGTCCTGGTATTGAACCTCTAAAAACGGAACTTGAACTATTTCTTGAAAGGTCTGGGGTTAATGAAATAAAATTTCAAATGTGGAAAACTACTGATAGATCAGCATTGCAAACTGAAATTGTTTCTAGTTCTTTATTTACTGATATCTTTTTTTCTCTTTTACATAAACTCAAAACTCATTCTTTCATTTCCAAACAGCAGTCATCTTATTTTCAAATCTTACGAGAATCTTTAAGCAAAGGAGAATTTTTAATTTCCCTAGATTTTTCGGAAAACTATGCGTTCATTGCACAAGATGCGGCACAATTATTCCACTATAATAATAATCAATGTAGTTTGGCAACAATAGTTATTTACTACAAAGGTTCAGATTCTAAAATTGAACACAAAAGTACGGCGGTTTTTTCAGACAACTTAATTCATGATACTGTGGCAGTTTACCTAATTCAAGAAATTATAATCGATTACCTTAAAAAATCTTTTGATTTCGTTAAAAAAATCATTTACTTTACTGATGGAGCTGCACAACATTTTAAAAATAAACATAATTTTCAGAATCTTTTTCATCATTATGAAGATTTTTCCGTTGAAGCTGAATGGCACTTTCATGCGACTGCTCACGGAAAAAATGCATGCGATGGAATCGGTGCTTCTATAAAAAGTAATGCTAGGCGAGCAAGTTTGGGGAAAGTATCCGATAGTTATATATTGACGCCGCAAGATCTTTACCAGTGGGCGACTAAATACTTTGAAAATATTTTGTGCTTTTTTTCATCAAAAGATGAATATGCTAAGGCTACAGATAAATTAAGACAAAGGCTAGATTCAACGAAAACAGTGCCTGGAACTCAATCGTTTCACTGTGTTAGATTATTAGCTAACACTAAAAAGTTAGAACTAAAACGATTTTCAACATCCAAAGATTTTCAATTATACCCACCAGTTAAAAAAGCCGAACCCTCTAAAACTCGAATTAAGAAAAACATGAATATCGTGAAAAGACCAATAAAAATAATCGCAAATAAAAATAAAAGAATTAAGGTTTAAATAAAAAATTAATATATTTAAAACGTAATATATGATGCACTGATAAAACATTGTGTAATGGTTTTAATAGGAAACAACGAAAATATGCACTACGTTTATAAAAGCACACTCGGGTCCAGCGCAAAAAGTTTGCGCAGTCGCTCGCCGCTGCCTTCTTAATCTTATTACTTTTGAACTCTACGTTTCTCCAACTTTAAAATGTAGGGTTTTGTAGCTTAAGACTTGTACTTTCGAATGGTCATATGCATTTTGAAAAAAAACATGATATACTTTGAGAAAAATGTCTCTGAACTTTCAACTTGAATTTTCGACCAGAAGAAAAAGTTTCGGAGTAAAAACAATAGCACCACTGGAAAGAGCAGGAAAAAATCTGTCGACATATATCTTTTGTTTTTTTCTGAGAGACTCAGAATACGATTACGAGCGAGTTGAACAGAGCGTGTTTTGCATGAAAAATGCCTCCCGCGCGCCCGCTGGCTGGTTTCTGGCGGACGCTCCCATATACAAAATAATTTAGAAAATTCATTAGAAATTGAAAATATTGTTTGGGACGAAATTCTTGATAATTAAAAAAAACAATTAGTTATATAAGTAATTATGTATATATATTTATTGCATATATTTATTAAAAAATATGTTCATATATATTCAAAAACCAAATTTCTCAATATAAAATATACGCAATAAAAATAAAAATAAAGGAGAAATTATTTGAATGATAAGAGATTTTAATAATTAGCTAAATAAAAGTTGTATATAAAATTTAATTAAGTTTCGATTTGATCCATATAAAAATACAAATAAAATCAAAGAAAAGATTTTTAAATCAAACTTTTTAAAGTGATTATGCTCTTATATTTTCAAAAAACAAATTTCACAATATAAAATATACGCAATAATAGTATAAAATAAATGAGAAATTATTTAAACGATATTATAAGAGTTCCAAATCAATAGCTAAAATAAAATCGGTATACGAAATTTATTTAAGTTTCAGTTTATACATAAAATAATAAAAATAAAATACAACAAAAGATTTTTAAATCAAAATTGATAGCGCAAATGTACTCTTATATATTCAAAAAAATCACTATCTTGAAAATAAATAGGTTCAAAGTCTTCAAGGTCTTATTTTTCAAAGTTGGGGGTTGACGAGCGGAGCGAGTAGGCGGCGCAGCCCCCCTAGTATATATATATATATATATATATATATATATATATATATATATATATATATATATACATAATTATCACTTAACCCCTTTATGGAGCCCATCCCTGTATATTAGTACCTACGCCCAGAGTTCCCGTATACAAGTGACTAAAGAAATAATCCCTCTCTGGGTATAGAAACTCTAGATCGGGCTCCATAAACGCCGTATAAGAATATTTTATGGGACCCGAGCTCCATAAAAGAAAACGGGCTCCATAAATATGCTCATGTGTATAAAAGGGCCCCATAAATCTGGTAAAAGAAATGTATATATATATATTTATATGAAATACATTTCTCGAAAGGGGTTTATAAAGCCCGTTTTTTTATATATAGGGTTTTATCGAGCCCGATTTTGATTATGCAGCCCGGGCTTCATAATATTTCTAAATATAGGGGTTTATGCAGCCCGACCTAGAGTCAATAACCCCAGGGTCCATTATTTCTTTAGGCACTTGCCATAGGGAGCTCTGGGCTGCAGGTACTAATATACAGTCTTGGGCTACATAAACCCCGATAAGTGTGTGTGTATATATATATATATATATATATTCTGGGGGGGCTTCGCCCCCTGCTTGCTCCGCTTGCCAACCCCCATTTTTGGTATGAATTGTTAAAAAAAATATTATAGCAACAGCTAATACAACTGAAAATCGTTTTCTAAAATATGTGTAAACTGAATTTTGTTTTTAAAAATGGTTTTTTTCTAAATTTTCTAGTTATGCTCGAATATTCATTCAGTGAATAATCACAAAAATTTGGATCAAATAAATATGGAAAGTTATTTATATTTTAATTATATACATATATATAAAAATTGATTATTTTGAAAAATATAATAATGTGATATAAAATTAATCTTATAATTGTAGTTGCGGATTATATTCCATGTGAAGATAAATATTGATAATAATGAATAAGGATAACCGCCTATTAAATAATATCATGAAACATTTATTTTTTCTTTTCAATTTTCTGTATTGTTTTTTAAAAAAATTATTCCTAACATTTATTAATTTTTAAAATATTAGGTATATTTATATTTAACAAAATAATGCATAAAATATATGTAGTTCATTACGTCAGCTCTGATATTATTTGTTATCTATTGATTATAAACTAATTTTTCAGCAAAATCCAGTAATATGTTAATTCTTGTCCGCCATTTAGAATCTTCAAAATCTGAGTTCAGATTCGTAATCAGCGAATCTAGAAACCTCCTATCTACAATTTCTGGCAAAAACAAGTAATATTTCAATTTTTGGCCGCGATTTTGTATTTACAAAATCTGAGTTCAGATTCCTAATCAACGAATCCGGAAACCCACAATATACAATTTTTAGTAAATTCCGGTAAAATTTCAATTTTTGGCAGACATCTTGGGCCCATTATTTTGATTTTTCACAATCTGAGTTCAGATTCGTATTCAGCGAATCCAGAAATTCCATATATACAATTTTCAGCAAAATCCAGTAATATTTGAATATTTGGCCTCCATTTTCGATCAGCCATTTTGAATTCTGAAAATCTGTGTTCAGATTCGTCATCAGCGACTCCAGAAACCCCTTATATACAATTTTTAGCCAAATCCAGTATTATTGAAATATTTTGCCACCATTTTGAATTTTTAAAATCTGAGCTCAGATTCGAAATCATCGAATCCAGAAATCCTAATATGCGAAATCAGACATCCCCCACATACATCGCAAAATTCAGTAATATTTCAATATTTGGCCGCCATTTTGAATTGGCAAAATATTAGTTCAGATTCGTAATCAGCGAATCCAGAAATTCCGTACATACATTTTTCAGCAAGATCCAGTAATAGTTCAATATTTGGCCGCCATCATCGATCCGTCATATTGAATTTTCATAATCTGAATTCAGATTCCTAATCAGCCAATCCAGTAAAACCTTATATACAATTTTCAGCAAAATTCAGTAATATTTCAATATTTTGCAGACATCTTCGATCCGTTATATTGAATTTTCATAATCTGAATTCAGATTCGTTATCATGCAAATCCAGAAATCCCCCTTATACAATTGCAAAATTCATTAATATTTCAATATTTGGCCGCCATTTTGATTTGGCAAAATATGAATTCAGATTCGTGATCAGCAAATCCAGAATCTCCGTATGTATAATTTTCAGCAAATTCCAGTAATATTTGAATATATGGCTAACACCTTAGATCCGCCATTTTGAATTCTCAAAATCTGAGTACAGATTCCTAATCATCGAATTCGGAAACCCCTATATATAATTTTTAGCAAAATCGAGTAAAATTTCAATTTTTGGTAGCCATCTTGTGTCGGTCAGTTTTAATTTTCTAAATCTGAGCTCAGATTTGTAACCAGCGAATCCAGTAACACCCTATATACAATTTTCAGCAAAGTCTAATAATATTTTAATATTTAGCTGCCATCTTCGATCCGCCATATTTAATTTTTATAAGCTGAATTTAGTTTCGTCATCATGCGAATCCAGAAATCCCCCATATACAATTGCAAAATTCAGCAATGTTTCAATATTTGGCCGCTATTATGATGTGGCAAAATATGAGTTTAAATTCGTAATCAGCGAATCCAGATACCTCTATATACAATTTCCAGCATAATCCAGTAATATTTCATTTTTGTCCGCCATTTTGTATTTACAAAATCTGCGTTCAGATTCCTAATCAGAGGATCCGGAAACCCATAATATATAATTTTCAGCAAAATCCATTAATATTTGAATATTTGGCCCCATCTTCGATCCGCCATTTTGAATTCTGAAAATCTGAGTTGAGATTCATAATGATCAAATCCAAAAATCTCGTACATACATTTTTCAGCAAGATCCAATAATATTTCAATATTTGGCCTCCATCATCGATCCGCAATTTTGAATTCTCAAAATCTGATTACTGATTCATTACCAGCGAATCCGGAAATACACTATATAACATTTTTAGCATAATATGAGTAATGGATTAAGTATGGTGGGATAGGTGGAGGGGTAGGTGGAGGGGTAGCTGGAGGGGTTGGTGGAGAGGGCGTGGAGAAGACGTGGAGGGGGTGAAGGTGGTGGAGGGTGTGGAGGTGGTGGAGGGGATGGAGGGTGTGGAGTGAAGTGGAGGGGGTGCAGGGTGTGGAGGAGCAGACACCCTTCAAAATAACATGAAATTTGAAAGAATTTTGTAAGCTTTCTTAAATTTTTGCAGCCAGCTGTTCGATGCTCTAAATCTAACATAATTAAATTCCAAATTTTTTTTAGCTTCTAAAGCCCACCTACGTATATCAATATCGTAAATCATATGATCAGCTTCGATAGATTCTTCGAGATTTCTTAAAACAAATTCAGAAATCTGATATAATTTTTCTTTGTAAGTTCCACCATTGTTGATTTGGCTCGCCCATCGACGCAGTTGTCGTTCTGAATTAACTTATTTAAAGCTATGTTTAACACTTTCTATACTACGATTTTTATTAGTTTTACTTGATCTCCAATATTCAAATGATTTTTTTATATAATCGAAGCTCAACTCTTCATCATCGTATGAACAAACATCATAATCTTTTTCTTCTTTGAAAACTGTGTAATCTTCAATTGCTTGTACTTCATAATTTTTAAATTGCTCTTGAAAATCTAATGTTTCTTCTTTTATTGCTTCAATTGCATTAACATCAAGAAGCGCCGGGAGCGCTCCGAAGGCAAGTATAGAAGAGCCTTAGTACGATCGTGCGATGATATACATTGAAATGGGTGCCAGAGAAATTGAAATATTTACTACAATTTTCAACGCTTTTATATTAACTCAAATAAAATAACAACATGCTTTATATTGTTATACTATGTTGCACAAAAAGTTTCATGCAAAAAGATGTTCTCATATTAGAGATATTAAATTATTATTATATATTAAAATTCTCACTCTAAATATCTGTCTGTATATACTTTAAAAGATCCAAAAATAATATTTTAAACATTAATACAAAGATAAAAAATAAATAATATAGTTTATGGACGATATTTTTGACAAAAATAAAAATTTGAGTTTAAAACTTATATAGCAGTTAAGTTGGCACCGTAACAACCTGACTTATCAACGACAGCCTCTTACAGGCTCACAGCTCACTCCTTTATTGTAACAGTGAATCCACATTGCATGTCGTATGCCGTATGCCGTATGCCGTATGCCGTCAGAAAAATAGTTGTTGTCCGAAATCTATTATATTTATAACTCTATGGTTATAATTCCTATAGGATTTATAACCATAGAGTTATAAATCCTATAGATTTCAGACAACAACTTTTTTTCTGACGGCATACAGCATACAGAATACGGCATGCAATGTGGATTCACTGTAACAGAGCTGATTTTAACCTATATAAAAGTCCGCAAGCAATGCATACATGCACAGCTGTCATTTCATATAAACACTGTGATATCAGCATCAGCACCTTTTTTATACGAAGTGTTGTTCTTAATTTTCATTGTTTCCAACGGATTTTGGAGTAAACATTTAGTGTATTATACGTAAAGGTATTTTAAATCAGTTTTTAAAAGTGTTTGAATAATACGTGTGACAGTTGAATTAATGTTTTAGAAATAGCTTTTAGTACTTGAACTTTTATTGGAAACTTTATACTTAAAATAACAGGGATTGATACTAAAGAAAAATTAAGTCTATATTGACTATTACAAAAAACATTTAGTGACAGATTTAAATCAACTTTTAAAGGAAGCGAAATATATGCTATTGTGCAGAGAAATCTTATGGAACCTTCGCTTCTGCCAGAAAGCTACCATTATCAGCCATTGCCTGAATCTCACTATGATATAATTGACATTTTATTTTCTGAAGTAAAAACAGTTATGCACTGCAATAAATATGTATCAGTCGTATTCTCTTTATTAAGTAATAATATTATACGTGAAAAAGAATAATGAAGGACAAGTAAAGAAGTTCACCTTATCAGACATTAAAAGAAGATCAATATAGGAATGTTGCTGCTATAAACATTTTTTTCAAGCATTTGGCTATGGCGATACTGGCTTTATAACATGCATGAAGGATTTTGGATTTCTCAACACATTCTTTATTTACCTCAGTATATGTATAAGAATCTAATATATGTGATAAAGATTATTAAAAACATATGGATTTAAAAGCACCAAAGGATCTACATATTAAACCACTTAACAAACTTGACTGACTGATGTGGATATGACTGTTATGCGTGCTCATAGCTTACAAGTCTGATAGATCATATACTGAGGTACCAGAATATTTTTTCTAAATGTAAAATATTTTGAGCGAAAAACAATATTTTTTGTATTTCAGGGCAGAGATGGATTTAAGAAATAAAGAAGAAGAAGTAAAGAAGTATTTTAGTAATTTTATCTTTAAAGCTGTTTTCTACATAATGTAAAATTTTGAGCTCTGCCGTCGACTCCAGATTCAGGAACTGCATATATTTTAATGGGAGAGGTCCTAAAATTTTGGTATTTTATATGTCTATTGACTGAAGAGTTGTATGTATCCAATTTATTTGATTAAATAATTTTTTACGGTCAAAGATTGCTAAAAAATCTGAATTTCACTTAGATTTATGATTTTTTAGCAATTTTTGACCGTAAAAAATTATTTAATCAAATAAATTGGATATGTACAACTCTTCAGTCAATAGACATATAAAATACCAAAATTTTAAGACCTCTCCCATTAAAATATATGCAGTTCCTGAATCTGGAGTCGACGGCAGAACAAAAATTTTGAAATGGCCATATATTTGGTTAAAATCGATCAAAATTTTTTTTTGGGTCTCATTTTATCGGAGATTGAATATATTTTTAGGATATTACTTCTAAATATTTCTAATTATGAAAATTAATTTTTTTCAAGTCATTTTATGAAGAAAATTGTAAAGGTGTCTGATCCCCTTAATTATGTTAGGTTTAGAGCATCTAACAACTGGCTGCAAAAATTTAAGAAAGCTTACAGAATTGTTAGTAGAAAAATTAAAAAATTTATAACAAAAAAAAACTATTGAAGACAAGGAAACTATAAATCAAGAAGCTAGTAAATTTTTAGCAGACATTAAGCCAGGATTTCAGAATTTGGAACTGAAAATACCTACAAAGAGACTAAAGATGAATTCGGACCAATAATTCAACAACATTTATTTCGGCCAAATAACGTATATTTGATGGTTTCTAAATCTGGCAAAATGTCATCAGGTGAATGAAGTTAAAATAAAGTGTACTTGTATTCGTAAAATTGTAGCTTGTATCTATTTTAAACATTTTACTTGTAAACTTGTAATTTCAATAGACTCATATTAAAAAAGATTTGCAATTATTAGTAAATTATTGTTTATATAAGATATTTTAACGTAAACTCGGAAAGTTATTAAAAATTTTTGGTAAATTATTAATAAATTTTATTATTATTTATCGTTGTTAACTTGATTTAATATAATAAATCGTTATCAAAATTAGTGATGTAACCCCCAAATAGCAATAGTTTACTGTAATGACATGCAAAATTTATTTGCTTATAATTTATTTTCAGATCATATTCGAAAATAGTTAAGGGATGTGTTTTTTTCCAAATGTTGGAAAAAAAAGTTTGTTATTTTTAGATTCTTGGAGGGAACATTGCACAGAAGCAGTAGAAAGAGAAAAATCTGATGATAAAAACATTAAACTTTTCAAAATTCTTAAAGGTACAGATGGGAAAATACAACCACTGGATGTGTTTGGTTTTCGTATATCGAAAAATTTTGTAAAACACTTTTCCGATAGGTTAATTTTGTTGGATAAAGATATAAGTTTGCACGTACGAAATAATGTAATTAAATTACAATATCTGGTGCACAATCAGTAATCTTCTCCTCGATACGTAAATCTATTTAAATACTCTTGGTATAAAAGCGGCTATATCGATAATAAACTAAATGAATTTGTACATCCGGTCAACTTTAGCTTTGGTGGATCCCAAGCTCATTGTGAGGTACCAGGATGTAAAAATACAGCTATTATAAAATGTTCACGGTGTCAGAAATCACTGTGCTTAAAACATTTTTTGGAGATTTTCATTACTGTTCAACCTATAATCCTTAAAAAGAATTAGTTGTGATAAGGAACAAACTGTAAGCTCGTTTGTATATTTCGTTGAATCTTTTTTGACAATTTGTAAAAATATACTTACATTTTACTTTTAATAAAAAGTAATTATATAATTATTATTATTTACCTATAAGTACTTGCAAAATACTCGAATTTAAATTGTACAATAAGTATAAGAGTTTATAAACGATATCATTAATTAAGTTATTTCCATAAAAGAAACTGACACGAACATAAACTAAATATATTTATAAACCTCAAAATATTTATTTCAATGGTGCTAATTGTAAGTATTCATCGTCCAGGGGGGTGCTAACCCCCGATAACGCTGTTATTAGAAAAAATGCTGAAACAAGTTAACTTTGATTTTTAATTTTAACAATAATTATTTAATTTTATTGCAAATCATGGAGCGCGGGAGCGCACCAAAGGCAAGTATAGAAGAAGTCTGACGGTCGACCGCGCTAAATATTCATTGAAATGGGTGTCCGAGATTTTGAAATATTCACTGCAATTTTCAATCGCTTTTATTTCACTAAAACTAATATAACTAGGTGCTATGTTGTTATACTATGCTGCACAAAAAATTTCATGTAGAAAGATGCTCTCCTATTAGAGATATTAAATAGTGACATTTTTTATGTCTTTCTGATTCTAAAATTTCTCCATGTTTCATAATCAGATCGTTTTCTTCCTACATCCGGTTTCCTGTTTCAGTATATTATATATATATCCTTCAAAAATTCAGTATATCAAAAGCGTATGGTCTTATTAAAATACATAAAGCAGATTTTCCAGTCAGACCCATAATATCCACAGTGAACTCTCCTACTTGCTACGTTTCAAAGTTTTTTGCTCAATTCCTACAAAATAATTTAGAAACCCCGTCATCACATATAGATAATAGTTTAAAGCTAAAAGAAAAACTTGAAAATATCAAAATACCATATAATTATGAAATAGTGAGTTTTGATGTCGTAAGTCTTTTCACAAATGCTTCTGAATACCTAGTATACGAAGCGATAGAAAGAAGGTGGCATCAAATACACAATTGAATAAATATGACCTGTACCGAATTTCTTAAAGTAATTAAATTCATCCTAAACAATAATTATTTTCAATTTAATGGCAATTTTTATAGACAAACATTCGGATCCGCTATGGGAAATCCGTTAAGCCCTATATTATCTAACATAGTTATGGAAGATTTAGAAAACTCATGTATCAATAAACTTCAAGAAAAACCGCTATTTTATTACCGTTATGTGGATGATATTGTTCTTTGTATACCGAAAAATAATATACGCGATACGTTACAAATTTTCAACTCTTATGACACAAACTTACAATTCACTGTTGAATATTCTGAAAATAATAGCATTAGTTTTTGGACATAAAAATTATAATAAACGATGAAAGTAATATAATAACTAATTGGTATCGAAAACCTACCTTTTCAGGAAGATATCTCAATTTCAATTCGAATCACCCAACAAGTAACAAAATAGCTATCATATACTGTCTCCTTGATAGAGCAATAAAATTATCGCACAATAGATTTCACAAAGAAAATACAGAATTTATCAAATATGTTTTAAAAAACAATAATTATCCACATAATTTAGTTGATTTTCATATAAAGAAACGCTTAAAAATGCTACAAAGTTCAGATAACAGCTCCAAACAACAAAAAACCTACGATGGGATTATATGTTTACCGTTTGTTAATGAGTTAGAATGTTTTACTAAAAATTTTTTTAAAAAACTTAATATTAATGTTGTGTTTAGTACCATAAATAAACTAAATAATGTAATAGTATTAGGAAAAGATAAAGAAGAAAAATACAATAAAAACAATGTGGTGTATAAAATCAATTGTAAAAATTGCGAAGCAACGTATGTGGGACAAACAGGTAGACGATTAAATGTACGAATAAAAGTGCATAGAAAAAAAAATCTTGATAAAGATGATAAATCTTCCTTATTTGCGCACACTGAAAATAACAATCATACAATAGATTTTGAAAATATTAAAATCTTAGATACAGAAATAAATAACGAAAAAAGACTTTTTTCAGAAGCACTTTTCATTCATCAACAAAAAGATTAAATAAACAAACAATTTGAAATCGATAAACTAGCGAAAGAATATAATATATTAATTAATAACTGCGAAATTTAGCTTAATATAACTCTTACTATGTATTAAAACTTTGTAAAGTCGAACGGGTATATTAGGAGAGCACGTTGGATGAGCATATAATATCCACCACAATATTCATGTATGTTTTGAGTACCGTGTCATTAGGATGACTTGCACTATGACGTGCACCCCTGATACCTCGCCTCGGCTCCGAATCGTTCAACGCTATCCCCATCTGTCTCACATCGTTTTATATACTTTTATACACACAAAATATACACACACAATTACAAAAACCCTACACAAAATATACACACACAATTACAAAAAACCTACGATGGGATTATATGTTTACCGTTTGTTAATGAGTTAAAATGTTTTACGAAAAATTTTTTTTAAAAACTTAATATTAATGTTGTGTTTAGTACCATAAATAAACTAAATAATGTAATAGTATTAGGAAAAGATAAAGAAGAAAAATACAATAAAAACAATGTGGTGTATAAAATCAATTGTAAAAATTATATTATATTAATAGATTAGTATATATAGACCGTTTGCCGAAAATTAAAGCATTGACGAAACGGACAGTCTCCCGTTATTATTACATCTTGACGTAATGTAAGTGTACCTTGTTATACACAATTTGTTTCGAGTTGCGAATTGTGATTCATTAATCTTTAAGTGATTAGTTTTTAATAAATATGTAATTATTTTGAATTGGAAGTGATTGTAAAAACTACGTTTTGTTGTGTAAAATTTGTAAGTTCAACATACTGTATATATTTATTATGTAAATGGTTTTTGTTAAATATAGAGCACCTGAAGAGGGACACGAAAAAAGTGTCCGAAACGTCGGTTAAAAATATATGTGTCCATTTATTTAAACCTTTCCTGGTAGACAATTGGCCATTACATTCAAGATACAAACTTATGATTCACACTCTACCATAAGCGCCTTTACCAACCATATTCTATACAACGTTTGGCCGAAATTACACGTTGTTAAAGAAACACCATCAACCACCATGGAGTTTTCATCGAATCCTGAACAACGAATGGAGATTCGCTTACGTATGTTGAACCAACACATGACACACAAAGAACTATTAAAAAATTTGTTAAAACACCGTAAAGATATTAATGTGAATTTAACTCTACATTTGATGGACCTCTCTAGGTGCTGCAGGACCTTGTCGCGTGTCATGCGGGTGACACACCTTGGTGGGGAACTCGGGTGGACCGGTGGGAAGGCTTAGTCAGCGCGGAAGGGCAAGGGTGAGGCGGATCTGTATGCATGTGGCGCCCTATAAACGGGTAGTCCGGGCGAGTGAGGGGCTCCCTATAAATGGGAGGCCTGGTGTGAAAGTGGTGGCAACCCGTAACAGGGTTCGTCCAAGCCTGTGTAGGGTAGGTAAGTCCCGGCTACCGTTTGGCCTAGGCTGGATCGCGCTGATGACCAGCAGGCAGCCCCCCATCCAAGGTGATGGAGTGGATGGGTATACTCACCCCCTGATCTGAAGGTGTCATGCGACCCGTGCCGATGTAGATTCGTGGCCCTCGGGGTATTGGAGGGTCTCTAACGGAGCCTCAGAGGCACCTGGCACAACCTCTGAGTAATTTAGTCGCCTTACCGGCGCATGCGGGGCTCTGCGGCGGCGGACCGTTATTTCCCTAGCTGCTCGTGGGACCAACGTGGCAGATGTAATTAAAATAAATAAAGAGGACGGCAAGGGCACAAAACCTGCCACGGAAACCACCGAAAGGGACGAGGCTTCCTCTCCCATGGAGGTGGCCGAGAAGACGTCCGGCGCGCACAATAGGCGTCGCCGCTGGCTGAAATATATCGAGGAAAAGAAGAAGGCGGAGGCGGAGGGAATACCACCCCCGCCTCCCCCTCCTTCGAGGAAAGCTAGGGTCAAGCACAAGGCGAAGCTCTTGGTAGGGGCTAGTACCCACCAGGCTGAACCTAGTAGCACAGGCCCAGGCGGAGCTGAGGGGCGAGTGGCAGAGGAGAGGAAAAGGAAGCAACGAAACGTTTCTGACCCCTCTGTTAAGCCTGCCAGCAAGAGAAACAGGCAGGGGCCTAGCCACGCCGGAAGCGGAGGATCGTCATACTCCAATATCTCCGCTAACCTACCCAGGGTCCTGGTGACCTTCGGGGAAAGTAGTAGCGAGTGGATGGAAATGACGGCCTTCGATCACCTTAAAGCGGCGGTGATGGACAAGATCGTGGACATACCGGAGAACGGGTTTGTTCCGCGGTTCAGGGACACCTTTGTAAGGGAGGGGGTAGCGACCTTCATTTGTAATGATGGGGAGTCAGCGAGGTGGCTGCGAGAGGCAGTGCCGTCCAACAAACTCGATGATGGGACTCTGGCGAGGATTGTCCTCCCGGAGGAACTCATTAAGAGGGTCAATGTGACGGCACTGGTACCGCCGCCAAGAAGAGAAGCCTCCCAGTTGGTCAAGCTCCTGGGGCGCCAGAACCCGGAGTTGGATGTATCAAAGTGGAGGATTATCCAGTGCTTGGAGAGCGGCCCGGCTTGCCTCCTTCGCCTGGGAGTTGACGAGGCCACTCTGGGAGTGCTAGAGGCCAGGGGTGGGAAGAATGGCTGATACGCAAGTGGACATCCTGCAAATTAACTTGCATCACAGTAAAAGCGCCTCGGTGGTATTAACCAGGTGCATGACTGTCAGGCACACAAGCCCAGCTATTGTGCTGGTGCAAGAATCCTGGCTGGTCAGGAACGAGATAAAGGGACTGTCGGTCACGGGGCGCGTCTACGCGAGTGGGGGCATGTGGGGCAAAGAGCATGCGTGGTCGTGAAAGGGCTGGAGGCGACGCTCATGCAGGAATTCTCAACGAGAGACCTAGCGGTGGTAAGAATTCGTGGGACGGATGGGGTCAACAGGGGCAAAGAGTTCATCGTAGCCTCTGCTTACTGTGCGCATGAGAGAAAATCTCCCCCAGAGGAGGTTAAAAGGTTAACCAGGTACTGCAGGAAGGAAGAACTCGGGCTCATTGTTGGATGTGATGCCAACGCCCACAATGAGGCGTGGGGTAGCACGGACACAAATGAGCGTGGGGAGGAACTCCTGGAGTACCTGATTGAGGAAAACCTCGTGGTCTTAAACACAGGTGCAGAACCGACCTTTGTCACGTCTAACAGAAGCGAGGTACTCGATATCACCTTCTGTAGCGGACTGATGAAGGGATACGTTCACGACTGGAGAGTCTCTGAGGAGCCCTCCATGTCGGACCATAGGATTATCAGAGCCACCTTGAGGAGCATTGTCCCCAACGTGGTCTGGTATAGGGATCCCAAGAAAACAGACTGGGATGGCTTTAGGGCCTCATTACGGCGACGCATAGTCGGATTCAAGGGGAGATATGGTACACCGAACGAGCTGGAACGCACCGAGGCCTTTATCAGAACAGTGATCACAATGGCGTTCGAGGAAAATTGTCCCATCACTCAAAAAATCACTGGACGCGGCAAGCTCAAGTGGAGTAAAGAGTTGGAGGCAAGGCGGAAGGAAACAGGTAGGCTCTTTAATAGAGCGAGGAAAAAGAACACGATAGAGACTTGGGAAGCCAACAAGGCTAGTCAAAGACTCTATATGAGCCTCATTAGAGAGGAAAAACGGGACTCTTGGAGGAAATGGTGCTCAGAGTGTAGTACCATAAGCGACACGGCTAGACTTTTCAAAGTCCTAGCGGGGGCTCCAAGTGGGGAACTAAGGCTAATAAGGAAGGCTGACGGGAGTTATACTAGGACACCGGAGGAGACCTTGCAGATACATTTGGAGACCGATTTTCCTGACTTCGGGTGGACGGGCGGGGCATGTGAGCCCCCCCCCCCCTCCCCGAGGGCTGGTAGAAAGGCTGATTGGAGTATAGCAGGGCAGGCAGTCACGGCTCCAAGGGTCAAAGAGGCTATCATGTCCTTTGAGCCGTACAAAGCACCAGGCATGGGTAACATCACCCCAGTGCTGCTGCAACAGGGCCTGGAGGAGATGACGGGACTGCTGACGAGGGTAATGAGGGGCTGCATAGCCCTTGGGTACACACCCAGGCAGTGGCTTAAAACAAAGGTCATTTTCATCCCCAAGCCAGGGAAGAAGAGTTACACGGAAGTGAAAGATTACCGGCCCATTAGCCTCACGTCATTTCTTTTGAAGACGCTGGAAAAGCTGGGAATATATATATATATATATATATATATATATATATATATATATATATATATATATATATATTCACATCTGGGACGCATTTTGAGGATTATATAGGTCATATATACCGAATTTTGAGGATTTTGTAGGCATTTTGAGGAGTCTCCTCAAAAGTCCTAAGCACTCGAGAGGCATTTTGAGGATTTTTCAGCGGTTTCCACAATAGTGTGTTAATACATCGATTTCGGAAATTCCGTGATATTTTTCCGTAAAAGTGGGCGCCGCAGGCGTCGTGGTGTTAGTCAATAACCTTAGGGTCATTATTTCTTTAGTCACGCGCTTGTTTATTGGTTGTTTATAACAATGTTTATATTTGTGTCACCACTATTGTACAAATTCTTTATGAAATCCTCAAAATACCGTACAATGATATATATATATATATATATATATATATATATATATATATATATATATATATATATATATATTTCTTTTACCAGATTTATGGAGCCCTTTTATACACATGAGCATATTTATGGAGCCCGTTTTCTTTTATGGAGCCCGGGTCCCATAAAATATTCTTACACGGCGTTTATGGAGCCCGATCTAGAGTTTTTATACCCAGAGAGGGATTATTTCTTTAGTCACTTGTATACGGGAACTCTGGGCGTAGGTACTAATATACAGGGATGGGCTCCATAATGGGGTTAAGTGATAATTATATATATATATATATATATATATATATATATTCTCGAAAGGGGTTTATAAAGCCCGTTTTTTTATATATAAGGGTTTATCGAGCCCGATTTTGATTATGCAGCCCGGGCTTCATAATATTTCTAAATATAGAGGTTTAGGCGGCCCGACCTAGAGTCTATAACTCCAGGTTCCATTATTTCTTTAGTCACTTGCCATAGGGAACTCTCGGCTGTAGGTACTAATATACAGGGTTGGGCTTCATAAACCCTGATAAGTGTGTCTATATATATTCTCTGATTAGGAATCTGAACGCAGATTTTGTAAATGCAAAATGGCGGACAAAAATGAAATATTACTGGATTATGCTGAAAATTGTATATAGAGGTATCTGGATTCGCTGATTACGAATCTGAATTCAGATTATCAAAATTCAATATAACGGATCGAAGATGTCTGCCAAATATTAAAATATTACTGAATTTTGCTGAAAATTGTATATAAGAATTTACCGGATTCGCTGATTAGGAATCTGAATTCAGATTATGAAAATTCAATATGACGGATCGATGATGGCGGCCAAATATTGAACTATTACTGGATCTTGCTGAAAAAAGTATGTACGGAATTTCTGGATTCGCTGATTACGAATCTGAACTAATATTTTGCCAATTCAAAATGGCCGCCAAATATTTAAATATTACTGAATTTTGTGATTGTATGTGGGGGATTTCTGAATTCGCATATTAGGATTTCTGGATTCGATGATTACGAATCTGAGCTCAGATTTTAAAAATTCGAAATGGTTGCAATATATTTCAATAATACTGGATTTTGCTAAAAATTGTATATAAGGGGTTTCTGGAGTCGCTGATTACGAATCTGAACACAGATTTTCAGAATTAAAATGACTGATCGAAAATGAAGGTCAAATATTCAAATATTACTGGATTTTGCTGAAAATTGTATGTACGGAATTTCTGGATTCGCTGAATACGAATCTGAACTCAGATTGTGAAAAATCAAAATAATGGGCCCCAGATATCTGCCAAAAATTGAAATTCTACCGGAATTTGCTAAAAATTGTATATTGTGGGTTTCCGGATTCGTTGATTAGGAATCTGAACTCAGATTTTGTAAATACAAAATCGCGGCCAAAAATTGTAATATTACCTTTTTTTGCCGAAAATTGTAGATTGGAGGTTTCTGGATTCGCTAATTACGAATCTGAACTCAGATTTTGGGGATTCTAAATGGCGGACAAGAATTAACATATTACTGGATTTTGTTGAAAAATTCGTTTATAATCAATATATAACAAATAATATCAGAGTTGACGTAATGGACTACATATATATTATACATTATTTTGTGAAATATAAATATACTGTCACGGGGTGGATTTTCGGGCTAAGGCACGTTTCACCTACGTACCTTAGCGGTTCAATTCCATATCTCTCGGTTCAACTCCCGGAGATGTAATAGCCAGATTATGCAACGGACGCTGCAACGTCGTGCAATGTTCACCTAATCTGGTTACTTACGTGCAACACGCAAGTTGAAGACTTGCGCTTTGTTTCTCACCAGTGACTCGAACTCTCCTTTCGTTCACTGGTTCGTGTGCCGGCTGCTCAGATGAAACGATACGTTTTCTCTTACGTAACGACCGCGGAGGCGGCGGGGAACGGGGAATGACTAGGTCGCGAAATAATAACTCGAGAGGTTAAATGTTAATAATAAAAGACTATTGTTTATTAAATAAAAGAAGTTGTGGTGTGATAATGGATCAGAAATATAAAAGAAATGAATTTAGGTTTGCGTATTCCCTATCTAAACGGTGCGCCAGCACGTTACCTCTGACGTCAGCTGCCTCGGAGTCTGACGTCACGCTCGCGGTAATTTACGCCACCCACGTGAGGTATAATACGCCTCACGTGTGCGGTACTCTACGCGCGCGCTCACCGAGTAAAGCGACGAAGTGTGAGAGCAGTCGCGATCGCCGCGCGACGCACACACGTACAAGTGTGAGAGAGAGGGCAGACGGCGGGTTTACACGTGTGCGCACCTGTTGTGCGCACTCACCGGCTTTGAAAAAGCCGGTGGTTTGACCTCGCGTTTAACCTTGATGAAGTGCGAGCCCGATGCCTACACTCTCTCCTCGCAATTGCTCTCACCGCACGAGAACGCCTACTCGAAGCCGATGTCCAGGTACGACGAGCCTGGACAAGCGGTTACGCGGAGCTAATACGCGGTGCGGAAGAATGCGTGCACGCTTACCTTTTACACAATTTAGCAACGGCTCAAGTAGTTGATCGGTCTCGGACGTGTCTGGTCTTACTTCCTGAGTGGTATAAAAATCTTGATGCTGCGGTGGAGCGGACACGAAAAGTGCTATTACTTGCTCCAGACACTAAGTGGTTTGAGTGCGGCAGGTGATACTAGCACTTGAACTTTGCACTTTAACGCGCGAAAACCGCAGAAGTACTTCAATACACTATTTTTGTATATGACGAGCAAACTCTCGTGATTCGCGCTCTGACACGGTACTTCTCTTCAAAAGAACGAACGAGTCTTCTTTTAATAACAGGCGAAACAAGGTGGAGCGAAACGAAAAACGGTTGCAGAATACCGTAGCGAACTATAAGATGGCCGCGCCGGCTCGTCGCGGTCCGCTAGTCATCACGTCGATGCAGCTCAGATTCTGCATCGACGCGCCATCTCGCGTTCGCGCGCATGAGTTACTTCAACTACGGCTTATACTCGACGTCGGTACGGCAGGCCGTAACAATACCTAATATTTTAAAAATTAATAAATGTTAAGAATAATTTTTTTAAAAAACAATACAGAAAATTTAAAAGAAAAAATAAATGTTTCATGATATTATTTAATAGGGCGTTATCCTTATTCATTATTATCAATATTTATCTTTACATGGAATATAATCCGCAACTACAATTATAAGATTAATTTTATATCACATTATTATATTTTTCATAATAATCAATTTTTATATATAATTAAAAATTAAATAACTTTCCATATATATTTGATCAAAATTTTTGTGATTATTCACTGAATGAATATTCGAGCATATCTACCAAATTTGGAAAAAAACCATTTTTAAAAACAAAATTCAGTTTACACATGTTTTACCAAACGGTTTTCAGTTGTATTAGCTGTTGCTATAATATTTTTTTTTAAGAATTCACACCAAAAATGGGGGTTGGCAAGCGGAGCGAGCAGGGGGCGAAGTCCCCCTAGTATATATATATATATATACCATGCACACACCCGTATGGCCGTATCTGGTCGACCTAACCTTATTTACATATAATCATAACATGTCAGTATTTATATATACATATACAGATGTTACGAATGTTCATATCGTGAGTTAGTTAATTAGTTAGTACTATATATTTCATAGTTCTCAAGTAGTCAGCTGGTGATAAGAAGAATTCATCTGTTCATGTTACAATCAACGGGGGAATAACTTTCTTTACATTAGATAAGTACTTACTGGCTAAATATTAAATGGCTAAAATCATTTTTTTTAAATTGATACATTGTGGGATTTTCTATTTTTACAGTTATTACACAAAAGAAGACTTTCTCGAGTCATTTTGGATGTATATATATATATATATATATAATCATATGAACATGGACTTATGCTGACACCAATGTATAAGACCACGTGACCTGTCTGCATAAGTGTAGTACCGTTTATACAAGTGTCTGCACAAGTCTAGCGTGACTAAAGAAATAATCTCTCTACTTATGCTGACGTCTGCATAAGTCGGTCTCTGTCTGCATAAGTCTATTTCAATTTCGGAAAGTGTCTGCATAACTAGCGTTTCATATATTTATATGTATATATATTTATAAGTACACCTAAGTGTTATTTCTGGGACTTTCTTTGATATATAACTATGATTTCCGGGACTGCGCTGTTATTTCCCGGACGTCCCAGAATTTCCAAGATATATAGGCGTGTATTCCGGGACCGATCTAGAGTCAATAACCCCAGGGTCATTATTTCTTTAATCACGTTAACATAGGACAACTCTGAGAGAATAAACTATAGCACCCTGTATAATCCCAGAATAAACGGTTGGGTGTACTTATATATATATACACTATGGGGGCTTCGCCCCTCTGCGCGCTTCGCCCGCCAACCCCCCAACTTTTAATATCACGTTACATTTTAAAAAAATAATAAGTTTAGAAAAACCATAAAAATTATTGTATTTGAGAAGTCGCATTAGTGAAAAGTAAAATGCTACTGTATATTAGTAATAAGTAACTGTATAAAGAAACATCACTAAAACTAATTTCTTATTCTTATATATCTATATCTAATCTTCAAAAGTGCTAAAATTTTAATATTGTTTTCTATCTTTTCCACACCACCCATGAGGTCGATAGATAGGCACGTTTTTTTTGTAGAGGTATCCCAGTCCGTAATAAATTTTAATTTATGTTGTAATTAGATTTATTTATTAATTATTTAAAAAATTTTTATTACAGAAAGGCCTAATCCCCTGTTAAACACTGAATTTTGAGAATCATATAAGGGATAGTAAAATAAGTAAATTGGGAATACGTAAATTTATTGCAGAAAGACCTAATTCCTTATTAAACTTATCTTATTAAACCTATTCCCTATTAACCCTTTGAATTTGAGAATCATATAAAGGAATAGTAAATGAGTAAATTGGGAATACGATTTATTGCAGAAAGACCTAATTAATAAATAAGGCCTATAAAATAAATACTTTGAATTTGAAAATAATTTAAATAAATAATGCACGGTACAAAGGAGGTTAATTTTGTTACACGTTAAAAAAGGAGTCAACTTGACTGTGTTTTAAAGAAGGGGTCGACTTATTTGCGCGGTAAAAAAGAGAGTTAACCTTTTTTTTATTATTCAACTAATTTTATATTTCTTTTTCCGAGCAGTTGAGCTAACTTCCTTCTTAATGTGCAATCTGCGCGTTATTTGAAAGTCAACGAAATAAAAGTTATTATTTCAGAATTCTAATGAAGAAAGCGTATTTTAACATAAAAATGGGGTAATTTGGACATTCGATTCATAAATTAGAACTTTTTAAAGTGTATACTTACATGAAATTTTCTTGGTAAAAATTCTACAAGGAAATTTTTTTAACGAAATATCTCAAATCAAGTATTATTTGTGCAAACTACTGAATAACAATATTTGGAAAAGATAATATTACTTAAGGTTGAATATTCTTTCGGTATATAAGATCCTTTTTCCTCATTATCGACGAATGTAATTTTTGCATCATTAAATATATTTTTCTGAATATTTTTATTCAATATTTTACATGAAGAATACTTTATTCGAGATATTGTATTAAAAAAATTCTAGAAAAATTTTAGAAACTTTGTAAAAAATCGTCATTTGACAATACACATAAAGTAGTCCTATTTTATTTATCGAATTTCCAAATAACCGTATTTTCATATTTATTTTAAAAACACTTCGTACGAATTTTAAAATAATTTTTTTTTGTCAATTTTCAAATAATGATTTTGTCATACTGAAGTGACGTATTTCGGGAAAAAAGATATGTAAAGAAGCTACTTAAATTAATTTGATAACGAATTATAAAAAGTATGATTATGTAGTATATTCTTAAAATCTGGAATAAAAATGTAGAATATTTAATGAATCCAATTTAATTAATTATAACGAAATACTTAGCTTTGTTTTATCTGAATCGGTATCCTTTTTCGTTTTGCTATTCCCATTCCAGTTTCAAAATCTCTCCTCCTAATATTAATTCATTCATTGATAATTTTTCTTCATTTAGTATTTCACTATAGTTTAAATTTTGGATTTCTAAATAGATGTGTCTGTTTTCTATAAAATAATAAATATATAATAATTTTACAATGAATGTAATTTAAGTACTGTAATTTAAGGTATTAATTGAAACATTTTTTTACCTTCTATATATATTTCCCCTATTATTCTCAATTTTGATCCTTGTGTAAAGGCTACAGCGGGATAAGATGGTCAAAATTGCACTCACCTCGATTTCTTTTTGGGATTGACCATTCGAAAGTACATTATTAAAAACCTTTCTAGCCAAATTTTCAGCTCCCTAGGTGATGATTTGAGTCTCCTAACCTAAAAAACGTGTTTTTTCGAAAAAAATTTTTTCCGCTCGACCCTTTCTTTCAAAAAATCTGAAAAAATTCACAGATGTCTTTTTGAGTAAGAAAACAGCTTGATTTTTTTCAGATTTAAAAAAAAAAATTGAGCTGAGAAAAAAATTTTTAATTTTTCAATGATTTTTTAGGTTATGTAGGTAATTTTTGGCTAACTTGTAAATAATGATTTTTTGTGTATTTTTTCCCGTTCTTTCAAATGGCGGTGTCCAAATTTGCGTTTTCGAGCGGGAACATATTTAAAATTCGAAAAAAACCGATTTTTTAAGAATTTTTCCCATGTTTTTGGCACATAACCTCAAAACCAATAGCTAAATAAGTGTTTATGAACAATTTTTTTTCAACTTCTTTCTATATCTTCAAATTCCACTGTCAGAACTACCATTTTTGCATCAAATAACGCTATAAAATTAAATTATAAACATTTTTTTCGTATTTTTTACCATGTTTTTGGAACATAACCCTAAAGAAGATCGTTCAATACGTGTTAGGACATACAAAAATATCCTAAAAATTTTTTTAATGAAAAAAATTTTTTAGAATTGAGTATTACTTCTTCGGTAGCTACAAAGGGCCTGGATATAGCCTTTTTCAGGCGCAGGGAAACTGCATATTACAGAATTATTCGTGAAACATATGAACATATGTATGTATTTGTAACTATGCATCAATATTAATTATTATGAGTTGATATCCAGATAGTCAAGTGCCGCATGGAGTATATATTCATCTGTACTTCAACTACCGATCTGCATAATTATAATGATAAAAATATGCTTTAAAGTAACAAACGATTGAAATAGTTCAGTAATTGAATATCAACATGTGGGGTGCGTTTTTTTATTGGTCGTTTCGCTAGTGAACCGATTATTTCGGTCGATTCTGCTGTCTAGTTATAAAAAAAAGAGTTGAAATAGACAAATTGTGTTAAAATATAATAAAATAAAATAAAAAAATGTTACTTTTTTTCATTCTATTTAACTCAAATTGTCTATTTTAACTAATTCATTTTGTTAGTTAGACAGGAGAAATGACCGGAATGGTCTGTTCACTTGTTAAACGAACAGAAATAACATGGGTTAGTATATATATATATATATATATATATATATATATATATATATATATATATATATATATATTAACCCATGTTATTTTATATATATATATATATATATATATATATATATATATATATATATTAACCCATGTTATTTCTATATATATATATATATATATATATATATATATATATATATATATATATATATACACCTCTAAATGGGTTTATAAAGCCCGTTTTTTTATATATAGGGGTTTATCGAGCCCGATTTTGATTATGCAGCCCGGGCCTCATAATATTTCTAAATATAGGGGTTTTTGCGGCCCGACCTAGAGTCTGTAACCCCATGGTCCATTATTTCTTTAGTCACTTGCCATAGGGAACTCTCGGCTGTAGGTACTAATATACAGGGTTGGGCCTCGTAAACCCCGATAAACATGTCTATATATATATATATATATATACACTAACCCATGTTATTTCTGTTCGTTTAACAAGTGAACAGACCATTCCGGTCGTTTCTCCTGTCTAATTAACAAAATGGATTAGTTAAAATAGACAATTTGAGTTAAATAGAATGAAGAAAAGTAACATTTTTTTATTTTATTTTATTATATTTTAACACAATTTGTCTATTTCAACTCTATATATATATATATATATATATATATATATATATATATATATATATATATATATATATATATATATATATATATATATATATATATATATATATATATATATATATATATATATATATATATATATATATATATATATATATATATATATATATATATATATATATATATATATATATATATATATATATATATATATATATATATATATATATATATATATATATATATATATATATATATATATATATATATATATATATATATATATATATATATATATATATATATATATATATATATATATATATATATATATATATATATATATATATATATATATATATATATATATATATATATATATATATATATATATATATATATATATATATATATATATATATATATATATATATATATATATATATATATATATATATATATATACATATATACACGAGTAACAGCGGGAATAAGCACTGTTCCTCATATATATAGATATACTAACCCATGGTATTTCCGTATCTGGTCCTTGTATTTTTTTGAGTGTAACGGGCCTATTGAAATGAGTTTGAGTGAGTATATTGTTTATTTAAAATGAAGAACATTACTTTTTTAAATACTTGCTACTAAAAAAGTACATCACAATTTCTTGCTAGTTGCAAGTCTATTTAAAAGGATAGTCGAAAACTTATTAATTTTTTCTCAAATATTTAAGTACAACTTTTGTTGCAAAGCCAGCTAGTTTTTGGATCTGTTTTGTATGTTGTAAGTTTTTTCCGGATATATGTATGAAGAATATTACTATTCTTTTTTTTTTTTTTATTTAATTTTATGAAAGGAAGGTATCGGTTATTTTGCACCATTACACAAACTAAATATTTAATTGCCAGGTTATACATTTTTAAAGTATGTTTTGGAAAACCACTCTGTAAACCACTGTTTATTGCAAAATTGAATTTGATAAGTATACGAACATACTATTGATAGAAATTGGTGATTATCAAAATATATGAAATCTACTAGCATCGAGTTTATTAAATATTTCATTTCTGTAAACTTTTAATGCTTTCTAGGTAAAGCGATCAAAATTTTTTTTTTAATTTTATCTCATTTACCATGTTGTATAACCTAAACAAATCTTGAACAGTTTACTAATTTTTTTGAATGCGTTGTGAAATAACATTGTTTAATGCAGTCATAAATCGAGCTTTTTTTGTCTGGAAAGTTTTTAAAAATATTAGATGTGGGATTTAAGAATTCGTATCACTATACTTAATATTATCTTCTCATAAATAAAATGGGGTTTTCCAATGAGTAGAGGTTTTTATTAAATTGAGAAATGCACCCATTGTGCAACATATTTGGTAACTTAATTGATGATTAAGTACAATATTGTATAGATTTAATTAACTTTTAGTTTCTTGGAATATGTTGCAAATCCAATGAATTTTTTATTAACTAATAAAAAAAGATCAAATCTTTTCATTGAAAACATATATTTTATTTATAAGAACTTGCTATCAAGCATTGTCATGCACAGTTTTAAGCCTAGCCTACATATAATGAAATATTGCACTGTATAATTTCACGACATGTTATTAGTATTGTGATAGTACTTTAATAGTAGTTAATATTAAAGGAAATTGATAATAATGATGGTCCAGGTTTTAAACAATATTATAAATAATTAAGAACATATCTCTTTTTTTTAGTGATTGTATGGGATTGTAATCACTAGATGTTGCTTAGCTTTCCGCAAGCAAGTTGCCAAAAAAGTATTTATATATAGATAATCTCATTCTTACAAAGGTGTGCGTTACAAGAAGTGTATTTAAAAGCTCTCTCTTAATAGAGAATCCTCTCTTTATAAAGGTTTCGTTTTGCTTAAATTATTTATGTCTATACTTGTACTTTCGAGTCAATTAGAATAGATCGTCATCTCAATTTCCGACAATACCTAACAAAAAACAGAATACAATCCACATTTCAAGAAATATTTAATTTTTTACTATTCATTAATTATTATCAAAATAGTTTTATGTGCATTATATTTCTTGATGAAAAAAATCATTTTAATATAAAATAATAATCAAATTCATTAATTTTGTGATAATTACATAAAGGCTTAGCTTTAAAAAAGATTGATTATTACACAAGTAACTGTTTAAAGATCACCGATATTTTTTGTAATTATATTCATGATCCCATAATATATCTTAAATATTCTCCATTTTAGTTTTTACATCGAACATGGATGAATTTGATGATACTGATCAATGTTGCAACTGCTTCAAGCGAAATCTCAGTAAAATATCAGCTCAGATTAAGATCATTAATTCAGCTAGTGAAGTCGAAGCAGTTTGTGAGCAGTTAAATGTAGATAATGTTGACATTGGGTTTAAACTTTGCGATAAATGTAGAAGACTTGTTTTTTTTGGAACACGAAAAGTAGAACCTTCAACCAGTGATCAAAGTCAGCCAATGAGTTCGCAGTCAAGCTCGGAAATACCCAGCTCTCAGAGTTCAGGAAGCGTTGTTGCGGTAATATTAAAACCAACTGTAGAAAAAAAACCTTCCACCGAGTTGCCCCTCAAAAGAACTATGATTTCTCATACAGCATGTTGCGTTTGTAGAAACAAAAATAACTTTGCATGTGTACCATTGACTGCAAGACTGCAATGTTTCAAAGAAATCCAAATCTTTATTCCAAATGGCAATCAAGTTTGTACCGAGCATTTAATAAAAAAACGATTTTTTGATGATGACCTGAAACTAATAAAGATATAGTGTAACACGAGTTTTTTAACTGCAGATGAAATATGTTTATTTTTTTAAAAAATTTCAGATTTAGCCTCGGAAACATTTTTAGATAAAATAAAATCATCAGAGCTTAGCGAAAAACAATTATTCTCTTTTACTAGTCTTTCGACTGATCAATTGCAAGAGCTGAGAAAATTATTAGTTTCCATGAGATCATCGGATTCTAGAGACTTTACAGAAGCCCTGGTTATATGTTTATTTAAATTACGAACTGGATAGTCGAATAATTTTATTTCGTCTATTTTCGCAGTAGGAAACGAAATAAAAGTTTCAGATTTTTCTGAATCAGTAATTAATTCATTTGAAAAAGATGTCCTACCGAAATATTTTGGAGTAAAAAGTATTAAAAGGGAGGATTTCATACGTGATCACACTTCCATTTATGCAAAAGAACTGTTTAAATTAGAGAACGAGCTTGTTTTGGTTTTTGATGGAACTTACGTCACCAAAAAAGTAAAAATAATGAATACCAAAGAAAGTCATATTCAGGTCAGAAGAAATATCCTTTGGCCAAGCCATTCACTATTTTCACCACAGACGGATTCGTTGTTGATGTCCTTGGTCCGTTTTTAGCCACAGAAAATGATGCAAGCATCATGAAGAAAGTAATGGATGATCCAGATGGTATAAGAACTATCATGAGAGAAGGTGATGTTTGCGTTGTAGATAGAGGTTTTAGGGATGTGATACCTTATTTAAAAGGTCTTGGCTTTAAGATTCTCATGCCTGCCTTAAAGGGAAATAGACCCAACTTGAGTACGACTGAATCGAATGAATCTCGTTACGTTACGAAATTGAGATGGGTTGTAGAGGCTGTTCATGGTATTCATGGTAAAAATTATAAGCTTCTTCACCAGCAATTAGATAATAAACTTTTACTAAAAGCTGGTGCATATTGTAGAATTGCATGTTTTCTCAACAACCTTTTTGGTAAGCGTTTGAATAGCGATAAAGATGACGGTGGCTTACAAGGTATAATCATCGAAAGAATGTTAAATTCTAATCAAAGTGAAAATACTTTAGCATTAGAAGCTGAGACAACCAGATGGTCTAGACGGCTCACTACTACGATCAAGCTAACATCCCAAGAAATCATTGACTTTCCGGAGATGACTGAAAGAGATCTCAAAATATTTTTTTCCGGTACCTATCAATTAGGTCAAGCCGTATGTTATTTGGCTGAGTTAATGAATGATAGTAACAATATCAATTTGGAATATATTAAGATCAAACCAAATATCATTAAAGTATTAATAAGGTCCAGGCATATTAACAGTAAGACTTACAAATGCTACATCGAATACAAACCTAACTCAATTGGTTACAGCGGTATCCTACGTCATGCGTGTGACTGTGCCAATGGATTACGAACTGTAGGATCCTGTTCTCACATTGCTGCAGTCATATATTATCTCAGTAATGCAAGATATAAGTCAAAAATTATTAGACCAGCGAAAGTTCTTTCCGATTTACTACTTCAGATATTGGTCCTGTAATAGACGAAGATAGTGACGAGGATTAAAAATATTATTATATTCCAATATTAAAAATTATTACTCATGTAATTTTGTCAAATAGAACTTCTAAAAACAATTCTCGCAAGAATAAAGGTCAAATATGAAATGGTACATAGTTATTTTATTGTTTTAATAAAAGCACAAAAATATTCATAACATATTTATAATAATTAATTTCTATTAGAAATATTTACTCATTTTTATTTATCTACAAATGAACTTGAATAAAAATGATTAATTAAAAGGCTATATCAGGCCCTTTGTAGCTACCGACGAAGTAATACTCGATTCTAAAAATTTTTCGAATATTTTTGTATGTCCTAACACGTATTGAACGATCTTCTTTAAGGTTATGTTCCAAAAACATGGTAAAAACACGAAAAAAATGTTTATAATTTGATTTTATAGCATTATTTGATACAAAAATGGTAGTTCTGACAGTGGAATTCGAAGATATAGAAAGAAATTGAAAAAAATTGTTCATAAACACTTATTTAGCTATTGGTTTTGAGGTTATGTGCCAAAAACATGGGAAAAATGCTTAAAAAATCGGTTTTTTCTAATTTTGAGTATGTTCCGGCTCGAAAACGCAAATTCGGATACCGCCATTTGAAAGAACGGGAAAAATACACAAAAAATCATGATTTACAAGTTAGCCAAAAATTACCTACATAACCTAAAAAATCATTGAAAAATTAAAAAATGTTTCCTGAGCTCAATTTTTTTTTAAAAAATCTGAAAAAAATCAGGCTGTTTTCTTGCTCAAAAACACACGTCCGTGAATTTTTTCAGATTTTTTTAAAGAAAGGGTCGAGCGGAAAAAATTTTTTAGAAAAAATACGTTTTTTAGGTTAGGAGACTCAAATCATCACTTAGGGAGCTGAAAATTTGGCTAGAGAGGTTTTCAGTAACGTACTTTCGAATGGTCAATCCAAAAAAAAATCCAGGTGAGTGCAATTTTGACCATCTTATCCCGCTATAGCCTTTGTCTCGTTCTCCACTACCATTTACAACAACTATTTCTAATTTATGGGTTTTATCTGTGATAGCACCAAATAATTTAGTTAAATTTGTATTCGAAATAACAAATTCACTCATTAAATATCTTTCAGTTTCTGTAATCGTAATTAAGCATGTTAAATTCTTAATTAATTTCTAATATAATATTTCTAATATTTCTTCTAGTGCTTTTTTAGGAATCATTGATGCTTCATCCCAAATGAGTACATTACATTCACGTAACCTTCTTTTATCTGAATCCAATTTTAAAAATGTTGTTTCAATATTTGATAAATCTAATGGCAGTTTAAAAGTTCAGTGACTTGTCATTCCTTCCGGAAGTAGTATAGAAGCAATTCCAGTCAATGCCATGGAAACAACTTTTTATCCTTCTAAATAATAATGAATTAATGTTTTGTAAAGAAATGTTTTCCCAGTACCTCCGGGACCATCAATAAAAATCATACGATCATTAGTTTGTATTATGAAATTGAAAATATCATTTTGTTCATTATTTAATTGATTTTTATGTTCTTGAAATAACTGTTTGTGTTTATCAATTATTATTTGTTTTTCATGAGCCGATAGTTCATAAATCGAATCATTAAAAGTTGGTAATCAGAATTCAGAGCATGACAAATTTTCACCTTCTAAAATTTTATCAATTTCTCTTAATGCTTGATGCTCTTGATGATTTTTGAAATCTTCACAAAAATATTTTTTGAAAGATTCCCAAAGTTCACAAGCAAAATAAATATTATCATTAATAAGAAACCAAGCAAAAAATTGTCTAAATTCTTTTGGCATCATAATGGAACTTGCTTCTTCAAAAATATTGAAAATTTCCTTATCATTTTTTACTAATCCCATTGCAATTGCTGTTTCTTTAAAAGTTTTGTAGGATACATTTTCGAAATTTTTTAAATCTGGAAAACATATTGCTCCTTTTACACAATTTAATATCAACTTTAAATGGAATCGTTCTATATCCTTAGGATTGACCAATAGATTTTGAAAATATTTTTCTTTTTTTCCATACTTTTTTTGATGAATTGAATAAATAATACTTTGGTATATTAGAATATTTAATTTTTCTCGCTTCTTCATCTTCTAAATTTAATTGAAACCACGCCGTTAGAGTTGTATTATTATTTTTATTTAAATCTTCATCTTCTTTATTTTCTTCAAAATATATATATATACTGTTGATTTTCCGTGTGAACAGCTAAACGAACAATTGTGTGTGACCTTCCTGACAATGGTAATTCTTCTATCCTCCATGCTGCTTCTATTGGACTAACACATCTCCCATTAAGATAATCAGTTATTTCATCATATATTTCACATTGATCTGTACCAGAATTTTTTTTCGATACACTTACATATGCTTTGTCAAAATCTTTATGAATATATTTATAAAGATATTTGATAGACATGACCGAATAAGATATTTCACAATTTATATGACATTGATATTTTTTCAAAAGTATAGAATTGTAAGAAACTACCATTGAATTATCTACTTTCACTATTTCACCATTTACTTTTGAATTGTACGTATAACTATTTAAATTATTTCTTCGTTTATATTGGGGAAATCCATTTGTGTCAAAATGTGTAAAATCACTGAATTTTTTTGGATAGTTTTTCGAACAAACATCTTTCTCCTTGTTATAACAAAGGGAATTTTCAGTATGGGGACCATGCAATATGTGTTTGATAACTAATGCTTGTAATTCTTTATCATCATTTGGAATTTCAGCATTCACATATTTATCAATGTCTTGTGGATTCAATAATTTGTTTTCATAATTTAAGACAAATAATAAATGGACATGAGGTAATCCTCTTTTTTGAAATTCAATTGTGTAAATGTATGCCAGTATTTCGCCAAAAATATTTCCATTTAAAATATCTGCTAAAATTGCTCGTAATTTGGTATTAAATAATCTTGCTGTTATATTAGGAATATCATTACATGTGGTTCCTTGAGGGAAGTTTGAAAGTACTCTCTTAAGTTCCCGCCAATTTGGATTACACGTTACAGTAACAAATAAATCTGATCTTCCAACAGCTCTATTTATAGCCATTGCATCTTGATATAATTGATGCATATGTCTAGGTCTACCAATATGAGTTGATGGTAAAATAAAAAGATGTCCTAAACGTTCTTTGTTCTCGAAATTTTTTGATTTATTTGAAGCATTTTTTCAACATGATTCTAATAACACTTGATAACATGCAACTCTTAATTTTCCTTGATTTTGTCTAAAATAATCCAGTCTTGTACTTTCTATGACTATATATGCATGTATTATGTATTGTTGAGTCAATCGTCCACTATATAAAATTGGATTGAAAATTGGTCCTGGCCGATAAGCAATTCGGTTAGAATAATATTGCAAAGCAGTCAATCTTTTATTACTTTCTGAATTTTTATTTAAATCGGGATTCCATCATAAGTCTCCTGAAGGAAATAAAATAGGAAATACCATGGGATCCAAATGATGAGATAACTTATGTATAAAAATCTGTGATGGACTGTTATCCGGATTTCTTGGATAAATACACAAATCAAAAGATGATGGAATTTCTCCTTCTCGTGAAATAATTAAAGCGGCACATTCTGCCGTTTTTGGTTCATTATAAATATTTTGGTTCAATTTTAAATTTCGAACAAAATATAACTTGTATTGAGGAATTTGAGTATGTTTTGATAATTCATATAAATGCTTGTATTTTTTTGCATATGGGTTGTCATTTAATATTCTATTTAATATTGTGAAATTTTCTTCTAATAATGCTTTATTATTTTTCAATCTTAACTGATTTGCTGTATATTCATCATAAATGTAAATTTGACTATTTTGAGGATGTTGATTAGGTTCAACGATAACAGATTTTGGAGATGTATGACAAACTTGGCCTTGGATTTTCAAATTATAAACTCCTTTATTCTTATTGTTGATTACTGTAGCATTGAAACTCGCAAATGAGTATTTATTATTGTAATAACGGATTAGTTCTTTAAATTTTTTGTCATACAGAAGTTCTTTCAAATCTTCGTTATAGTCTGATAAAGGAGGTAAAATAATTTTTCCGTTATGACAACAACTTTTTTTTGAAAATTCTGTTTCCCAAAAAACTGCAGAACAATTAGAGCATACATAATCCATATTTCCTGAATCTACATAATTAAGTTTGGAGGGCACATTTTTCTAATTTTTTGTATCTTTCTTCTCTTATAAATTCGATTTGAAGACATTCTTGCAATTTCAAGCTTACGTTTCTTAGCCAACCGTTTTTCATTCATATTGCTTACAACATGTATACATCTTTTCTTATTCATTCGTCCTTCATTTATGTTGACAATCCGATCGTTTTGTCTTTTATTTTTCACTCTTCCTTCATTCATATTAATAACTCTATCCTTTTTCTCTTGTTTTCCACTCTTCCTTCATTCATACAAAAATGTAGTAGATTTGACCGTTCGTTGGTTGGAGTTAAATATTTAAGGTAAATAATTGACTCGATCGATCACTTCGAACCATTTATTGTTGATTTGAAAATTCAAATCCGACGTTACGACAGTGTTTTTGACTGTTTTCCTCAGGGCTTAAAAAAAATTACAAAAAATACATAGTAACTTAGGCGTTACTTCGTCGTTACTATGTATTTTTCGTAATTTTTTTTAAGCCCTGAGGAAGACAGTCAAAAACACTGTCGAAACGTCTGATTTGAATTTTCAAATCAACAATAAATGGTTCGAAGTGATCGATCGAGTCAGTTATTTACCTTAAATATTTCCTTCATTCATGTTCGTGAATCGATCTTTTTCCCTCTTATTTTCCATCCTTCCTTCACTCATGTTCGTAACTCTATCTTTTTCCCTCTTATTCTGCAGCCTTTCCTCAACCACATTAACAACTCTATCCTTTTTTCTTTTATTGCCCATTCATTCTTCACTCATATTCATGACTCGATCTTTTTCCCTCTTATTTTCCATCCTTCCTTCACTCATGTTCGTAACTCTATCTTTTTTCCTCTTATTCTGCAGCCTTTGCTCAATCATATTAACAACTCTATTCTTTTTTCTTTTATTGCCCATTCTTCCTTCACTCATATTCATGACTCGATCTTTCTCTCTCTTAATCTGTACTCTATCCTTCTTCATATTGGCTACTCTATCTTTTGTTCTCTTGCTCTCTATTCTATCTTCCTTCATAGTAGTGATTCTATCTTTTTGTCGCTTTCTGTTTACTCTTTCTTCATTCATATTACAAATACGATCAAGTTTTCGTTTCGTCTCTAATTTATCACTATCAGGATAGCGAGTTTTTCTACATGCGTTAATTTTATCTTTATGTTTGGCATAATGTAACCAACGATAATGATTTCGATAGTCTTTAGAAAAAAAAAGTATTTTGAATATCAAGAACATCATAATGTCCACTATCCAAGTTTCCAGATAATAAAAGAACTAATTTATTTTTACTATTGCACGGACCGAATTCTCTTGCTTTATAATATCCTTGATGTACTGTAACTTTTACATTGTAAATGCTGATAAAAGCGGCAATCTCAACTTCTCCACCAAAACTACCATTTTTAGACATATTTAGTTTGTATGAATTTGGATCAGTAATTGTTGTGTTGTAAGAACTGTCTCCTAATACAAAAAATTCATAAATTATCCAATCACTTATAATTTTATTTAATAATTTCAATCGAATTTGTCTATGTTTCTCTTGATCATTGAATACAAATTCTGCAAATGCGCGGAAAAGATAATTACCATCCGATTTCATTTCATGTTTTATACCTCTTTTTAAGATTTCATTCGTTTCTTCATTCATGTTCATAACATATTTTTCTCTCTCATTGTTCACCATTTCTTCATTACTATTAACAACTGTATCGTTTTCCCTCTTATTTTCCAGCCTTTCCTCATTGATATTAACAACTATATTCTTTCCTATCTTATTTTCCACCCTTTTATTTCATATTAACAACTTTATCTTTTCCCGATTATTTTCCAATCTTCTTTCACTGATGTTCGTGATTCTATCCTTTTGTCTCTCATTTTCCATCCTTCCTTCACTCATATTCATGACTCTATCCGGTTCTCTCTTACTCTGTACTTCATCCTCCTTCATATTGGCTACTTTATCTTTTTCTCTCTTGCTCTCTGTTATATTTTCCTTCATAGTAATGATCCCATCTTCTTGTTGTTTTTGCTTTACTCTTTCTTCCTTAATATTACAAATACGATAACATTTGCGTTTCTTCTCTAATTTATCAGCATCAAGACACCGATTTCTTCTACATGCGTTAATTTCATCTTCATGTTTGGTATAATATAACCGCTGATAATAATTTCGATCGTTTCCAGACAAAAAAATATTTTCAATATCAAGAATATCATAATGTCCACTATCCAACCTTCCAGATAATAAAAGAACTAATTTATTTCTGCTATTGTACGGACCGAATTCCCTTGCATTATAATATCCTTGATGTACTATAACTTTTACATTGTAAATACTGACAAAAGCAGCAATCTCAACTTCTTCACCAAAACTACCATTTGTAGACATATGTAGGTTGTAAGAATTTGAATCAGTAATTATTGTGTTGTAAGAATTGTCTCCTAATATAAAAGATTCATAAACTATCCAATCACTTATAATTTTCTTCACTAATTTCAATCGAATTTGTCTATGTTGCTCTTGATCACTAAATAAAAATTCTGCAAATGCTCGGAAAAGACAGTTACCATCTGGTTTCATTTTATGTTTTATAACTCTTTTTGATATCACATTCATTTTATTATATCAAATATGAGGAATTGTAGAATACCTATATAAAAATACATGAAATTCAATGTATTATATGAAAAAGAAAAATATTACTTATTGAAAAAACCTTACACTTTAAAAGATCGAAAAATATTTCTTGATTGGCCTTTCAAAGTTGATTGCCACAAATCAGCTATAAAATATCACCTTATCTTTTAAAGGCTGACACAATCCTATTTAATATAAGTTAGTTACTATCAATGAATCGAATAATAGAATATAAATTTTTTAGAATGAACATTTTTCTAAAAATTATTTTTCTATACTAATAATTTTAGTATGATAAAATAACTCAAGAATATTAAGTAACTTTTAAATTAAAAAGTATACATCATTGACAAAGTGTATATATTATTATATATTAGTATGTATTTTTGCTTCTCAATAGAAATACCGCATTTCAAACTGGTCAAATAAAGGTACGCAAAACATGATACATAACTGTATGTAATAGTATAAAAAACGTTTTTAATGTCTTCTTTTTTAACATTTTGATGTTGAATAACATTATAATGTTGATTATTTATTAAAAGTTATACTTATTGCTCTTACTTATTTATTATTGTCCTTAATATAAATTAAGCGATCGATATTCGTTTATACTATCTATACTTACATCTCAATTGAAATAATATAATTATTCTTGATATTCAATTACATATTATAATATTTTTTATACTTTTTTACTTTTTGTTTTGTCTGTTTTTTTATACTAACAGATCGTAAATTTAATTTCTTGAAATTATTATTTAATTGCTGCATATTACATGGTTCCAAAAGACCCATATATTCAAACAATTTTTCTTCATATTCAATGTAATCTATTTATTTGCATTTAAATTTATGTATAAAAATTTCTAATTTTAAAGAATAATTTTAAAGGTTATTACTTTCCATTTCTTCATTGCCTCGACTTGTCATTTTGATTAATTAATTAATTTACCACTTCTTACTTATTCCTAAATTCCAAAGGCAAACATCTTTTATTATGTATGAACATATAAATTTATAAAAAAACTAACCAAAGGACCAGAAAATTATTAATGGTATTATATTCATCATAATTTTCTTTGATATGTAACTACAATCAATTACTTTATTTCATATACATGGGGCATTTGCAAAAGATGAAAACTATTTAATTAGTTTATTTCAACGAGTACTGTCATTCTTGAAATTTAATGGTAAACATAATTTATTATGTATGAACATATGAAAGAAAATATTTAACAGTATTATTAAGTCTGTTTTACACAACTCAAAAATGACATTGCAAAAGCCATTTACTGCATATGTACACAGTACGTTAAAAAAACATTGTAGATGTATTTCAAGTTTATTTTATATGATTAATCCAAAGATTTTTATTTGTATCTTTTGATTAATTTGAAAATTTAACTTTCAAAAAAGATTAAGAAAATTTGAAGCTAATGGCCAAGCTGTCAATGTAAACTCTAAGATGTTATTTTTTCCCTAATATTCTCAGTCCCGAGCATGTATATATCCACAATATATCACTATCTAAATGTTTCGTCAACTCTCGGAGAATTTTTTTGTAAGAGAAAAGAGTTTTAAATGAAAATTACAAGTTTTGGAAAATCAAATGCTTTTACTTTAAACGATACCTTATTAAAATGTAGAAATATAGAAAAGTGTTTCGCCCTCGGCACTGTCTGTTGGGCTCGTCAGGAGGACGCAGACAGGCCTTGCCTCGACACACATGATAAAATTTTTTAGAAATCGTATCACAAAATCTTAGTGACACTGGAGTATCTTATATATTCTAAATGCAAAATTTTTGTTACAATTTGACAGGCTCCATCTATTGGGAAAATAGATAAAGTTCTATCGGACCGCTGTAATTAGGCCAAAGCGGTTTAATTATATTTATTTATTGATTCTAATGACAGACTTGTTATAAGTTAAGAAAATTTGAAGCTAATGGCCAAGCTGTCAATGTAAACTCTAAGATGTTATTTTTTCCCTAATATTCTCGACGAGCCCAACAGACAGTGCCGAGGGCGAAACACTTTTCTATATTTCTACATTTTAATAAGGTATCGTTTAAAGTAAAAGCATTTGATTTTCCAAAACTTGTAATTTTCATTTAAAACTCTTTTCTCTTACAAAAAAATTCTCCGAGAGTTGACGAAACATTTAGATAGTGATATATTGTGGATATATACATGCTCGGGACTGAGAATATTAGGGAAAAATAACATCTTAGAGTTTACATTGACAGCTTGGCCATTAGCTTCAAATTTTCTTAACTTATAACAAGTCTGTCATTAGAATCAATAAATAAATATAATTAAACCGCTTTGGCCTAATTACAGCGGTCCGATAGAACTTTATCTATTTTCCCAATAGATGGAGCCTGTCAAATTGTAACAAAAATTTTGCATTTAGAATATATAAGATACTCCAGTGTCACTAAGATTTTGTGATACGATTTCTAAAAAATTTTATCACGTGTGTCGAGGCAAGGCCTGTCTGCATCCTCCTGACGAGCCCAACAGACAGTGCCGAGGGCGAAACACTTTTCTATATTTCTACATTTTAATAAGGTATCGTTTAAAGTAAAAGCATTTGATTTTCCAAAACTTGTAATTTTCATTTAAAACTCTTTTCTCTTACAAAAAAATTCTCCGAGAGTTGACGAAACATTTAGATAGTGATATATTGTGGATATATACATGCTCGGGACTGAGAATATTAGGGAAAAAATAACATCTTAGAGTTTACATTGACAGCTTGGCCATTAGCTTCAAATTTTCTTAACTTATAACAAGTCTGTCATTAGAATCAATAAATAAATTCAAAAAAGATTTCTAAACATTTTTCTAAAAACTCTAAATATTTTTAAACTAAAATTAGTTTTTTTTTAAAGTTACAATTACAAAAACCTTTTATATAGCTTATAATTATTTGAAAATATATCTAAGAATACTATCAAGTTGGTTTTATACAATGCAAAAACAACACTGCTAAAACCATTTAATGCAGATATACACAGCAGGAAAACAATTAAAAACCCACAAAAAAGATTTCTAAAAACTTTTCTAAAAATTTCCTAAATATTTTTAAATACTAACCTGTAACAATACATTAATTTCTTTTCTAAAAACATTATAAGCACAAATTTAATAATGTAATTATAATTTGTCAAAAAAACAAAAGCAAATGGATGCATAAGAGTGTTTTGTAAAAAAACTTAGTATCAGGTTCTGTTACGTAAGAGTAGTTAACTTGGCAAACTTTGAGCTTCGCATTTTGTAAAGGCTAGAGGATTAGGTGATTTCAGAGAAATAGATGCGAAAGAATAGTTTTTAAAAAACTTTGTACCGCCTGCTGCTATGGAAATGGCAGTTGACATGAGAACTCAACTTCTCAGCCAACTTTGAGCTTCAAGTTTTATAAAAGCAAGAGAATCAGGTGATATAGAGATTTGAATTGTAATTCTGAGAACTTGTACTTTTTTCTTTTATTCCTTGCGATAGCTACAAAGAAAAAATATATTATTGTTATCGTTTTTAACAACTTTAAATTCTCTGTCGAAATACTAATAAAAGTTTAATGTTTTTATCTAAACAATCTTGCTCTCAACAACTGTCCAACTCTCTACAAAGAAATTGACTGAAAGCTTAAAATTTTTTTTTAAACAATTATAATAAACACTTTTAAAAACTATTTTTTAAAGTATTTTCTATCTGTAAATTATTCATTATTATATTTTCTCTACAAAATATCTCAAAAAATGGTCCATTTCTATATCTTTTAAAAAATCCATTAATAAATCATTTTACAAAACTTCTACAATCCTTTACAAACTTTTGCAAGCAACGAGAAATTCTTTTTCAAAACCTTTACAATCACTTTACAAAAACTTTTACAAACGATAAGAATTTTTTCGTAAACCATAAGAATTATTTGCCGAAACCTATACAATATCCTAAAAAATTATTTACGTTTTATTTTATGAAAAGGAATTCTACGAATAAATAATAAATATTTGCGTTCTAAAGTCGAAATAAATTTCTTTCACGCGGATACTGAAAGTCAAACCCAAAAAAGTTGTGAAATCAATTAAAGTGTAGTTTTATACTTAACAGACATTATTTACAATGTAGTTTTAATCTTAAAAAGTTGTGAAATCTCTTTAAAAAATTATTTTACAAAAGTAAGAACTTATAGGCAAGAATAAGTTTGGTTACTATTCTACATAGTTTTTACTTAACAGACATTATTTACTAAACTCTCCCACCCTCTCTTCCCCCTCTCTCTCTCCCTCTGTACCAAAAACTTTAATGAGAGCTTAAATATTTTTTCAAAACAATCAACACGTTCTTTAAAAAACTAATTTTTTAAATATATTCTATCCACACCATTTGTATATAGTCCTTTTATTTATTCTGATCTCATATATTCAATAGCCACTCTCTACAAATGGTAAGAATTTTTTTCATGACTGTACAAATAACTTTTATTTATTCGAATCTCATCTATTCAATAAGCACTCTGCAAATGGTAATAATTATTGTCATGACTGTGCCAATAATAATATTGTTAATATAAAACTTTCTACGAAAGTATAAAATAAGGTAAGTATAGACGTTTTTTCTGTATAATCTATAAAATAATAATATTTATGTTTTTTTAAATGAAATCAAATAAATACCAGTGAAAAAGTCTTTTACTTCTTTGAGTCATTGTATGCTGAACAAATTATATGTAAGTAAGTACATTCAAATTGTTCATTGCAAATTAAACAAATGAAAGTTGTGAAATCAATCATCGATAGTCAAGTAATGCAAACAACTCTCGGAATCAACTGTATAACTATTCTCAGAAATGTACTAAAATTTGTTCATCCTTCTATACAAATTAAACACAAGAAAGTACTGAAATCAATTTATTGTAGTCAAGTACCCATAAGTTAACTTGACTGAATAATACAACTTTTCGTACCTACTTAAAAATATTCAGTCAGCGGGCATAAAGTACTACTTAACGCCTAACAGGCGTAAAGCTCTCATACTTCTACCAAACTTTATAGAACCTACGCACTTTACGCCCGTGTGGGCGAAAATTATTTTAATTATATAACTACTATGCCTTCTTTTTATTTCTAAAATTCATAAGAATTTTATCAGATATTTACGAAAAGTCAAAGCCTATATAAATAATTACATAGTTACCACCACATCTCCATTTTTCATTGATCTTTCTCAATTTTGAAATTTCTATAATATTACGCATCTTGGGAGGACAATAGAAGTCTATAGAGCTGTTCTAGCAGGGGTGGTCCTCCAATCTCCCATACATACTTGGCGGGCCCGACGGTTTGCAGTTTAAGGTCTAGACATGGTCATTTTCATATAAATATTTGTATATTGTTCATATACTGTTCTTGAATAGAAAGTGCAAACCCGCATGAAAATATCATATGAAATCTCATATGAGAATATTGGACATCAGCAGTTTCCCCTTGGGAGATCTCATTTGAGAATATCGGACATCAGATCTCATAGAGAATATCGGGCATCAGATCTCATATGAGATCCCATAATATGCAAAATTGCAGATGACATCACACATATGATATCTCATATGAGATCTCATATGATATTTACACGACGGAAAAGAATAAAAAATAGGAGGCTTACAAAATGGTTAATAAAACCTAAAGCACTTTAGAGTAGACAATAAATTTATATGCATTTTTTATCCCTTTCCCGTTTAAGAAAGACGGACACAAGGAAAAATATTTTCGGTAATGAAAGTAAATCATGAGATTCTGCACATGTAGGGATATTATATTTAAACGGTATCAATTAAAAATTAGAGCCAATGTAATTATTTATAATGGGCTTATAGGTATAAACATTGTTAATAAATTTATGTAAAAATTTAGTACTCTACATTTACAAAGCTCACCAGTAAACTGGAAACCGTCGGGCCCGCCAAGTATGTATGGGAGATTGGAGTACCACCCCTGCTAGAGCAGCTCTATAGACTTCTATTGTCCTCCCAAGATGCGTAATATTATAGAAATTTCAAAATTGAGAAAGATCAATAAAAAATGGAGATGTGGTGGTAACTATGTAATTTTTTATATAGGCTTTGACTTTTCGTAAATATCTGATAAAATTCTTATGAATTTTAGAAATAAAAAGAAGGCATAGTAGTTATATAATTAAAATAATTTTCGCCCACACGGGCGTGAAGTGCGTAGGTTCTATAATGTTCGGTAGGAGTATGGGAGCTATTACGCTTGTTAGGCGTTAAATAGTACTTTATGCCCGCTGAGTGAATATTTTTAAGTAGTTACGAAAAGTTGTATTATTCAGTCAAGTTAACTTATCGGTACTTGACTACAATAAATTGATTTCAGTACTTTCTTGTGTTTAATTTGTATAGAAGGATGAACAAATTTTAGTACATTTCTGAGAATAGTCATGCAGTTGTTTCCGAGAGTTGTTTGCATTACTTGACTATCGATAATTGATTTCACAACTTTCATTTGTTTGATTTGCAATGAACAATTTGAATGTACTTACTTACATATAATTTGTTCAGCATACAATGACTCAAAGAATTAAAGACGTTTTCACTGGTATTTATTTGATTTCTTTTAAAAAAACATAAATATTATTATTTATAAATTATACAGAAAAAACGTCTATACTTACCATATTTTATACTTTCGTAGAAAGTTTTATATTAACAATATTATTATTGGTACAGTCATAAAAAAAATTATTACCATTTGCAGAGTGCTTATTGAATAGATGAGATTCGACTAAATAAAAGTTATTTGTACAGTCATGAAAAAAATTCTTACCATTTGTAGAGAGTGGTTATTGAATATATGAGATCAGAATAAATAAAAGGACTATAGACAAATGGTGTCGATAGAATATATTTAAAAAATTAGTTTCTTAAAGAACGTGTTGATTGTTTTGAAAAAATATTTAAGCTCTCATTAAAGTTTTTGGTACAGAGGGAGAGAGAGAGGGGGAAGAGAGGGCGGGAGAGTTTAGTAAATAATGTTTGTTAAGTACAAACTATGTAGAATAGTAACCAAACTTATTCTTGCCTATAAGTTTGTACTTTTGTAAAATAATTTTTTAAAGAGATTTCACAACTTTTTAAGAGTAAAACTACATTGTAAATAATGTCTGTTAAGTATAAAACTACACTTTAATTGATTTCACAACTTTTTTGGGTTCGACTTTCTGTATCCGCGTGAAAGAAATTTATTTCGACTTTAGAACGCAAACATTTATTATTTATTCGTATAATTCCTTTTCATAAAATAAAACGTAAATAATTTTTTAGGATATTGTATAGGTTTCGGCAAATAATTCTTATGGTTTACGAAAAAATTCTTATCGTTTGTAAAAGTTTTTGTAAAGTGATTGTAAAGGTTTTGGAAAAGAATTTCTCGTTGCTTGCAAAAGTTTGTAAAGGATTGTAGAAGTTTTGTAAAATGATTTATTAATGGATTTTTTAAAAGATACCCGGTTGTAAATATTCACCTGGTTTTCACCTGAATTTCCACCTGAATTATCACCTGAATTTCCACCTAAATTTTACGTGAAATTCGTGTAAAATGTATGCGAGAACCACCCAAATTTTATGTGATTTATACCTGTATTTCACGTGTCAAAATTCTAAAAACGTCAGGTGAATTTCACGTGATTTTCACCCGATGCTCACGTGAACTTCACCGGAGATAAATTAAAGCTTCCTTCTTGTGATATCGTTTTTTCAGGTGAAATTCACGTGATTTACATGTGAATCCACACGAATTTCACATTTATTTCACCTATATTCCGTAGTATTTTCGGGTGAATTTAACCTGAAATTCACGTGATTTTCACCCAATATTCACGTGAACTTCACCACAGATAAATTAAAGCTTCTTTCTCTTGTTATCGTTTTCTCAGGTGAATTTCACGTGATTTTCACCCAATATTCATGTGAACTTTATATAGACCCTATTGAAAATATCCATCGGGATTTCCATATAGAAATATACATGGATTTCATATGGACATTCATATGGAAATCCACCTGAAAATCTGTTACAAAACGTCATATGCAAATCTGTATGAAAATCCATGTGAAAATCCATATGAAAATCCATGTACAAATCTATGTAGAGATGCAATTAAAAATCTGCCCTGAACCTGGATTATTTATGGACATACTACTGCAGATACGATTTGAACTTCGCCGAGAACCATCATTGGAATATATATAAAAAAGGCTATATCGGTATTAGTATATATAACTAATGGATATGATACATACCTAGCTGCAACATTACAATAAGATATAAGATCACTGATGATATTTTGCTTAATGTGGAGAAAGAAGTAACGACGTTTAACGAGCCTCGTGCTCGCGCTACTCGACAACGACCCGTGATATCAAATTCACACGAGGCCGGAGCCGAGCGCCCCTACGTGTACTCGATTATTAGCAGCTACCATGAATAGTTGGGACGGGCGGTTAAACTCGGCGACAGCGCGAGAAGTCGACATCTTGGCGATGATGGTGCTCTTCAAAGAAACAGCTCAAATTTTTAAAATCGTTTATGCTTTGTAAGTTTACTGATAATTATTATTTCACAAAATTTTTTCAGATTCTTTATTAAAAATCCTTAAAAATGAGCCCTACTAAAACAATATTGGCGAACAACCCTCTTTTGTAAAGAATTGTATATTTTTTAAATACCAATAGAAACCAATCATTTGTATTTCTGACAACCAGATGGATTTGAGATTTTAATGTTATTCATATATCTAATGTTATAGATCTTGTCAATAAGTTTCTCAAAGCAGAAAAAATACATTCAACATCTATTTTCAACAATATTTTCACCAGGCTTGTAAGTAAAAATATTCATCTTTATTTTCCTAAATTTTCAATGGGAGCCGGTTACACTGTTATTAAACTCTATATGTATTTTTCATATCTACTCGAAAGAAAATTTCATAAGTTATCGAGTGTTATGTGTGCCAAATGAAAAAGTATATTACTATAAAAAAGTTTAAATCAAAGTAGTTGAAAGACAATTTAGCAATTGTGTATTCCGATGCCCAGACAAGAACTTCTTACTCAATTATTTTGAAATAAAATATGGTTTTCTTATTAAGTCTGCGCTTCATGTAATTTCATAAATTATGTAATTTACAATCTTATAAATCATTAAGATCCATAATTCAATTATTTATTTGTGACTTATTCACTGAATAGTTTATGAAATTTCATGAAGCGAGGGCTTAATAAGAACACCATATTATATTGGACTATTATTGAGTAAGAAGTTCATGTCTGGGCATCGGAATATACAATTGTTAAATTGTCTTTCAACCACTTTGATTTAAACTTTTTTATAATAATATACTTTATCATTTGGGACACATAATACTGGATAACTTATGAAATTTTCTTTTCACTAGATATGAAAATACATATAGAATTTATTAACAGTGTAACCGGCTCCCATTGAAAATTTAGGAAAGTAAAGATGAATATTTTTACTTACAGGCCTGTTGAAAATATTGTTGAAAATAGATGTTTAATGTATTTTTCCTGCTTTGAGAAAACTTAGTGACAAGATCCATGCCATTAGATATATGAATAACATTAAGATCTCAAATCCGTCTGGTGGTCAGAAATACAAATTATTGGTTTCTATTGATATTTAAAAATATAGAATGCTTTTCAACAGGGTTTTCTAACAATGCTTCGAGGCTTATTGGAAAAGCTCTTAAATAAGGACTCAATAAAGCTTTTGTCGCATGCAAAATATTCTGCTTTATCAAATGGATCATAATTCATAATATAAATATAACTATATTCTTAAAAAAAAAAACAAATTTTTTAAAATTTTGAGCTGCTGACTTCATGTGAAATGCATTATAAATACCTATACTATATAATGTAATGTCATATGAAATGTCAGTATTCTTTCATACTGCTAACAAAAACAGATTGAATATTAGTTGATTCATTACACGGAGCAAAATTTATTTCTAAACTTTAAGCTTTATAAGAAAATTTATTATTTTTATAGTAGTGCTGGGACATACTCAACATGGGGATTTATCTTGTTTTAAATATTAATTTTTATTATTTTTGTAGCAAATTTTACTATTTCAAATAGTACTTTTTATGACTGCTGCAAAAATAATAAATATTACTATTTCAGATAATAAAATTTGCTACAAATGTAGTAAAAATTATTCTTTAAAAATAAAATTTGCTATGAAAATTATAAAAATTACTATTTATAACAGTAAAGATCCTACATGTCGAATGTGTCCCAGTACTAAACTATAAAAATAATAAATTTTCTTATAAAAAGAGTAAAGTTTACAAATAAATTTTTCTCCGTGTACAAGAAAATAAAAAGCATATATTATTATGGCCAATTCACATATAATTATAAAATAACTTCACATATTAAAGATTATTGACATGCGTGTGCCTCTAAGTTACTGTTATATAACTTACATCGAAAGAAGAAATCCATACATTGTTGCTAAATGCTAATTAATCATTAGAATATAGCTTACAGTTTGTAACCTAAATGCAGCAGTAAATTTAAAACACATTATACTTATGACATAGCCTTTTGCAAACTATAAGCTATGAAGGTAAACTCCAAATTATGAGGTAGGAAATGGAAAAATATGGACATCCGACAAACTATATTGATATGCTAGTTTATTCCAGCCTAACACCAGGCTGGAATGAACTAGCGTATCCTATATAGTTCATCTATTGTCCAATTTTTACAATTTCCTTAATCATACTTATACGAACAATTTAAAACACACCGTACAAATTATGAGGAATTTTATAAACTCTAATTAAATGTTCTTATTATAAATAACTAAAAAATAATTATCGAACAATCATTCCCAATTGAAATATGTCAAGTTGAAATTACTATAATAAGATACGAGGCCAGGCAAGAAAATTTTTATAATAATGGTTCACCTATTATTCGTTAAACATAAGTGTGGTATTATAAGGACAGCAGTGATAGTGTCAGATCTAAAATCATATGAACTGTCAGTGTTCTTTCATACTGCTACCTGAAACATAACAATATAAATTGAATATTAGTTGTGCGTGTCTTGGAACTGTAAATAGTCATTCTGTTTTTTCTTTTTTTTTTGAAGTTAAAGTTATAGTTATGCTTTGCAAGTATTCTACATATAGAATATTACAAGTTATTGTTATATAACTTTCATTGTTAGAAGAAATCCATACATTATTACTAAATGCTACTTGATCATTAAAATATAGCTTACAGCTTGTACTCTAAATACAACGGCAGTAAATTTCAAACAATATTATATTTATTACATAGCTTTTTACAAACAGTTAACTGTATTTCAATGGTAAAGTATAAATATTATATAATTATATAACAATAATTTATACTTTTATATGTGGAAAACTTGCAATCCATAAATATTAAATTATACAAAACAGAATAAACAATGTCAATCGAACATATGCACCTGTCAATACTCTTTAATATGTGAAGTTATTTTATAAATATAAGTATAAATATAAATATAAATATGTTAATAAAAAACCTTTTATTTTTAACAATAAAACATTGGGAAAGTACTTACTATACCAAGTGTCATCCTTGGAAATGCATATACAGATAAGTCGCACCCAGTCAATCCTATAGAAGAATAAACATTGCTTGAAGTAACATTAGCTAACTATTAAATATTGGAATGTTACTCACCAGTTGAGGAGACGGCAACAAACTTGCAAAAGGACTTTTCTAGCATCAAGTGCATTGTAGCAGGGATCACTGGATCAGGAAGAAGAATTTGCCATGACTGTCAGAGGAGGATGAAATAGCTTTCGCCATCAGGTAATGCACAGCTCCCTCGTAGCACAACTAGCATAAGAAAATGAAGAAACACGAGACAGACGCAAAAATACATGAAAAAGTGGGTGCACTGATCTCACCTAGATGTAAACGTGGGAAACATAACCACGAATATCACACCTTACTCGACCGGCAACGTCAGCACAACACTCGTCACAACCTCGGAGATGACAGCGTGGATAGCAGCAGAAGGTCTTTCTCGACGTAGATGCAGCCACCAGTAACCACCACACTCTCACGTTCGAACTTACGTCGTCGTAACCCTTGAAGCACGCGAGAGCACCGGTCTATTAGACGACGTTCGATAACTGCCGCCGGCCGCGCGTACATGTGTAGAAAGTAATAGAGAGAGAGAGAGAGAGAGAGAGTCAGCTGTCAGTGAGGCTCCTGTCACATAGGCGCGTACGATCGCGTTCGACTGCGTTCGAGCGCGTTCGACCGCGGTTATGCGCACGCGCTCGCTTCTCTTCGTCCGCACGCGATCAAACGCTCTTATGTGCCGGGAGCCTTATGCGCACGCGCTCGCTTCTCTCATTGGTCGTCATAGCTCCCAACCAATGAGAGAAGCGAGCGCGTGCGCATAACCGCGGTCGAACGCGCTCGAACGCAGTCGAACGCGATCGTACGCGCCTATGTGACAGGAGCCTCACTGACAGCTGACTCTCTCTCTCTCTCTCTCTCTCTCTCTCTCTCTCTCTCTCTCTATTACTTTCTACACATGTACGCGCGGCCGGCGGCAGTTATCGAACGTCGTCTAATAGACCGGTGCTCTCGCGTGCTTCAAGGGTTACGACGACGTAAGTTCGAACGTGAGAGTGTGGTGGTTACTGGTGGCTGCATCTACGTCGAGAAAGACCTTCTGCTGCTATCCACGCTGTCATCTCCGAGGTTGTGACGAGTGTTGTGCTGACGTTGCCGGTCGAGTAAGGTGTGATATTCGTGGTTATGTTTCCCACGTTTACATCTAGGTGAGATCAGTGCACCCACTTTTTCATGTATTTTTGCGTCTGTCTCGTGTTTCTTCATTTTCTTATGCTAGTTGTGCTACGAGGGAGCTGTGCATTACCTGATGGCGAAAGCTATTTCATCCTCCTCTGACAGTCATGGCAAATTCTTCTTCCTGATCCAGTGATCCCTGCTACAATGCACTTGATGCTAGAAAAGTCCTTTTTGCAAGTTTGTTGCCATCTCCTCAACTGGTGAGTAACATTCCAATATTTAATAGTTAGCTAATGTTACTTCAAGCAATGTTTATTTTCTATAGGGTTGACTGGGTGCGACTTATCTGTATATGCATTTCCAAGGATGACACTTGGTATAGTAAGTACTTTCCCAATGATTTATTGTTAAAAATAAAAGGTTTTTTATTAACATATTTATATTTATATTTATACTTATATTTATAAAATAACTTCACATATTAAAGAGTATTGACAGGTGCATATGTTCGATTGACATTGTTTATTCTGTTTTGTATAATTTAATATTTATGGATTGCAAGTTTTCCACATATAAAAGTATAAATTATTGTTATATAATTATATAATATTTATACTTTACCATTGAAATACAGTTAACTGTTTGTAAAAAGCTATGTAATAAATATAATATTGTTTGAAATTTACTGCCGTTGTATTTAGAGTACAAGCTGTAAGCTATATTTTAATGATCAAGTAGCATTTAGTAATAATGTATGGATTTCTTCTAACAATGAAAGTTATATAACAATAACTTGTAATATTCTATATGTAGAATACTTGCAAAGCATAACTATAACTTTAACTTCAAAAAAAAAACAGAAAAACAAAATGACTATTTACAGTTCCAAGACACGCACAACTAATATTCAATTTATATTGTTATGTTTCAGGTAGCAGTATGAAAGAACACTGACAGTTCATATGATTTTAGATCTGACACTATCACTGCTGTCCTTATAATACCACACTTATGTTTAACGAATAATAGGTGAACCATTATTATAAAAATTTTCTTGCCTGGCCTCGTATCTTATTATAGTAATTTCAACTTGACATATTTCAATTGGGAATGATTGTTCGATAATTATTTTTTAGTTATTTATAATAAGAACATTTAATTAGAGTTTATAAAATTCCTCATAATTTGTACGGTGTGTTTTAAATTGTTCGTATAAGTATGATTAAGGAAATTGTAAAAATTGGACAATAGATGAACTATATAGGATACGCTAGTTCATTCCAGCCTGGTGTTAGGCTGGAATAAACTAGCATATCCAATATAGTTTGTCGGATGTCCAATTTTTTCCATTTCCTACCTCATAATTTGGAGTTTACCTTCATAGCTTATAGTTTGCAAAAGGCTATGTCATAAGTATAATGTGTTTTAAATTTACTGCTGCATTTAGGTTACAAACTGTAAGCTATATTCTAATGATTAATTAGCATTTAGCAACAATGTATGGATTTCTTCTTTCGATGTAAGTTATATAACAGTAACTTAGAGGCACACGCATGTCAATAATCTTTAATATGTGAAGTTATTTTATAATTATATGTGAATTGGCCATAATAATATATGCTTTTTATTTTCTTGTACACGGAGAAAAATTTATTTGTAAACTTTACTCTTTTTATAAGAAAATTTATTATTTTTATAGTTTAGTACTGGGACACATTCGACATGTAGGATCTTTACTGTTATAAATAGTAATTTTTATAATTTTCATAGCAAATTTTATTTTTTAAAGAATAATTTTTACTACATTTGTAGCAAATTTTATTATCTGAAATAGTAATATTTATTATTTTTGCAGCAGTCATAAAAAGTACTATTTGAAATAGTAAAATTTGCTACAAAAATAATAAAAATTAATATTTAAAACAAGATAAATCCCCCATGTTGAGTATGTCCCAGCACTACTATAAAAATAATAAATTTTCTTATAAAGCTTAAAGTTTAGAAATAAATTTTGCTCCGTGTAATGAATCAACTAATATTCAATCTGTTTTTGTTAGCAGTATGAAAGAATACTGACATTTCATATGACATTACATTATATAGTATAGGTATTTATAATGCATTTCACATGAAGTCAGCAGCTCAAAATTTTAAAAAATTTGTTTTTTATTTTAAGAATATAGTTATATTTATATTATGAATTATGATCCATTTGATAAAGCAGAATATTTTGCATGCGACAAAAGCTTTATTGAGTCCTTATTTAAGAGCTTTTCCAATAAGCCTCGAAGCATTGTTAGAAAACCCTGTTGAAAAGCATTCTATATTTTTAAATATCAATAGAAACCAATAATTTGTATTTCTGACCACCAGACGGATTTGAGATCTTAATGTTATTCATATATCTAATGGCATGGATCTTGTCACTAAGTTTTCTCAAAGCAGGAAAAATACATTAAACATCTATTTTCAACAATATTTTCAACAGGCCTGTAAGTAAAAATATTCATCTTTACTTTCCTAAATTTTCAATGGGAGCCGGTTACACTGTTAATAAATTCTATATGTATTTTTCATATCTACTGGAAAGAAAATTTCATAAGTTATCCAGTATTATGTGTCCCAAATGATAAAGTATATTATTATAAAAAAGTTTAAATCAAAGTGGTTGAAAGACAATTTAACAATTGTATATTCCGATGCCCAGACATGAACTTCTTACTCAATAATAGTCCAATATAATATGGTGTTCTTATTAAGCCCTCGCTTCATGAAATTTCATAAACTATTCAGTGAATAAGTCACAAATAAATAATTGAATTATGGATCTTAATGATTTATAAGATTGTAAATTACATAATTTATGAAATTACATGAAGCGCAGACTTAATAAGAAAACCATATTTTATTTGAAAATAATTGAGTAAGAAGTTCTTGTCTGGGCACCGGAATACACAATTGCTAAATTGTCTTTCAACTACTTTGATTTAAACTTTTTTATAGTAATATACTTTTTCATTTGGCACACATAACACTCGATAACTTATGAAATTTTCTTTCGAGTAGATATGAAAAATACATATAGAGTTTAATTACAGTGTAACCGGCTCCCATTGAAAATTTAGGAAAATAAAGATGAATATTTTTACTTACAAGCCTGGTGAAAATATTGTTGAAAATAGATGTTGAATGTATTTTTTCTGCTTTGAGAAACTTATTGACAAGATCTATAACATTAGATATATGAATAACATTAAAATCTCAAATCCATCTGGTTGTCAGAAATACAAATGATTGGTTTCTATTGGTATTTAAAAAATATACAATTCTTTACAAAAGAGGGTTGTTCGCCAATATTGTTTTAGTAGGGCTCATTTTTAAGGATTTTTAATAAAGAATCTGAAAAAATTTTGTGAAATAATAATTATCAGTAAACTTACAAAGCATAAACGATTTTAAAATTTGAGCTGTTTCTTTGAAGAGCACCATCATCGCCAAGATGTCGACTTCTCGCGCTGTCGCCGAGTTTAACCGCCCGTCCCAACTATTCATGGTAGCTGCTAATAATCGAGTACACGTAGGGGCGCTCGGCTCCGGCCTCGTGTGAATTTGATATCACGGGTCGTTGTCGAGTAGCGCGAGCACGAGGCTCGTTAAACGTCGTTACTTCTTTCTCCACATTAAGCAAAATATCATCAGTGATCTTATATCTTATTGTAATGTTGCAGCTAGGTATGTATCATATCCATTAGTTATATATACTAATACCGATATAGCCTTTTTTATATATATTCCAATGATGGTTCTCGGCGAAGTTCAAATCGTATCTGCAGTAGTATGTCCATAAATAATCCAGGTTCAGGGCAGATTTTTAATTGCATCTCTACATAGATTTGTACATGGATTTTCATATGGATTTTCACATGGATTTTCATACAGATTTGCATATGACGTTTTGTAACAGATTTTCAGGTGGATTTCCATATGAATGTCCATATGAAATCCATGTATATTTCTATATGAAAATCCCGATGGATATTTTCAATAGGGTCTATATAAAGTTCACATGAATATTGGGTGAAAATCACGTGAAATTCACCTGAGAAAACGATAACAAGAGAAAGAAGCTTTAATTTATCTGTGGTGAAGTTCACGTGAATATTGGGTGAAAATCACGTGAATTTCAGGTTAAATTCACCCGAAAATACTACGGAATATAGGTGAAATAAATGTGAAATTCGTGTGGATTCACATGTAAATCACGTGAAATTCACCTGAAAAAACGATGTCACAAGAAGGAAGCTTTAATTTATCTCCGGTGAAGTTCACGTGAGCATCGGGTGAAAATCACGTGAAATTCACCTGACGTTTTTAGAATTTTGACACGTGAAATACAGGTATAAATCACATAAAATTTGGGTGGTTTTCGCATACATTTTACACGAATTTCACGTAAAATTTAGGTGGAAATTGTGGTGATAATTCAGGTGGAAATTCAGGTGAAAACCAGGTGAATATTTACAACCAGGTATAGAAATGGACCATTTTTTGAGATATTTTGTAGAGAAAATATAATAATGAATAATTTACAGATAGAAAATACTTTAAAAAATAGTTTTTAAAAGTGTTTATTATAATTGTTTAAAAAAAAATTTTAAGCTTTCAGTCAATTTCTTTGTAGAGAGTTGGACAGTTGTTGAGAGCAAGATTGTTTAGATAAAAACATTAAACTTTTATTAGTATTTCGACAGAGAATTTAAAGTTGTTAAAAACGATAACAATAATATATTTTTTCTTTGTAGCTATCGCAAGGAATAAAAGAAAAAAGTACAAGTTCTCAGAATTACAATTCAAATCTCTATATCACCTGGTTCTCTTGGTTTTATAAAACTTGAAGCTCAAAGTTGGCTGAGAAGTTGAGTTCTCATGTTAACTGCCATTGCCATAGTAGCAGGCGGTATAAAGTTTTTTAAAAACTATTCTTTCGCATCTATTTCTCTGAAATTACCTAATCCTCTAGCCTTTACAAAATGCGAAGCTCAAATTTTGCCAAGTTAACTACCCTTACGTAACAGAACCTGATACTAAGTTTTTTACAAAACACTCTTATGCATCCATTTGCTTTTGTTTTTTTGACAAATTATTATTACATTATTAAATTTGTGCTAAAATTTACCTTTAGCCTTTTATTGCACATTCTAAAGCTGGAACTCATTTCATTATTTTGATATCCAGATATTTCTTTTTCATAATATTTCATAATAATATCAAAGACCTGCAAGGGTACTAGATCTAATAATTATACTATTGCATCGCAATCAGCTAGCAAATTAAAATGTTGGTTGCAGATTCAAAAAGTAGCCATTACAGTAATTTATATTATGGTTTCATATGTACTGTATATTCACAGAACAAATGGCTCCTCTGAATCATTTGGTGCCCCTCACCATAAGTCAATCATTAATTACATTATTTTCAACACTTGGATTCGTTGAAGTTTTCACTAGAAACTACTTGAATTAATAATCTATCAGACACATCTTGCAAAATGAAAAATAAAAGTTTATGAACTAAGAATCATTGGCAGAAAAAAGCTTTCTCGATATTCTTTTATAGTAGAAAGTATAAAACAGCTTAATTTAATAACTCATGATTGCCGCACACATCTTGTAAAATTAAAAACAATCAGTTTATGAACTATAATTACTGATAATAAAAGCTTTCTTAACATTCTTGTATACTTTTTCAAATAATTATCTGAATCTTGTGTTGAAAAATATTTACTGAGAAATCCTCTGAAACATTTTGACGTCTCCCTCCGTGAGAAAATTATAAAATTAGATTAACTGAGCACTTTTATTCGTTGAAATTTTCACAACAATAACACATCATTTTGGCTTTTTTCTGCATTTTAATGTTCATTTGGCATAATCTTTTAATTGGTATTTAAGTAAATATGTACAAGAGCACAGCACTAATATCGACTCAGTTTCTTGAAGTATAGACAAAAAATGCTTTTTTTTTAACCAAGCCTCTAACGTCTGACCAATATTTTAAATTCTGATTTTAAGTAGAGTTTCTAAATTTGTTATAAACACTTCATTTAACACATCATACTGCTAATTATTTTATTTATTATACAAAACATTTTATTATATCTGATCAGAAAACTTGCACCGACTTCACTATTACTATATTTCTAAGTTATTTTCTTGTACAGGATGCTTGTAGATTTCCATTTCTTCAGGCCGTTGTTTATAGTATATGCAAAAATTACTAAGAACTCCTCTGAAACATTTTGACGTCTTCCCCCGTAAGAAATTTCTGATATAATCTAAAAAAAAAATGATAAATCAACACAAAGTGTCAATGTTCATTTTTATAACCAACATTTTATATTTTAAAAATAGATATTTTGTCATTTAATACGTATCTGATTATTTTTATTGTTGATATACACAAGAAATCTTGTAGTTATCTGAATCTTGTGTAGAAAAATATTTACTGAGAAATCCCCTGAAACATTTTGATGTCTCCCACCGTGAGAAAATTATAAAATTAGATTAATAGAGCACTTTTATTCGTTGAAATTTTCCCAACAATAACACATCTCATTTTCATTTTTGCTTTTTTCTGTATTTTAATGTTCATTTGGCATAATTTTGTACTTCGTGGTTAAGTAAATATGTACAAGAGCACAGCACTAATATCGACTCAGTTTCTTGAAGTATAGACAAAAAATGCTTTTTCTTAACCAAGACTCTAACGCCACACATTATTTTAAATTCTGATTTTAAGTAGAGGTTTTAAATTTGTTATAAACACTTCATTTAACACATCATACCGCTACTTTATTTCATTTATTATACAAAACATTTTATTATATCTGATCTGCAAACTTGCACTGACTTCACTATAATTATATTATAGATATGTCTTGAAAAATATTGTGTCGTAAATAATAATATATTTGCCCCATAGTAATATTGGTTTGGTTTTTCTATCTTGAGTAGTACGTGTCTGTTCTTGTATTAAAATAACTTTTTCTTGTTCATTAATAATAACTCCAAGGGTCGTGAGGGCACTCGTTCATTTTTGTTAATTCAAAATTAGATTTTTCAGACAGTACACAATTAAAGCTCCTCAACATTATTGGCAATAAATATATATATATCTTCAAAATGACTCGAAAAGAAACCTTCTGGTATAATATCTGTAAAAATAAAAAATCTCACAAAGTATCAAGTTTAAAAAAATGATTTTAGCCATTTAACATTTAGCTAGTAATTACTTATCTAATGAAAGTTATTTTCCCCATTGATTGATAGACGAATAGATGAATTTTTCTCATCACCAGTTGACAACTTGAGATCTTTCAAATACATAACTAATTAACTAACTCACGATATGATAACATTTGTAAAATGCATATCTATAAAATAATAGATAGATAAAAATTCTTCTTCTTAGATTTCTAAGAATAAGTTTTTAACCTAAACAATCTAGCAACTTCTTGAGATCTTTGAAATGTATTATTAACTAACTCACGATAAGATAACATTTGTATATAAAAAAATACTGACATGTTGTATGTAAGGTTAGATCGATCAGATACGGGTGTGTATATATATATATATAGATATACAAGCGTAAGATAGACGGCAACCGCAAGTGTCGTAAGAGCTGAAAACCGGACGTCGGAAGAAGGAGAAGAAAAGTATAAAAGGAAATCGCACATAAAAATATTCAGCTCTCTATATCTTCTGAACGAGATAATCTTTTCAAATAAAATGTTTTGATTTGAGCAGAGCAATGAAATAGCTTTCGATTAAGAGGGATGTGTTATATAGTAAAAACTAATGCAATATACGTAAAAGCGCATTGAATTTTTCGTACACCCATTTCAAAGTATATGTAACATGGGTCGCTCCTTTAGGCTTCTTCTATACTTGCCTTCGGAGCGCTCCCGCGCTCGTTTATTCCTAAATACCAATGGCAAACATCTTTTGTTATGTATGAATATTGTAACAGGGTAGGTATTTCCCTTGGCGCGGTAATTCCCCCAAGCGGATTTGCCGATGACTCGCCGTCGGTTGTCTTCGCCGGCAGCCGTACCTACCGACGTTACAACGCGCGACTTCGCTGTCGCGCTCTCTCTCTCTCGGCTGCTGCCTCGGCTGCTCAGAAATGCGCGAGTACTGCATACTCGCGCCCACGGAGGCCGGTGGTATTCTATACCGCCGCGCCACCGACGTGGAAAAGGGAAGGGAAGGACGCGTTAGTCACGCGCGCACACGAATATTAAAAAGAACGTTACGTTTATTGCCCCTCGGGCGGAACCAATTCTATACACGCGGTGCGTACGCTGTGTACGCGCCGATTCGGGTGTGCACCCGTGCACGCTACCTACGCGTGCGCGCGGTCGCACACACGTACACTACAAGGCGACTCCGGCCGACGTAGGCCGATTGCCGCGCGCGATCGGCTATCGCGCACGCGTCGGCGAGTCTCGCTCGCTGGCGCGGGTCTCGCTCCCCGGACGTACGTCGTTCGTGGGGAGACCACGCTAGCGCCTCTCCAGGACTTACCTCGTATTGGGAGTTACGGCGACGAGTATAGGCGCGGTAGCGCTGGCTCGTTCGCCGGCGTCACTCTCTCCCTTTCCTCGGCGGCGTTCTGGCCGTAGCTGGCCATCGGCCTCTCTCTCTCTCTCTCTCTCTCTCTCTCTCTCTCTCTCTCTCTCTCTCTCTCTCTCTCTCTCTCTCTCTCTCCCACGAGGGCACTTGGCTCTCGGTAACGAGGAACGCGTCGGGCTGCATCTCTCACTCCCCGCACCATCACTGCACCACTGTGCCGCACACTCTCTCGCTCTCGTTCGCTGCACTGCGCAATACCCACTGCACTCTCGTACGCTCCTCCAGCTCTCTCGCTTTCCTCGCGGGGAAAAACTCTCTGGCTGCACGAAGCAGGCACCGGGACGGGCTGTAGCCTAAGTGATATTGATCGCCTGTTCCCTCGTCGGCACGCGCAAGCATCTCCCAGCCTTGCCCTTTGCGCAAGGTTGAGAGATGTTTACCTCTTCGATATTAGCGCGTGCCGTCGCAGTGTGCCGAGACTCGCCTCGTGTCTCCTTAGCGCACACCGATACACACATACGTACGCACGCCCGGGCGCCGTTACACCCCTCGTCCAGACGCGGACTATTCCTCGGAGAGTCTGCTCTGCTACCTCGCGTCCAGCATCATCAATGGCAGTGCGCGATCTCCTGAAAAGGGGTTAGGGTGCGGGTGCAGAAAAAGATGATTGGCGTATACAAGAAAATATAGTGGGCCTAACCCCACTCTTTATTCTCCCCGAAGAGGGGGATTAGATCCGGGTTGGCGGGGATTTTGGCCGTGGCTACTCCTGGTTGTGGAACCACGGCCATGCCTTGTCGTGGCGGGCGGTGTTCGGGCACTTCGCGACCGTTGACACGCCCGGTCGTCCGCAGTAGTAGCAGCAGCTACGGGATCCTCCCATCGTCGGTGCTGCGTCTTCGGTCTGCTGCCGCTCGCGGTGCGGGCGCCGAAGTGTTGGCGATGCGTCCTGGAGCGGGGTCGCAACCGGCATCAGGGCGATGGTGGCCTCCCCGGCTCTGCGGCAGCTTCCCTCCGTCTCTCCTCGGCTGCTTCGCCCCGCCTCTTCGCGAGCAGAGCGTCTCGCCCGGCTGCCCGGATTTCTTCGCGGGCTCGGGTCACCGCCTCTTCAGCCTCTCGGCGCTCCTTTCGAGCGCGCTGAGCAGTGGAGAGCATTGCCTGCTCCTCCCGAAGGCCCTCAATGCAGGCCGCCCAGCGCCCTGCGAGGTCCCTGCCGTACGGCGTCTCGGCGGGGAACCGATCCCAGGCCTGGATGGCCTCTCCTTTCGTCGTGCAGGCCTGGCGACTGGAGGTTCGCACCCTCTCTGCGAGGCGCTCCAACGAACCCCAGGGGGCCATCATCGGCGATGGCGGAGCCGGTTCGGCCGCAGTCGGCACCATAGTAGCGGGGACCACTGGTCTCTCCCGCGGTAATGGCGAGGGTTTCCCTCGGTCGGAGCAGGACCGGCACCGCTGGGGCCGCGGTGGGTGGAGGCGGGAGCGCTAGAGCTCCGGCCGCCTCTGGCAGCACCTCCAGCACCACCGAAGACGGGCGAGCGAACTCAGCTCACCCGAGCTGCTCGATGGCGTGCAGAACCCCGCACACCATCGCCTTGGTGTCGATGGCGCCGCCCTCGGTGCTCGGCACCGGTGATTTCTCAGCCATCTGTAACAAAAAGACCCGAGCGAAAAGGTGCATTAGTCAGAGTCCTTATCCACTCCCGCACTTCTGCTCTTGCCAGACGCCTTCGCACGTTGTTGCGCGCGAGTCGATCGGGGGGAAATTTCTCGCTTCAGTTTGGGTTCTAGCCGCTTCGTAGAGCTTTTCTGTCGTCCTCGGGAATTGCTGGACTCGGCTGTCGCACTAGCCATCGCGCGCGTTTTATTCGGGACTGCCCGTTTCACGACGCGAACCGTTTTCCGCGAGCGTCCCCGGGGACGCTTTTCGACCGGACGCTCAGCGCTCGACGTCGTTCCGCCGATTTCCGGTGGGTCGGTCGTCACCGGGACGCTTATTTCTTCCCTCGGGGGTTGCGTATCTTCGACGTGGTCGACTTCTTCGCCCGTTTTGTCGCTGTCTCCATCATTGTATGGCGTGAGAGACATCAAGGATCTCTTCGCAAGCGTCCTTCTCGTCAATAACCCTCACCGTATTGGAGCCGGTTATCTCGGTTATCTTCAGTGGACCGGCATACTTCGGCGCTAACTTCGCCGATATTCCTTGCGCTGCCGAAGAAAGGACTCCGATCCTTTTCATGACGAGGTCTCCTACCCCGTAGAATACTTCTCTCCGACACGCGTTGTAGTATGCAGGCTGTCGCCGGGGCTTCTCGGCAGTTTGTGTGGCAGCCCTCTTTCGCAGATTATCCATATCATGCAGGCGCTCAGCCCACATATCCATAGCGTCGCACTCTCGTTGCTTCAGGATCTCACGGCGAGCTGTCGCCGGGGAAAGCGGCTGTCTGCCGTAATTGAGGGCAGCCGGGCTCACGCCGGTGGAAGCGTGCACGAAGTTGTTCAACGAGAACATTAGCTCCGGCAGTTTCTGATCCCACTCGACGTGAGATTGCTCGACAAACGCGAACAATTGGGTATTTAACGTTCGATTTACCCTCTCCACAGGGGTGTTCGCCTGAGGGTGATACGGCGGGGTAGTCGAGTGGTGGACGCCGATCGGCGTGGTATTCGTCCACGGCTTTATTCTTGAATTCCGTGCCGTTGTCGGACACGAATACCTCCGGAGTGCCGAATCGAAGAATCACTCTCTCCTTGAACTCTTTCAAGATGGTCTTCGCATGCGCTTTACGTATGGGCACGCACTTCACCGAGCGAGTAAGGAGGTCTTGGAACACCAAGATATACTCGTGCCCGAGTTTACTCTTCACGAACAGGCCGGTTATATCTCCCGCAACTACTTGCCACGGCCGGTCGATAACTCGCTGTCCCATCAGACCTGCTGGTGGTCTTTGCTCCGCTTTTGTCTGCTGGTACACATGGCATTGTTTCACGTACTTCCTCACTGCGTGATACATCTTCGGCCAGTAATATAACCTGGCCGCGCGCTTGTATGTTTTTTCTCGACCTTGGTGCCCGGCGGTCGGATCATCGTGTGATTAGCTGAGCACTCGCGACGATGCTCCTGTGGCACGACGAGTTTCCATGCCTCGTCATCGGCGATCGCCGCCTCTACTATCTCATCCGCGAGAAAGTAGAATAATCGACCCCCTACCACTTTCCATCTTGGATGGGTTGAGGGGTCGCGTGTAACTTCGTCCAGCCAGGTCCGGTACCACTCGTCCTTGGTACCGTCGGACCACGTGCTCGCGTACACTTCGAGATCGTCTTCCTCCTCGTCCTTCAGTGCCCCCTTTCGATGTTCCATATCGAAGGAGTGTCCCTGCAACTCGAGAGCCCATCTCGCTAGTCTTCCGATGGGGCTGTGCAGGCTGTGCAGCCATCGCAGGCTCCTATGGTCTGTCACCACAAAGAAGTGATATCCTTCGATGTACGGGCGAAACTTCTTGGTCGCCCATATCACCGCTAGGCATTCGCGCTCCGTGACACTGTAGTTGCGTTCCGCTGGCGAAAGTGTTCGGCTGGCGAATTCGAGGACTTGTTTCTGTTCTCCGATTACTTGCAACAGCACCGCGCCGATGCCAGTGTCGCTCGCATGTGTCTGCACGACGAACTGAACATCGAACGAGGGTCTGACGAGAACAGGAGCCGAGGACACTAGGGCTTTTATCTTTTCGAAAGCCTCTTGCTGCGCATCGCCCCATTCGTATTATCGATCCTTCTTCGTTAGCGCCGTGAGCGGTTCGGTGATTGTGGCGAAGCCTTTCAAGAACTTTCGGTACCAAGATGCCATTCCCATGAAGCGGCGCAGTTGCTTCAGATTCTTCGGTACCGGAAAGTTTATCATCGGCTCGATCTTATCAGGATCCGGCCGGAATCCGTCCCGGTTGACGAGCACGCCGAGGTATTTGACCTCAGTCTTGCCAAACACACTCTTCTCATGGTTGATCGTCAACCCGGCCTCTTTAACGCGCTTCAGCACGTGCTGGAGCTATTTTAAATGCTCCTCATACGTCTCTGTCGCGATGATGATGCCATCGAGGTACGAGAATGCATACGGCTCGAGCTCGGGGCCGATGACTTCGTCGACGAGTCGTTGAAACGTCGCTCCGGCCTGAGATAGGCCGTACGGCATTCTCGTGAACTGATACAGGCCCAATCCGGGCACTGTAAATGCCGTCAGCTCCTCCGATTCCAGCGTCAGCGGAATTTGGTGGTACGCCGAGCTTAGGTCGAGCGTCGAGATATATTTTGCGCTCTTCAGCTTGCGCAATATCGCGTCCATGTATGACAGCTGGTACGCGCCTGCCTTCGAAACAGCGTTCAATTTACGGAAATCGATGCAGAAATGGTACTTGTCGTTGCTTTTCCGTATCCTAACGACGGGGCTCGACCACGAGCTTGTAGAAGGCTCGATTATGCCGGATTCGAGTATCTCGATCACCTGGCGGTGCATATTCTCTTCGAGCTTCTTGGGCACCGGGGGTAATAACGCTGCTTCACGGGGCGTGCACTCCCCACTTCAATATGGAGGCTCGCCCACGTAGTGCGGCCGAGAGCCTGGTCTTCCCCGCTAAGAATTCGGCCTACCAGCTCTGCTATCTCCTGGCGCTGTCCTTCCGAGACGTCTTCGAGGCCGATCGACGATACCTCGAGCACCTCGACGGATGTGATCCCCGCGACTTCCAAGTCTACGCGCTTATCCGCCGCGCTCACGATCAACTGGTTGTTGATGGGATCGTGGATTGTGCCGAAGGCTCGGACGAAGTTTGCGTTTAAGTAACAATCCACTTTGTCATCCGGAAGCACCGCTACCCGAATGTCTCGCTTTACGCCAGCTACGTCGAATGGCAATTCGCCGTAACCGGCGGTCGTCGCAGTCTGTCCTCCGACGACTTTCGCGCGGCGACCGTAGCTCGGCATCAATGGTCGCCCTAACGCGGAGGCGAGCTGCAGACTGACAGCCCCCATTACGGTGCGTGAAGCTCCAGTATCGTAGAGGGCGCGGAGTCGGCAATTTCCAATCGCCACCTGTAACCACCACCTCGATTCCTGCTCGTGCTCGGCTGCCGGCTCAGCCATTAATTGCCCAGCAGCGGCGTCCGGTTTTAGTGCGGGGACTTCAGCAGACGAAGTGGAAACCCCGCTTACTTCGCCTGCGATACGTTTCCCGCGCACTTCGGGCAATTTCGGCGAATTACGCCAGGAGCGCCGCATCCATAACAGCTAAATGCTCCCTGCGTCGGTGCGCTCGGATCGCCCGTCCTCCTTGGCGACCGCTTGGCTCGGTCTTCTGCGCTCGAATTACTGCTGGAATTGGACTTCTCGCTCCTTCTACTTTCTACTCGTCCTGCTGCTGGAGCGTTTGGGACTACTCTTTCTCCTCTGTTCCCTTCTCTCTCCGCTCCGATTTCGCGGCGAAAGGGGTGCAGGTGGAGGAGGGGGCGGTTGCTTCGGTTGCATTCGTTGCATCCCCTCCAGAATCACTTTCGCGAATCGCTCGATCGTTTCTTCTATCGTCGGTGTTTTCGGCGGTGGCGTCGCCGGTGGTAGCTTCGTGTATACCGCGGCTTTCACCTTAGGTGGAGGCAATTTGCGAGGTTTATACGCCCACTGGGCGTACACGCACGATTCCGGGGGCGGCGGAGGCTTAAAGGACTTCTCCGATCCACTGCGAGCTCCGCCTCCATTGCGAGGTCAAGCAATGTCTCGATGTCCTCGAAATCGTTTCGCCGAATGAGCTGCTGCAATCGCAGCTTCATATTCCGGTGTAGCGTCCCCAGCTTGAAATCGAGCGTCGGTAGTGGCTCCATCTTTCGCATCATTGCTTCGAGTCACGTAACATAGTCACGCACGGACTCTTCTGGTCCTTGCGTCCTCAAAGCAACTTCGTGCGCCAGCCGTTGCTGTACACGGCCCGTCATGCCGGACCATCGCCGAATCCGGCGACAGAATTCCTCCCAGCTGATCCAGCTCATCCTGTTGGATCGCACCCAGGTACCGGCTACACAGACGAAAAGCTCCGGGAGGGCACTCAGTATTTCCCCTTCCGTAAGCTTGGCGAGATCCCAATTTTCCTCGACTCGCTCGAGGAAAGTGTCGATGCTTTCGCCCGGGTCGCCGAGGAACTGAAATCTCCATCGGCGTACTACCTGGCCGACATCTCGCAATGAGCCGCCCGTCGTGCGGTTCAATTCGTCGAACGTCCCCGGCATGGGCCGTCCTCATAGGTCATGCCGTATCTCAGAGTCCGACGATTCGATTGGCTGTCTCTGTGATCCACCCCCTCCCCAGGTGCCATCGAAACCGGTTCGGCGCGGCAGTGGGATAGTAGGTGGCGGTGGCCTCGCGTTCACCGGGGGCTGTCATAGACTCGAAGGAGGCTGCTGTATGGGGGTCATCAGCCCCCGTCCGCCGACGTCTTGCTGAGAGGGCAAGTTCCTCATCTGCGTTTTTTCTTGCAAATTCTCCACATTTCTGCCGGCGGGCGTGAGGTCCGTAAACGTCACTCGCCGCATCGCTTTGGTGCTCTCCCGCCGGGTGCTGTTGGCGTTCGGATGCTGAGTTGAATTGGCGGCCATGATCGGCATCAACTCTTCAATTTGCCGAAGTTTCTTATCAACCGCGGCATGTATAAGGCCCAATCGGTTGGCACTTGCAGTGTGGTGCCGTCCGCCATCGACATTTCGAACATTGCCGGCCCTTTCTTGGCCGTGATTCGTTCGCTCTCCTCAGCATCCTGGTTGTTAGCGTCGTCTTGGAACGTTGCTTCCTCATCGCTGTCAACCCCTGGTTCCGTTTGCTGCCGATTCGTGACTGTGCTCGAGGTTTTTCTGGACTACATCGTCCGTTTTTAAAATCTCGAGCGGATACGGCCACTCCGACGTGGAGTTTGCCCACGATATATCGTGTTCTGAGCCGAATGTTCGATCTAGGAACGTGCGGCGAGCGTTCACCCGTTCCACCCAGGCGGAATGCTCGTCGGCGGCGGCTACGCCTTCACAATCTTCTGGATCGCAGTCGCCGGCCAGCCATTTGCTGATACGTTCCAATTTCTGGAATGTTCCGCCGTTCCCTTTCAGTCCGAGCGTCTGAGTGTATCGCAGTGTCTCGTCCTCGGTGGGACATCTGCACCAATTATCAATAGCTTTGGCTGCACACTCTCCCATCCTTGCTTTAGTTTATAACTAAACCTCTCCCGGAGTATAGCTGTGCGCAGCTAAACGAGTACGATCGCATATCGAAAGGGCGCACCAAAAATACAACAACAAAAAAAATACACGGTAATTTTTCTCCCATCAGGTATACTCCGATCGAGGGCGTGTGTGTGTATATTCCGGTTCGACTCTCAGTTGTGGCTCACAATCTCTCTAACACCGATGAGAGACGACGAACCGCTTCCTTCTGTCGCTTTTCCCCTCCGCGGCAACGGTTGCTGAAAAGTAATTGAAAAAAAACCGCTGCCAATTCATTGGCACGTAGCTTCCTCAAACTTAAATTATTGATCCCTTTAATTAATTTTTACTTCTAATATTTAAAATTTAATACTTTATCTTGTACGGTTAGACTAACTAGGAGAGGGTCATGGGTCCAGATTCAGCTTAAACTGTGCGTTATATCTTTTTTCGTAATGAACCGATTTTTTTGGGCAACGAACTTGATCTGAAGATATATAAAAGCTACATCTGTTCCAAATTTCATGACGAGTGGGTCATTTTTGCTCTTGCTATCGTGCGACAACGAAAACGCAAATTATTTCTAAAATAATTTTTTTTCTAAAAAACAAATGAAGATAATCTCCTGAAATTTTAACCAAATATAGTCTTCTATAAATTTAGTAAGTGGTTAAAATTTTAAGTCGATAAATCAAGTATTTTTTGAGAAAACGCGATTCGAAAATTTAAGAAAAAATTTTTTTACCTTAAATATCTTTTTTCGTAATGGACCGATTTTTTTGAGCAAAGAACTCGACCTGAAGATATATAAAAGCTACATCTGTGCCAAATTTCAGGACGATTGGATAATTTTTGTTCTAGTTATCGTGCGACAACGAAAACGCAAATTTTTTCTAAAATAATTCTTTTCTAAAAAACAAATGAAGATCATCTCTTGAAATTTTAACCAAATATTGTTTAATAAGTGGTTAAAATTTTAAGTCGATAAATCAAGTAATCTCTGAGAAAATCCGATTCGAAAATTTTTTAAAAAAATTTTTTACCTCAAATATCTTTTTTCGTAATGGACCGATTTTTTTGGGCAACGAACTCGATCTGAAGGTATATAAAAGCTACATCAGTGCAAAATTTCAGGACGATTGGATAATTTTTGCTCTAGTTATCGTGCGACAACGAAAACGCAAATTTTTTCTAAAATAATTTTTTTTCTAAAAAACAAATAAAGATCATCTCTTGAAATTGTAACCAGATATAGTCTTCAATTAGTGTAATAACTGGTTATTTATTTCAAGTCGATAAATAAATTATTTTTTGAGATATTAATTTATGAAATATAAAAAAGTTTTCCTTAATAACAATTGACAGAGTGAAGATATATAAAATTTTAAAAAAGGAAAATATAGGTTATTTAAATACCTTTCAAGAAAAGTTTATTATATTATGTAATAATGACTGTAAGGTATGAAAAAATAAAAAAAAAACTCAAAATTCAAAATCGTTTTTTGGTTATAAAACAAAAGAAAATCAATAGAAACTCAAATCCATCAGGGTACGTTTCTTTTCCCGCAAGAGAAAGAGAATAAGCTTTATCCGACGAAAATCGGTCGATTCGTTGCGGAGATATGAAGAGTTCAAACACACACACACACACACACACACACACACACACACACACACACACACACACACACACACACACACACACACACACACACACACACACACACACACACACACACACACACACACACACACACACACACACACACACCCACACACACACACACATACACACACACACAAAATAAAAAAGTTCATACTCACAAATGAATTATAATAATGCAGAATATAATGCACTCATAATGCATTGTATGCAGTACTGCGGGATTCGTGACTAACCCACAGCTTGTTCGACCCTGCCGGAATACATACTGCACTACACGCTAACCCGATAGGAGCGCCACCTACTCTTATACTATTTTAATTATTCGTCAGTTTTGAATACTTAAACTCAAGAATTCAATCTTGAAAATTCAAACATATTACATTTTGACGCCAATACTATATACTTTTATAATATACTAATGATAACAACATTGGAGTTATGAGTTTTTAAAAAAAACACTTTGTTGTTTTTGATGATAACTAAAGAACCGTGATAGATAGAAAAATAATTTTTTTAGAAAATATAGGTATTTTAATTCTCTTTCGAATGCCACCCACCCCATTCAGATACATAGAGCCGTTCTCGAGAAATTACGATTTTAAAAAAATGTCACAAAATTTCTAACCTCAAATATCTCTGAAAATTATAGACCAATCATTTTGCCCAAAGAACTCGACCGAGAACTATAAAAAATCTACCTCGCAAAGGAATTTTGAAGCCATTAAGTCAATTTTACTCTTGTAATCGTTGGACATACAAAACTGATTTTTTTCATTTTTCAATTTTTTACTCAAAATCTAGCCTACAGAGTGTATTCAAAATTTAACAGATTATAGCTATTTATATTCTGTATTACCATGATTTTTCTCAAAAAAATTGACCGTTAAGTTTAGGAGTTATAAGCTTCTAAAAAAAAAACGTTTTTGTTAATAAAGAAAAGAACCGTGATAGGTAGAAACTTTTTTTTTTTCAGAAAATATAGGTATTTTAATCCTCTTTCGAACGCTACCCATCAGATTCGAATAACTCGATCCTATCATTTGAAAAAATCAAAAAACCGTTTTGAGAAAATCGAAAATTTGAAAAAAAACAAAAACGCATCGCCCCAATCAAAAAACGAATTTTTGACTCGCCACCACCCAAAAAAACAAAAAAAATGAGACCTGTCCGGTCAAAATCGACCGAGTACAAACTGAGATCCAGGCGTATACACACAGACACAAACACACACATACATCCATACAGACATTTTTCAAAAACCATGTATTTTGATTCCTAACACCTCGGAACACAATTATAACATGTTTTTACAACAACTCAAAAATTTACTATCACAAAGCTTCCTCTAGGAGGAAGCAATTTATAGCTATCATTGTTCTTTTGTTATTAACAAACACGTGTTTTATTAAAAAAGTTCATAACTCACAAATAAATTATAATAATGCAGAATATAATGCATTCATAATGCGTAATTCGTAATTATAATAGATTATAATAGATATAATTTTTAAACATTTTAATTAATTTTCTTACACATCATTGTATTTATGAGTTTTTTAAAAAAAACACGTATGTGTTTTTGATGCTAACTAAAGAACCGTGATAGATAGAAAATTAATTTTATTTAGAAAATATAGGTATTTTAATTCTCTTTCGAATGCCGCCCGCCCCTTTCAGATACATAGAGCCGTTCTCGAGAAATTACGATTTTAAAAAAATGTCAAAAAATTTTTAACCTCAAATATCTCTGAAATTTATAGACCAATCATTTTGCCCAAAGAACTCGACCGAGAACTATAAAAAATCTACCTCTAAAAGGAATTTTGAAGCCATTAAGTCAATTTTACTCTTGAAATCGTTGGACATACAAAACTGATTTTTTTCATTTTTCAATTTTTTACTCAAAATCTAGCCTACAGAATGTATTCAAATTTTAACAGATTATAGCTATTTATATTCTGTATTATCATGATTTTTCTCAAAACAATTGACCGTTAAGTTTAGGAGTTATAAGCTTCTAAAAAAACACGTTTTTGTTAATAACAAAAGAACCGTGATAGCTAGAAACTTTTTTTTTTAGAAAATATAGGTATTTTAATCCTCTTTCGAACGCTACCCATCAGATTCGAATAACTCAATCCTATCATTTAAAAAAATCAAAAAACAGTTTTGAGAAAATCGAAAATTTGAAAAAAAACAAAAACGCATCGCCCCAATCAAAAAACGGATTTTTGACCCGCCATCACGCAAAAAAAAAACAAAAAAAATGAGACCTGTCCGATCAAAATCGACAGAGTAGAAGCTGTGATCCAGGCGTACACACACACACACACACACACACACACACACACACACACACACACACACACACACACACACACACACACACACACACACACACACACGCACGCACACGCACACACACGCACACACACACATATACACACACACACACACACGCACGCACGCACGCACGCAAGCACGCACGCACACACACACACGCACGCACGCACATCCATGAGACATTTTTCAAAAAACATGTATTTTGATTCCTAACACCTCTGAACACAATTATAACATGTTTTTACAACAACTCAAAAATTTACATTAAATAGTTGAGGAGTCTAATTTTGATATGTTTTTCTATAAACCTCATAGGATAATCATTGTTTCGTAAAATCTTCTTTATGAGTTTTATATTGTCTAAGTGAAAATTAGAATCTGAGAGTAAAAACGCCCTATCAACTAGGTTAAAAATAATATTCTTTTTTTTGCTGTGTTGGATGATTTGAAAAATAATTGATTACACGTCCCGATGATGTCGGTTTTTGGTACCAATTTGTCAAAATTTTATTATCAGTTCTAATTAATGTCATATCTAAAAAATTAATTTTTTTATTCTCTTCTAGTTCATAAGTAAATTTTAAATTTATGTCATAAGCATTAAAAACTTTTATCTCTGTGTCAATGTGTTGTTTTTTAACACAAATAAGCGTGTCGTCAACATACGAGGGTCATTTGATAAGTACCTAGCCTACAAATGAAAACACCAAAATTTTATAAAAAATAAAATTTATTTTTCAATGTAGTCTCCTTTTAGTTGAATACACTTGGTCCAGCGGTGTTCCAATTTTTTTAACCCCGTTGAAAAAAATGTTTTCTCTTGGTTTGCAAAATAGGCCTCCGTGGCGGCGATTATTTCGTTATTGGAGTGGAATCTCTTCCCGGCGAGCGAATTTTTTAGGTTCGGAAACAAAAAAAAGTCGCACGGAGCCAAATCTGGAGAATACGGTGGATGGGGCAGCAGTTCGCAGCGTAATTCGACCAATTTAGCCGTGGCGAGTGCAGAAGTGTGAGCCGGTGCATTATCGTGGTGGAAAAGCACTTTCTTTTTAGACAAATGGGGCCGTTTTTCTTCTAACACGGCGTCAAATCGGCTCAATAGTTCGGCGTAGTATTGTCCTGTGACCGTTTAACCTTCTCCAGATAGTCAATAAAAATCACACCTTGAGAATCCCAGAAAACAGTGGCCATCACCTTTCCGGCCGACGGGACCGTCTTCGTCTTCTTCGGAGCAGGTTCACCGGGTAAGGTCCACTGTTTTGACTGCTCCTTGGTCTCTGGAGTGTAGTAGTGAATCCATGTTTCATCGACGGTCACGTAACGACGCAAAAACTCTTTTGGATTGCGATTAAACAGCTCCAAACACTGCTCTGAACTGGTCACACGGATGCGCTTGTTGTCTGCAGTCAGCAAACGCGGCACCCACCTTGCTGACAGCTTCGTCATGCCTAAAATCTCATGTAGGATATGCCACACGCGTTCTTCTGAGATGCCTACTATCTCAGCTATCTCGTGCACCTTTAATCGGCGGTCTGACAAAACGATATCGTGTATTTTTGTCACGTTCTCCTCCGTAGTGGCTGTTTTCGGAGCACCTGGGCGTGGATCATCAAAAACCGACGTACGACCACGTTGAAACTCGTTATACCAAAATTTAACGGTCGCCATCGAAGGAGAAGCATCCCCATACACTGCATCCAAGCGTTCTTTAATTTCACTGCGCGATTTCCCTTCCAAAAACAAGAATCGAATCACCGACCGATATTGTTCTTTCTCCATTTTTTCAAAAATCAACGGACACATTTGCTTTCACACGCTCTCAAAAATAAACTACAACTCCGATCCGGCTGAAATTTCGTCTGTAACCGTTTACAGGAAGATACTGCACTGTAGTGTATTTCTGGTGCGATAGTGGCACCATCTGGCGATGAGGCTAGGTACTTGTCAAATGACCCTCATATCTGTAATAAAAAATAGGGATACAGTCATAATGTAGTTCTAATTCTCGTAAGCAATACTTTTCCAAATCATCCATTACAATGTCCGAAAATAATGGTGAAATCGGTGAACCCATCGGAGTTCCATAAATTTGTTGATAGGTTTGACCATTAAAAGTAAAAAACGTATTATTAAACAGAAAAGCGGTGCATTCTTTTAATTCATCAAGCGGGATCTTACAGTGATTATGGGTGGAAACCGCTCTTCTATCTAAACTATCCAACACTAATTCGCACGAGATGTTTGTAAATAACGAAGTTACGTCCAATGACAGTAAAGTGTATTCATCCGTTATTATTATATTTTTTAATTTTTCTTCCAATTCAAAACTGTTATTGATATGTGAACTAGGCTTAGGTATCGTATTCTTAATTTCTTGATATACTATTTTTGCTAAGAAATACGTGGGGCTATTAACTAATGAAACAATAGTACGTAACGGTACATCAATTTTATGAAACTTTGGTAATCCATAACATTTCGCCAGTGTCGTATCAGATTGAGTTAAACTATTTTTATGAAAATTTTTGTACAAAAAACCATTATTATTTAAATAATTTAACATACTATATGTTCCATCTTTTAAACGTTTCAGTAGACTTTTACTTATCTTTTTATATGTTTTATCATCCGATAATAGCTTCACCATCTTTTCGTTATAGATTGATTTTTCTAAACAAACCGCTACATTGCCTTTATCTGCTTTTGTAAAGGAAATATCATTATGCGTTTTTAAAAAGTTTTTGGTTATTTTTATTTTTTTTTATAAAGCTCTGTCTGTATATGGTATATGTATATCAGTATTAACAGCCTTTTTTAAAGATCTTGTGACTTTTTTCCGTATTTCATTTTTCTCGTCATTGTTAATATGTACTGAATTGAGACAGTTTTCAACATTTTTTATTGTATTAACTATATCGTTATTAGAAATTTTTGAAATATGGCTGAAATTTGAACCCAATGTAACAATATCAATAACTTCCGAGGGAATTTGAACATTCGTTAAATTCTTAAGCCACGTACTTTTATTACTATTGACGCTTGCGTTTGACTTTAAAGAGGCAAGCTTATTCATATGCATAGAATCAAATTTTTCACGGATCGTTTTAGATTTATTTGAAGTGAATAAGAAAAACTTATCTATAGTCAAAGCGTCTAGCGTGGAAAGTGTAATTTTTTCTTTTATAACATTTAGGTTTTTTTCGATAAATTTTATATGAAAGTTGATATCCCGGATTTCTAAATTTAACAACTTAGTTGCGAAATATCATAAAAATTTTTTAACTTTTTTTTACATGTCCTACTATGAAAACTTATATTGAAAAACTTTTTACTTAAATTTTTAATGTGTGTGGTGTCACTCCAAATTTTCTGCATTCAAGAAGATAGCATCGTTGTGAATTACTGTTCGCCAGTAGTCGATTTGATCTTGTCCATCTTTGAGGAAGCTTCCATGTATCCATTCCATGTGTTTGTCTAATATATTCAAAGAAAGATGATGCTGTAGGGGAATCTGTTTCCGATCGAAGACTCGTGTTCAATGTTGAATGTATAACGCCATCCATTTTTATATTAAATAGTTGAGGACGATCTTTGGAGGCAAAATGAAATGATCTTATTTCTTTATGGCAACGTTTCGTTGCCTTAGTACGCCAACCTCATCAGGCCTTTATTCAAAACACAGAAATAAATTAACATATAAAACTTTTTTTTAAAGACAATTAAACCACAAAGTGTAAATACAAAAATCAAAATTACCGAAATTACTCCTATAGCACCGAATATTTGACGAATATTCCCTCAATATTTATTTGCCATTTTCACAATTTTCGCTAATATTACCTCAACGTTTATAAACATGGAAGAAACCCTGAGGGAATATTCTTGCAAACCTTGATGACCGTTTTTCTATTCCTTTTCTAAAATGATCAGGTAGGCTACCTATTATTGTAATATTGCAGCAATATTCGAACAAGATTAATTAATACTAGACGAATATATAAATAAGTTTCACCTTAAGATTCCTCGATTAAGCAGTATTGTAGCAATATTCATACAAGATTCGTCGACATGAGAGGAGCATTCAATATATTCCCATATAACACTCAATATTGGAGGAATATTGCTTCAATGTTGTTTAGACATATTCGCCATATTCGCTAATGTTCCCTTAACGTTAGTATACAGGTAACGTTAGTATTTAAGTTATTTATTTCACATAGATAAGGCGTAAAATTGTGGGTATTGTAAACGGCATATCAAAAACAAGGCAAGACTTGTAATTCGGACTCTTCGTAAATAGTCATTTGAACGGTTAAATTACACGGCTTATATATTCTCGGCCATTCAGTGTATCTACAGAAAGCGCTATCGGTGCGCCCTATAGCGGTAATAAAGGGGAACTTGTGATGGATGGCTCTCGATAAGCAAGCTTCGGCTATTTATCCACCACGCGGCGCGTGGGTAGCGCTTTCTGTGGTTACACTGGATGACCAAGAATATATAAGCTGCATAATTCAACCGTTCAAATGACTCTTTACGAAGAGTCCGAATTACAAGGCTTGCCTTGTTTTTGATATCTCGTTTACAATGGGGACTTAAAATTTTACGCCTTATCTATGTGAAGTAAATAACTTGAATATACTAACGTTACCTGTATACTAACATTCAGGGAACATTAGCGAATATGTCGAAGCAATATGGAAGCAATATTGCTCTAATAATGAGTGTTATAGGGGAATATACATATTGAATGCTCCTCTCGTGTCGATGAATTTTGTACGAATATTGCTGCCATACTGCCTAATCGAGGAAATATTAATGAAACTTATATATATATATATATATATATATATATATATATATATATATATATATATATATATCTATATTCGTCTCGTATTAATTAATCTTGCACGAATATTACTGCAATATTACAATAATAGGTAGCCTATCTGATCGTTTTAGAAAAGGAATGGAAAAACGGTCATCAAGGTTTGCAGGGATATTCCCTCAGGGTTTCTTTCATGTTTATTAACGTTGAGGGAATATTAGCGAAAATTGCGAAAATGGCAAATAAATATTGAGCGAATATTCGTCAAACATTCGGTGCTATAGGGGTATAAACGTTAATATCATACGTCGATCAGATGTTATTCTCGACTGAAAACAATAACACGTACACTGTATTTATATACGCTGGACAATGTTTACATAAAGAGTTACACAGCATCAAGTTCGTTAATAATAGGAAAATACATAGTACTTAGTCTTTGGATATCTTCCTTTTTATTAATACTGTTTTGATTGCTTTTTATATAGATCATTTCGGAAATCAGTCTTTTTTTGTAATTGCTTTCAAAATCTAAAATGGATGTATTTTCCCAATCGAACTCATGTTTGTTTTCTAATCGATGTGTACTGACAACAGACTCTTTATTTTTGTTTATTTTATGTTCATTAATGCGTGTGTGTAACGATCTTTTAGTTTCTCCTATGTATGTAGCAGAGCAATTTTGGCAATCAAATTTATACACCACATTAGTACGATCCCATTTTTTGGTTATGTCTTTGCCTAACTGAATGATCGAAGACAAACTTTTATTCAATAATGGGATTGTACAAATGTTATAACATTTCAACATACTAGATAGACTATTAAAATCTTTGGTAAACGGTAAAGACAATTTTGGTAATTTTTCATAGCAATTTTGGTGCGTATTATATGTATAACCATACTTAAGTTTTTTAAATCTAATTTCGATATGTTTTTCTATAAACCACATAGGATAATCATTGTTACGTAAAATCTTCTTTATGAGTTTTATATTGTCTATGTGAAAATTAGAATCTGAGAGTAAAAACGCCCTATCAACTAGGTTAAAAATAATATTCTTTTTTTGCTGTGTTGGATGATTTGAAAAATAATTGATTACACGTCCCGATGATGTCGGTTTTTGGTACCAATTTGTCAAAATTTTATTATCAGTTCTAATTAATGTCATATCTAAAAAATTAATTTTTTTATTCTCTTCTAGTTCATAAGTAAATTTTAAATTTATGACATAAGCATTAAAAACTTTTACTACTGTGTCAATGTGTTGTTTTTTAACACAAATAAGCGTGTCGTCAACATATCTGTAATAAAAAATAGGGATACAGTCATAATGTAGTTCTAATTCTCGTAAGCAATTCTTTTCCAAATCATCCATTACAATGTCCGCAAATAATCGTGAAATCGGTGAACCCATCGGGGTTCCATAAATTTGTTGATAGATTTGTTAATAAAAAATATAATAATAACGGATGAATACACTTTACTGTCATTAGACGTAACGTCGTTATTTACAAACATCTCGTGCGAATTAGTGTTCGATAGTTTAGATAGAAGAGCGGTTTCCATCCATAATCACGGTAAGATCCCGCTTGATGAATTAAAAGAATGCACCGCTTTTCTGTTTAATAATACGTTTTTTACTTTTAATGGTCAAACCTATCAACAAATTTATGGAATCCCGATTGGTTCACCGATTTCACCATTATTTGCGGACATTGTAATTGATGATTTGGAAAAGAATTGCTTACGAGAATTAGAACTACATTATGACTGTATCCCTATTTTTTATTACAGATATGTTGACGACACGCTTATTTGTGTTAAAAAACAACACATTGATACAGTGATAAAAGTTTTTAATGCTTATGACATAAATTTAAAATTTACTTATGAACTAGAAGAGAATAAAAAAATTAATTTTTTAGATATGACATTAATTAGAACTGATAATAAAATTTTGACAAATTGGAACCAAAAACCGACATCATCGGGATGTGTAATCAATTATTTTTCAAATCATCCAAAACAGCAAAAAAAAGAATATTATTTTTAACCTAGTTGATAGGGCGTTTTTACTCTCAGATTCTAATTTTCACTTAGACAATATAAAACTCATAAAGAAGATTTTACGTAACAATGATTATCCTATGTGGTTTATAGAAAAACATATCGAAATTAGATTTAAAAAACTTAAGTATGGTTATACATATAATACGCACCAAAATTGCTATGAAAAATTACCAAAATTGTCTTTACCGTTTACCAAAGATTTTAATAGTCTATCTAATATGTTAAAATCTTATAACATTTGTACAAACCCATTATTGAATAAAAGTTTGTCTTCGATCATTCGGTTAGGCAAAGACATAACCAAAAAATTGGATCGTACTAATGTGGTATATAAATTTGATTGCAAAAATTGCTCTCCTACATACATAGGAGAAACTAAAAGATCGTTACACACACACATTAATGAACATAAAATAAACAAAAATAAAGAGTCTGTTGTCAGTACACATCGATTAGAAAACAAACATGAGTTCGATTGGGAAAATACATCCATTTTAGATTTTGAAAGCAATTACAAAAAAAGACTGATTTCCGAAATGATGTATATAAAAAGCAATCTAAATAGTATTAAGAAAAAGGAAGATATCCAAAGACTAAGTACAATGTATTTTCCTGTTATCAACGAACTTGATGCTGTGTAACTCTTTATGTAAACATTGTCCAGCGTATATAAATACAGTGTATGTGTTATTGTTTTCAGTCGAGAATAACATCTGATCGACGTATGATATATACGTTTATAATTTCGGTAATTTTGATTTTTGTATTTACACTTTGTGGTTTAATTGTCTTTAAAAAAAAGTTTTATATGTGAATTTATTTCTGTGTTTTGAATAAAGGCCTGATGAGGTTGGCGTACTAAGCCAACGATACGTTGCCATAAAGAAATATGATCATTTCATATTGCCTCCAAAGATCGTCCTCAACTATTTAATATAAAAATGGATGGCGTTATACATTCAACATTGAACCTGAGTCTTCGATCGGAAACAGACTCCCCTACAACATCATCTTTCTTTGAATATATTAGACAAACACATGGAATGGATACATGGAAGCTTCTTCAAAGATGGACAAGATCAAATCGACTACTGGCGAACAGTAATTCACAACGATGCTATCTTCTTGAATGCAGAAAATTTGGAGTGACACCACAACACATTAAAAATTTAAGTAAAAAGTTTTCAATATAAGTTTTCATAGTAGGACATGTAAAAAAAAGTTAAAAAATTTTATGAAATATTTCGCAACTAAGTTGTTAAATTTGGAAATCCGAGATATCAACTTTCATATAAAATTTATCGAAAAAAACCTAAATGTTATAAAAGAAAAAATTACACTTTCCACGCTTGACGCTTTGAGTATAGATAAGTTTTTCTTATTCACTTCAAATAAATCTAAAACGATGCGTGAAAAATTTGATTCTATGCATATGAATAAGCTTGCCTCTTTAAAGTCAAACGCAAGCGTCAATAGTAATAAAAGTACGTGGCTTAAGAATTTAACGAATGTTCAAATTCCGTCGCAAGTTATTGATATTGTTACATTGGGTTCAAATTTCAGCCATATTTCAAAAATTTCTAATAACGATATAGTTAATACAATAAACAATGTTGAAAAATGTCTCAATTCAGTACATATTAACAATGACGAGAAAAATGAAATATGGAAAAAAGTCACAAGATCTTTAAAAAAGGCTGTTAATACTGATATACATATACCATATACAGACAGAGCTTTATCAGAAAAACTAAAAATAACCAAAAACTTTTTAAAAACGCATAACGATATTTTCTTTACAAAAGCAGATAAAGGCAAAGTAACGGTTGGTTTAGAAAAATCAATCTATAACGAAAAAATGGTGAAGCTATTATCGGATGATAAAACATATAAAAAGATAAGTAAAAATCCACTGTAACGTTTAAAATATGGAACATATAGTATGTTAAATTATTTAAATAATAATGGTTTTTTGTACAAAAATTTTCATAAAAATAGTTTAACTCAATCTGATACGACACTGGCGAAATGATATGGATTACCAAAGATTCATAAAATTGATGTACCGTTATGTCTTATTGTTTCATTAGTTAATAACCCCACGTATTTCTTAGCAAAAATAGTATATCAAGAAATTAAGAAGGCGATACCTAAGCCTAGTTCACATATCAATAACAGTTTTGAATTGAAAGAAAAATTAAAAAATATAATAATAACGGATGAATACACTTTACTGTCATTAGACGTAACGTCGTTATTTACAAATATCTCGTGCGAATTAGTGTTGGATAGTTTAGATAGAAGAGAGATTTCCATCCATAATCACTGTAAGATCCCGCTTGATGAATTAAAAGAATGCACCGCTTTTCTGTTTAATAATACGTTTTTTACTTTTAATGGTCAAACCTGTCAACATATTTATGGAACCCCGATGGTTTCACCGATTTCACCATTATTTGCGGACATTGTAATAAATGATTTGGAAAAGAATTGCTTACGAGAATTAGTACTACATTATGACTATATCCCTATTTTTTATTACAGATATGTTGACGACACGCTTATTTGTGTTAAAAAACAACACATTGACACAGTGATAAAAGTTTTTAATGCTTATGACATAAATTTAAAATTTACTTATGAACTGGAAGAGAATAAAAAAATTAATTTTTTAGATCTGACATTAATTAGAACTGATAATAAAATTTTGACAAATTGGTACCAAAAACCGACATCATCGGGACGTGTAATCAATTATTTTTCAAATCATCCAACACAGCAAAAAAAGAATACTATTTTTAACCTAGTTGATAGGGCGTTTTTACTCTCAGATTCTAATTTTCACTTAGACAATATAAAACTCATAAAGAAGATTTTACGTAACAATGATTATCCTATGTGGTTTATAGAAAAACATATCGAAATTAGATTTAAAAAACTTAAGTATGGTTATACATATAATACGCACCAAAATTGCTATGAAAAATTACCAAAATTGTCTTTACCGTTTACCAAAGATTTTAATAGTCTATCTAATATGTTAAAATCTTATAACATTTGTACAAACCCATTATTGAATAAAAGTTTGTCTTCGATAATTCGGTTAGGCAAAGACATAACCAAAAAATTGGATCGTACTAATGTGGTATATAAATTTGATTGCAAAAATTGCTCTCCTACATACATAGGAGAAACTAAAAGATCGTTACACACACGCATTAATGAACATAAAATAAACAAAAATAAAGAGTCTGTTGTCAGTACACATCGATTAGAAAACAAACCTGAGTTCGATTGGGAAAATACATCCATTTTAGATTTTGAAAGCAATTACAAACTAGGGGGCTGCGCCCCCCAGCGTGCCTTCGGCACGCCATCCCCCCCGCCCCACACACACCTGCTCGTCGCTTTGCTCGTCGCCCCCCCTCCCTATGTAAAAACGAAGTTTTTACATAATAGGCACGACCGCAATGCTCAGAAGAACCTTATACTTTTATTATTGCAAAAATTGTAATACTTTATTTATCCTTTTTATCATTTAAAATAAACATAAATACTTCTGCAGTAGAATTTAAATAATAATTATCCATTTACTTTTACACATTTATTTCTTCTTTTTTGTAGAAGGTTTGCGTTTTAATTCTACATGTATAAAAATATTTAGATAACTTTTTAAATATCCTATGATGTATATAAATTTATTAAGTATTAATTGATATGATTAAAGCGCGCATGGGAATATTGAATATAAATACCATGATTGCAGTTATATTTAAAATTAAAAACATAGTTTTCATAATTTCTATTATAATAATTGGTTTTTTATTTTTATTTATGAAAATGTAATATGAAAACAAAATTTTGTTTTAATCTTATCTATAAGGTGGAGACTAGCTGCTCACGGATTTACGGGTGTTCCTAACTGCATATACCTATACAATCTCAATTACAAAAAATACTTGCGCACATATGCATACGAGGGTCATTTGATAAGTACCTAGCCTACAAATGAAAACACCAAAATTTTACAAAAAATAAAATTTATTTTTCAATGTACTCTCCTTTTAGTTGAATACACTTGGTCCAGCGGTGTTCCAATTCCTTTAACCCCGTTGAAAAAAATGTTTTCTCTTGGTTTGCAAAATAGGCCTCCGTGGCGGCGATTATTTCGTTATTGGAGTGGAATCTCTTCCCGGCGAGCGAATTTTTTAGGTTCGGAAACAAAAAAAAGTCGCACGGAGCCAAATCTGGAGAATACAGTGGATGGGGCAGCAGTTCGTAGCATAATTCGACCAATTTAGCCGCGGCGAGTGCAGAAGTGTGAGCCGGTGCATTATCGTGGCGGAAAAGCACTTTCTTTTTAGACAAATGGGGCCGTTTTTCTTCTAACACGGCGTCAAATCGGCTCAATAGTTCGGCATAGTACTGTCCTGTGATCGTTTTGCCCTTCTCCAGATAGTCAATAAAAATCACACCTTGAGAATCCCAGAAAACAGTGGCCATCACCTTTCCGGCCGACGGGACCGTCTTCGCCTTCTTCGGAGCAGGTTCACCGGGTAAGGTCCACTGTTTTGACTGCTCCTTGGTCTCTGGAGTGTAGTAGTGAATCCATGTTTTGTCGACGATCACGTAACGACGCAAAAACTCTTTTGGATTGCGATTAAACAGCTCCAAACACTGCTCTGAACTGGTCACACGGATGCGCTTGTTGTCTGCAGTCAGCAAACGCGGCACCCACCTTGCTGACAGCTTCCTCATGCCTAAAATCTCATGTAGGATATGCCACACGCGTTCTTCTGAGATGCCTACTATCGCAGCTATCTCGTGCACCTTTAATCGGCGGTCTGACAAAACGATATCGTGTATTTTTGTCACGTTCTCCTCCGTAGTGGCTGTTTTCGGAGCACCTGGGTGTGGATCATCAAAAACCGACGTACGATCACGTTGAAACTCGTTATACCAAAATTTAACGGTCACCATCGAAGGAGAAGCATCCCCATACACTGCATCCAAGCGTTCTTTAATTTCACTGCGCGATTTCCCTTCCAAAAACAAGAATCGAATCACCGACCGATATTGTTCTTTCTCCATTTTTTCAAAAATCAACGGACACATTTGCTTTCACACGCTCTCAAAAATAAACTACAACTCCGATCCGGCTGAAATTTCGTCTGTAACCGTTTACAGGAAGATACTGCACTGTAGTGTATTTCTGGTGCGGTAGTGGCACCATCTGGCGGTGAGGCTGGGTACTTGTCAAATGACCCTCGTATATATACTAATACCGCGAAAAGGAGAAAAACAGAAGGAGAATGCTCAATACTGATGGATTCGGCAACGGCAATCTGGCTTAGCCCTGTGACCTGCGTGCATGAATATACTTATACTGCAGCAGTCGCAACGGCTACGCTAGGTACCTCGGCTCACGGTTGTACACACTTTCCGGACCTATGTGACCGTGCCTCACTGCCTCGGCTATAGGCTGCGTTCGCACACCAAGTAGTAAGTACAGCGGAAAAACACATGCGACTCACGCAACCGCGAGCGCTCCCTGTATTTATAAGATATATATATGTGATCGCGCGCGCTTTCTGCTACTGCTGAGTAGTGCTGCGTGCCGTGGCGCACATGTGTCCATGGTGTGTGTTGTCAACAATCGAATCGTCTGGCTCCCGGCGTCCCCAGCCATAACTGTGGCTGCTGTAGTATGCCGCCCTGGTGAATCGGGTTCGCCCTTGCATCGTGTTCGCCGATTGTCGATTTCGTCGGAGATGGGAAGGCAGTGTGTCAGCGGCGAGAGCAGATTTAGTAAGCATTTTCTCGTTCCTAACCTCTCTAATGGGTGAGCTGATGGTACTTTCGCTTGTTGCAGGTATCTGTGGCAGCGAGAGTAGTGTAAACGACGGGCACTATTGCAGACTGTTTCTTGGGTGTGGAAATGTTGTCTGAGTCATCTATTTATTAATTATATGTGGTTTTTAGGTGCTCAACTTTCCTTGTTTGGCTCTTACACTAGTGACTATTATTTGTACAGTTAAGCTGCTGTTTGTGTCTCTACTCTCAGGCTGTTGCTGTTTCCAACAGTGAAACAGCGGTTAAAGGTCTCCACCAGTTCTTCCCCTCTAGTTGTTACAGGAAGCTGGTACAGTGAGTGAACAACAGCCATTGCTGCAGACTTTTCTTTTGTATGGTATGTTTTTTTTAATTCATCTATTTATTAGTCATATGTGATTTTTAGGTGCTCAACTCTCCTCGCTTGTCCCCAAGAATAGGGACTGATCTGCTGTTCATGTGCTTTGCTGATCCCTAGGCTGAGATAGTCCCTGACATGAAACCCAATTGACGGTTTCTGTCAGTACTTTCCTCCTCGGTGGTGTGGTTACTGACATAGGGGATCGCTGTTAGATGATTCTCAGCAGACTGGCATCCATGGAGTAGTGCCAGCCTAGACCGTCCAGCCCTATTTTGCAACTTCTGCAGCTCTAAGTGATCTTCGAGTGTTAGTGCTTTAAATTGTGAGGGGATAGGTAATAAGAACTGGGAAGTATTATATAAGTGCTGTGTGTGTTGTTAAATGCGATAAGGGTAGGTAGATGTCCCTGGTAATATTAGCTCGTCTATTTAATTTCTAAGTTTAGTCAGGGTGTATGAACTCGCTTCAGGGTATCTGTTGTATTAAAATACATCATTATGTATTCGCAGACTTCTACCCAGTGAGACTTGCCTATTTAATAGTTTTCTACATGCTGTAAGACTGAGTCAACTAGAACATTGCATTCATTATGCATTGAAATTTACCATATTACAACATTTATAGCTCATACATTACACAAAAGTTTTTTTTGTATATATGATATTCCTTTAACATGTACTTATATAATATTACACAATTTTGATTCTTTTAGTTCAATCGCTTAGGTTCTGGGAACATAGTAGGTTAAGCTGGGTAATCTTATATTAAAGTTTTTAAATTTGTTATTAAAAATCTTTTTGTAATATGTGTTTATCCCATTGAATATTGTAATCAAATGTAATGTTGTATCTTATTATTATGTTTTTGTAATTATATTATCTTTGGAATGTTATGTCGATTTTTTCCATCTTATTTAGAGCTATTGTATCGAATACTTCTGTGCAAATCTAATTCTGTTAAATAATAAGCGAAAATTCACTATACGTGTATTGGGGTATTAAAAATCATGTTTATACGTTTGATGATCCAGAAATTATTGTATATAAAAATGTTAATTGGGAATAAGTTTTGTTTAAACTATATCTATATGCTTTGTATTTAACAGTTTTATTGAAAGTCAAATTCTTGTATGATAATCGAAAATCGACTATTTCAGGCGTATTTAGGCATTAAAAAACGTTTTTATAGGTGTAAGCAGTCAGGAATCCATTTTATATGAAAATGTTAAATGGGAAAAAGTTTTATTTAAATATTATCTAGAACTTTTGTATTGAACATGTTTTTGTAAAATCAAATCCTGTCAAGTTTTAGCCGAAAATCGTCCATTTTATTTATATTTTGACGTTTAAAATAGTTTTTATAAGTCTAACTCGTCAGGAGTTGATTTTACACGAAAATGTTAAATAGAAAAAAGTTTTGCTTAAATATTATCTACAACTTTTACATTTAACATGTTTGTGTAAAATCAAATCCTGTCAAGTTATAGCCGAAAATCGTCCATTTTATGTATATTTTGGCGTTTAAAATCGTTTTTATAAGTGTAACTTATCAGAAGTTCATTTTACACAAAAGTGATGAATAGGAAAAAGTTTTGTTTAAATATTATCTCCAACTTTTGTATTTAACATTTTTGTGTAAAATTAAATTCTGTCAAGTGATAGCCGAAAATCGTCCATTTTTGACCTTTTTTGCCGTTTTTCGCAGTTATCTTAGCAAATATTGCTCGTAGAAAAAAGTGTCCAACAGATAAAAGGTGTATTCTAATTAGTTTTAGCAGATACACCTGTAGATACAAGCTTAAAATTAATTTTTCTAGTCATTAAGCTTAAAAATCGTTATTTTGAAATATTTCTTTGTGCTCGCATTTTTTTAATTTTTCATCGATCTATCTCAATTGAGAACCAGGACTTAGGTATAATTAGAGGAGTATTTTCCCGCGATCCCGATGGAATCGGTGAAAAATTCATTGAGATAATCGAGGAACTTGCGTACATACGGGCGTACAGACATACATACATCACAGAAAACGCTTAAAACGCACTCATTTTGACTGGAAAAAACTTTTCTTGTATCAAATTATTAGTTTTTGAAGTCAGACAATTTTCCCTCTGGTGAAATTATAAGGCTCTCCCGAGCAGCGGTCGTGCCTAAAAAAGACTGATTTCCGAAATGATCTATATAAAAAGCAATCAAAATAGTATTAATAAAAAGGAAGATATCCAAAGACTAAGTACAATGTATTTTCCTATTATTAACGAACTTGATGCTGTGTAACTCTTTATGTAAACATTGTCCAGCGTATATAAATACAGTGTACGTGTTATTGTTTTCAGTAGAGAATAACATCTGATCGACGTATGATATATACGTTTATAATTTCGGTAATTTTGATTTTTGTATTTACACTTTGTGGTTTAATTGTCTTTAAAAAAAAGTTTTATATGTTAATTTATTTGTGTGTTTTGAATAAAGGCCTGATGGTACTAAGCCAACGTAACGTTGCCATAAAGAAATAAGATCATTTCATTTTGCCTCCAAAGATCGTCCTCAACTATTTAATATAAAAATGGATGGCGTTATACATTCAACATCAAAAATTTACTATCACATAGCTTCCTTTAGGAGGAAGCAAAAAAAAAAAACACAAAACCCAAAAAAAAGACTTTTAGCCGTAAAACAGAGAGAGAAAAATTATTTGTTAGAAAATTTTCTCTATTCTGCCAAACAATCCCTTATTTTGTTAAACAATAAATCAATTTAAGCGACCAAAGGAAGGGACAATGACGATTAGATGCGCGTCGTAAAGTTAGTATTTACTTTACTGTCAGCTCCCTTATGCTGACTTTCTCAGAAAAAGGAAATACTGTCATTCGCGCACACACACGCTTACACACGCAGTTTATCGCGCGCTCGCGAAAATTCGACCGCGGCGCGTCGCGGTTATACGCACCATCAGATTCTACTCTGTGTAGAAAAACCAATTTGATTCATTCAAATTTCGAATTTCGAGTTTTACTTCCCAATTTCGAATTTCAAAAAAACAAGAAGAAAAACCAAAATTTTCCCAACCTATTTCCCGCACGCTCGTCTGTGGCAAGTATTTGTGTTTCCACACGTTAAGGGCGCCAGTTGTAGCGGGATAGGTATTTCCCTTGGCGCGGTAAATCCCCCAAGCGGGTTGGCCGATGATCAGCGCGGCACGAGTTAAATGCGGCATCGACGTGGAAAAGGGAAGGGAAGGGCGCGTTAGTCACGCGCATACACGAATATTAAAAAGAACTTTAAGTTTATTGCCTCGCGGGCGGAACCAATTCTATACACGCGGTGCGTAAGCTGTGTACGCGCCGATTCAGGTGGTGCGCCCACGCACGCTACGTACGTGTGCGCGCGGTCTCACACACGTACTCTAAAAGGCGACTCCGGCCGACGTAGGTCGATCGCCGCGCGCGATCGGCTCTCGCGCACGCGTCGGCGAGTTGCTGGCTATCGGCCGCTCTCTCTCTCTCTCTCTCTCTCTCTCTCTCTCTCTCTCTCTCTCTCTCTCTCTCTCTCTCTCTCTCTCTCTCTCTCTCTCTCTCTCTCTCTCTCTCTCTCTCTCTCTCTCTCTCTCTCTCTCTCTCTCTCTCTCTCTCTCTCTCTCTCTCTCTCTACACACAGGCACACAGGTTGAGAGTAGACGGGTGCTACTACGGCTCCAACATTTTTTGTCAGTCTAAGTGGTTTTGTGCAGTTTTATTAAAATATTATTGTGCTATCTTGTGCGGGAGCTCATGTTGAATAAATCACTATAAGTGCATCATAACTGACTTAAAGCATAAGTGTGATTAAGAGGAGGAAACTTGCACAGCCACACCTCACTGGTACAGTCGATTTACCGGACTGCACCTCGTCAGTTGCTGCGCTACCATTTCATCGCATATCATCTTCATTACTGGCACCACGTCAACACAGACATTATCTGGGGGTGCGCGCACACTGCCGTCGCCGGGCAAATCGCTTCACCACCTAGCTCTTCAATCTAATGGTCGAATTTGAGTTTTGAGGTCAAAGGCCTCGCTAGCACTCGTGTGACGTAAGAGACCAAGCAAGTAAGCCTACACCGCGGAATCAAAACAAACCGCGGACCTTGCTGAGCTACGACTTTGAACACCGCTCTCGGTCTCTGCGTTATTATTTCATTGTCGCTAGACATTAAGATATCTTATATGAATATGCCCCCAAAATCATGCGCCGTATGCCGAAAAGTGGAGAGAAAAGGAGCAGTCATTGTCAACTGCGCCGGCTGCAACAAATCCTTCCACGACATATGTCAAGCAATGACAGAAATTCGGAAGCCAGGCAATAACAACGTCTCATCCGCCGCTCTGCTATGCATCGCATGTAAATTTGAAACTGCTACTCCACGAACAAGGACGAAAGTTGCTCTAAACAAGAAGGAGTCTAATCCGAATAGTTGGATGAAAAACGCGTCCCTTCTATCCTCGACTCCCGCACACCAGGCTGTAGGAAAAAAGACGCCGATTCATGCTGAATCTACTGCAAATCGCAAAGCTCCTATATTTCGAAGGAACGACTCATCCTATGGTCTCGATACATCCATGCGGAATAAAGGGAAATTGACCAACAGCAGCAGCAGCATTAACAGCAATGCCAGTACCAACATCACCACTAACAACAACAACAACGACACGTCGATGAACAACAGTCGATCTCCCTACCATCAGTCGCCCCCTCCCGCGCCGACTAAAGCTGCGCACCCTACCGCTACGGAGCTCGACACAGCTGCCAAGTTGGTTGCCGGGAAACTGGTGCACGGAGTCCCGCCCGCGGGTGTTGGACGGGGCAGCATCTCCCAGGCGCGCCCGAATGTTAGTAGCCAGAAACCAGCTGGAGACGAGACAGGTGTTTCTCCCGCTGTTACTGGTGTGGATGGTGCCACTGTGACTGTGACTGCCGATGACCTGCTGCATAAATCGTCTCGTGAGGTACCGCTTGGAGAGGCGAGTCTTCTTGGAGTATCGCATATTTTGATACCGGTGAGTACTATGGAACTCTTTTTTCGCCGCTTCGATATGCTCGAGCGACAGCTGGACGGGCTCAATTCCCTCTTGGGCAAGTGCTCTGACCCGCGCAGCGTCTCTTCTTTGCCCTCAAATGAGGGCACTGCAGTCGAGGTGGCTAATTTAACTGCCAGGGTCTCTGCCCTTGAGGGAGTAATTGCTGACCATACTGGAGTGTTGGGTGAGACTAACACCAGCACGAGGATGTTGCTCGATGCTGTTCAGGGTCTCAAAGACGACTTACGGAAAGTCCACGGCTAAATTGAGGGTGTCCATGGTACTTGTCGGTCATTAGAACTTAAGCTAGAACCTAAGTTGGACAATGGTCCTCCGCTCTCGAACATTACTGTACACAGCGTACCCAGTTCTCTTACTGGCTCAGGGATGCATCAGGATGCATCTTCGTGGTCACCATCCGTGTTGCGGAGCGTGGGAGCTCGAGATGATGCTACTGAGTGTCGTGAAATAATCATAAACGGTGTATTAAAAGATAATTGCGAATTTTCCCAAGAAAGCTTAGTGAATATTGCATTCGCGACGCTCAGTACTGTCTACCCTTCTTTCGGGAGGGGTGAAATCGAAAGCGCCCGCGCCCTGCAACCATATAGCCCTATTAGGGAGTCTCATGAAGGGCAGGACGGGGGTCAGGAGCGTAAGTCTAGTGCACCACCTCTTTGCATTGTTAGACTCAGAAACACGAGGGCAGTCAGGGAAGTGATGCGAGCAAAGCGTGCGCTCGCCAACAACTACCTAACATCGAGTAAAGTAAATCAGGAGCTTCTGGGCCAGGATGCTGCTGCCTGCATGCCAAACCGTAAATTATTTATTAATGAAATGTTACCATCCGAAAAATTCCAGGCTTTTAAAAGTCTGAGGCCCATTGCGCAAAGGCTGGGCTTTAAATACGTTTGGCATGCTGGCGGTAAATTCCTGGTTAGACGCAAGAGAGGCAAGCGTGCGCACACTTTTGTAACTGCAGCCGACCTGCAGGCTATCCAGACAGCGTTCAACAATGTAGGCTCAAAAGATAGCGATAATGAGAGGCAAAGGGTATCGGAGGGCACTAAGTCGGCAAAGGTGGCGTGACTGGACTCGACTTCACACAGAGGGACGGGGGATGGGAACTTCCTCAGGGCGGGCTTTATTAACATCAACTCACTCAGATTCCGCCTGGGAAGACTTCGCCTCTATGTTGCTGAGAATCCCTCCTACCACTTCTTTGGTATAGCTGAGTCCTGGTTGGGCCCCGACGTTGATGACAGTCTTGTTCAAATCGACGGGTTTAAGGTAATCAGGCAAGACAGAAATATACATGGGGGTGGAGTTGCCTTGTATGTGCGGAACGACTATAGTTTCTCCAAACTATATTCCTCTAACACCGAAGGAGCAGGAAGACCATCCATCCTAGAGTACTTGTTCTGTGAAGTACAACAGGGTAGCTCTCCCCCCATTTTAGTCGGGGTGTTATACCGACCCCCACATATTGCCATGCAAAAAGATACTGATCTGTTTGATAAGCTCAAGAACTACAGCGACGACTACAGCCACAAATTCATTATGGGGGACTTGAACGCGGACTTGTCATCGGCGTCCGATGCGGATGCTCATACCATCCGAACCCTAGCCACGAATCTAAATGTTCAAATTGTACAGCATGGTCCAACTCATCGGCATACTGAAAAGTCTTACACCTGGATTGACTTGATCCTTATAGACGAGAATGACGAGATACTGGACTGCAAGAACGAATGTCTGCCCAGTTTCGGCAAACACGCTATCTTAGATGTCACTGTCAATACCTTCGTGCCGGCACCCGTAAGAGGATCGTTCTCCTACAGAGACTATAAGAATATTCATCCAAGCACACTCAATGAATTGTTGGCAAGCTGTGACTGAGTAGGCATGAATTCCATTGAATCCGACTTGGAGGGTGCTATACGCAACCTAAACTTAAACTTAACTCTTAGTATCGATCAATTAGCTCCTTTAAAAACTATTAATACTAAAAAGAATACTGCTCCTTGGCTTGGTCCTGAGTTGAGGCAACTCATCGATAGCCGTGATGCTACGCACAGACGCTACAAGCGCACAGGGCGGCCAACGCTGCTTCGTGAGTTTCTTCGGCTCAGTAGTGAGGTTGACATACGCATTACTCAAGAGCGTAATTCCTTCCTACTCAAACACCTAATAGACGCTCTTGATGCTAACAAGGATATTTGGAAGGAAATGCGAAATGTCGGCCTCCTACCAAGGCGCAAAGAGGAAGACCTTAACGGTTTCACGCCGGGAGAGTTAAACGCGCACTTTGCTGGGATTTCTGTGTCCCCCCTTGAAAACATTGAAGAAGTAACGGACGTCATCCTATCTGCAAATGAAGACGGGTTTTCCTTTAAACCGGTTAACCTAAGTGAGGTAATCCTTGCGATTTCTCACTTTTCCTCGCAGGCAAAGGGGGTAGACGGAGTCCCTCAAAGTGTGATAGTGGATGCTCTACCCATCATTGGCACCTATATCACAAATATTTTCAATTCCTCTTTTGCCCAGGGGATCTTTCCGAGCTGTTGGAAACAGGCGCAGGTAATTGCTGTTAAAAAGAAGACGAATCCATTAACAGCTTCGGACTTCCGTCCCATAGCACTACTCTGCTTCCTGTCCAAAGTGCTCGAAAAAATCACCCATGACCAAATCACGGAGTATCTAAATCATAATAATCTACTCGACCCCCTCCAGGCCGGATTCCGTAAGCACCATAGTACCCAGACAGCGCTACTGAAACTAACCGACGATCTACGTATGGCCATCGACAACAAGAAAGTGACGCTATTACTTCTATTCGACTTTAGCAAGGCCTTTGACACTGTTTCACCATCCACACTGCTGCGCAAGCTTCGTCAACTGGGGTTCTCCAGGTCGGCTCTTCTGTGGATAAAGTCATACTTACAAGGTCGTTCTCAAATGGTCATCACCAACAATAATGGCAACTCGGGCTGGTTGGAAACAAATTTGGGCGTTCCGCAGGGCTCCGTCCTGGGCCCCCTGTTGTTCTGTATATACGTTAACGATTTACGAGACTTACTCGACAGACGTACCATCAAACACATCTTCTATGCAGACGATCTCCAAATCTATCTTCACACCACCAAAGATAAGATTTCGGAAGGTATCTCACGACTATTTAATGCGGCACAAATGGTGTCTGAATGGGCAGGGAACTCTGGCCTGCGTCTCAATGCTGGCAAAACCCAAGCAATAGTGTTTGGTTCGAGGAAAAATGTAAATCATATAAATTCAATGGATCTGCCGGGCATTAGAATGCAGAATGGGGAACTCGTCCCGTTCAGTAGCGAGGTTGTGAGTCTCGGCGTTACCTTGGATAGTAAACTCACGTGGAAACCGCATGTTGATCAAGTCACTAAGAAAGTGAACAAAGCCCTGTATAGTCTACGGTTTATTAGGGCTTGTACCACCGAGACACTTCGCAAAAGATTAGTCGAGAGCCTTGTACTACCCCACTTAGACTACTGCACGGTGGTATACCTTGACGCCACGAACGAACAGAGAGAAAGACTGGATCGACTGAGCAATGCAGGTGTAAGATACATTTTCGGGGTTAGGAGGGATGCTCACATCACACCCTACTGGAAGCGCCTGGGTTGGCTTCGTTCCGACTCTCGCAGACTATATTTCACAGCTCTTTTACTATATAAAATCAGATACCTGCGAGAGCCTACTTATTTGGCTGACTTTTTCAAAGACCACAAGCCACGGCCTACCAGTAGGGGCATCCAGCCTGAATTTACACTTCCTGCTGTATCATATGAGACGGGAGAGAGGTCTTTTCAGGTAAAAGGTGCGCGCCTCTGGAACTCTCTTCCCCCCTCCCTGCGCCACATTCCATCTTAGAGCACGTTTAAGAGGGCGGTGCGACAATATCTCCTTGATCGTGATTGCTAGCCACGAGAAGCACATCAGAACTTTGCTAATATTATTATCTAGTCACTAATTTTAACCTTAAATACATGACGCGACCTACTGGTCCAAAATTGTACGCCGGCATTCGATGCCTGATCTCCGACATTTTAATTTACATGACTGAGTTTTATCTGTGTTATATCAATATCTGTGATATTCCGTACTAAATCTGCTTCGAAACTTATATTAGACTTAAGAACTATTTTACATTTTTATCATTGCGTTTTGAACATAAATATTATGAAACGACTGCACAGCCGTCAGCGTGTTGTTTTTGTATAAGCTGCTGTTATTGCAAAATGCTAGTATTCGCCATGTATTTCGATTTTTATTTGTCTTTTTCAAAACCTTGTGTTATTAAAAAATGTATTTTATTTTTGCTCTGAGTAAATAAACATCTCTCTCTCTCTCTCTCTCTCTCTCTCTCTCTCTCTCTCTCTCTCTCTCTCTCTCTCTCTCTCGACGGATAAGTGTCAACATCTTTGAATTTTGCTCCCGACTTTTTCGAGCATTTCTGAAATATTCTTTCACTCCTTGGAGTGCTTTGTTGACAGAAAAGTGGCTCCACCGGCTCTCAAGCTCCTCGCCTAAGGGCCCATGTTTTACACGGTGTCCTATGAGCCAGGAGTTACTTTTCTATTGAAGACACTTGCCCTAACCTCCAAGGCTGGCAATCATAGCTACCATCAACGAGCAAATCCCGGCTTTCACCATCGGTGAGTGTTAACTCCATCACCAGCACCAACACCACGTATCAGCATTTGCTGGCCACCACTCCTCCACTGCACTGCACCACACTGCAAGTCGGCGCACGGTTCCTACTGCGGCAGCTTTCTAATCATCCCAACGGCGAATTTTGAATTCAGCGGGCCAACCGACAGCAGACGGAAAGCTGTCAACAATCACAGAGGCGATCGTGTGTTATTGTAGTAGAACATGGAGAAGAAGTGTGCTGTATGCGGTGAGTCATCGATGAGAGTGCTGGGATTATGCCCGATATGTGGCCAGCCGTGCCATGCCAAATACTCCGGCAAGAAAAAGAGTGCCCCGTGTGACCTATGCCGCATTGCGGAGCAGAGACCAACGTCAGCAGAGGCGTCATCCTTCATCAAGCCGAAGAGTGCGCAGGTGAGCAAGCGTGCGTCGTTGTCGCAACGACGCACGCCCAATACATCTAATATTGCCGCCTCCCACCATCATACGCCTCTCGGCTCATCGACGCCGGCTGCCAAGCTCTCCGCGCGTAATAGTAGCGCGCATGGGTCGTGCGCGCTACTCGCTACCAGTGTGGCTAAGTCTGCGGGGCAGGTAGCTGGAGCGCAGGGGCCAGGAGCGCCAGAGAGAGGTGCCGAGCGGGCCAACTGCCCACAGGCGCAGTCTGCTCTGAGTGAGAGTACCGGACGGGTCACCGACACTCAGGCGCCAAAAGACGCATCACAAATCTGCGAAGTTACGGGAGATATTTCATCGGCAGTGGCGAGCTCAAGTATTGCGCAATCTTCCGCCACCAACCAGGTACTACCCCCGCCGCTGGGGGATGTAAACCTGGTTGGTGTGACAAATGTTTTAATTCCTGTAAGCACGCTGGAGCTCTTTTTTCAGCGTTTCGACATGCTCGAGAGGCAGTTGGACGAACTCAAGCTCCTTGGCAGCCAGAGCCCCGCGTCGTGCAGCGCCGACACCACTCACTGCGATGAGGATCAAATCAACAATGCGGAGCTGCCCACGCGGGTCTCTGTTGTCGAGGGGCAGGTAAGCAACCAAAATTGCTTACTTGAGTCCCTTGATTCCAAGTGCCAGCTGCTTCTCGAGGCCAACTCTTCACTAAAAGATAAATTAGACAAAGCGTTTAGCAGCTTCGAAAAGCTCCAGCGTGCTCACATGGAGCCAGCGAATTTAAATAGCTTAATTTTTAATAGTCGTGAAGCAGGTGACATTGGCAGCTCTACTTCCGCTGCCAGCACAAATTCAGTGCTATTATGCCCGTCCTCTCAGCCGGGCCCTGGGGCCTCTTCCGCGTGTTCTGGGATTGATGGTTGTGAGTCCTGCGTGGTGGTACTTAATGGTATTTTAAAGAAGGATTCTGTATATACGGAGGTATTAACCAACCAAATCGCCTTCGCAGTACTCAGAACCATTTATCCCCCATTAAACAGCGATAATATTCTTGGGACGCGTGTCTTGGTGGTCCGGAACCCGTCTGAGAGAAATGGAGGTGAGACGGCGGGAGGCTTGGGGTCGCGAGCAGGCGCATTGCCCTCCTGCATAGTAAGGCTCAGCAGCCCGAGCCTGGTCAGGGATGTGATGCGAGCTAAGCGCTCGCTCGCCAATTCTTACTTTACCACAAGTAATATCGATCCCGAAATGCTTGGCCCGGTTTTAGCTGCTTGTGTGCCACACCATAAAATATTCATAAATAAGATGTTGCCCCATGATAAGTTCCAGGAATTTAAGAGCCTGAGGTCCATCGCCCAGGGGCTGGGCTTTAAATATGTGTGGCACTCGGGTGGTAGATTCCTGGCTAGGCATAAGGGAGGCGAGCGTGCGCATATCTTCGCCACAGCATCCGACCTACAAGTCATTCAAACGACGTGCCAGTCTGCTAAAAAAAAACATCTGCCCAAAAGCAACCCGTCAAATGCTGCAGCCACTAACAACGACATAGTTGTTGCGAGGCAGGGAGCAGAACAGGTTGTCGGGTCGGTGCCTACATCATGACTGGGATCGACTGCTTGCAAGGGGACGGGGGGTGGATGTCCTCTCAAGGCCGGGTTTCTTAATATTAACTCAATCAGACCTCGTATAAATAAGCTCCGTCTGTACCTGGTTGAAGATCCCTCCTACCACCTCTTTGGCATAGCTGAATCTTGGCTTGGACCTGACGTTGATGACAGTCTCATTCAGATTGATGGCTACTCAGTGCTTAGGCAAGATCGTAATATAAATGGGGGCGGAGTTGCTCTGTACGCACGAAACGACTTCACCATCACGAAACTGGCGTCATCTATGACTCAGGGACTGGAAAAACCCTCAATCCCTGAGTACTTATTCTGTCGTGTGCAGCAGGGTTCCTTTCCTCCCATTTTGGTCGGTGTCATTTATAGACCTCCACACATTGCCATGCAAAAGGACACCGACCTTTTCGATGTTTGGCGCGACCTGAGTAGTGAGTATAGTCACAAGTTTATCATGGGGGATCTGAATGGTGACTTGTCATCGGCGTCCGATGCTGATGCATATTCCATCAGAAACCTTGCCACAGAATTATCATTACATATTGTGCAGCATGGCCCAACACATCACACGCCCACGTCTCACAAATGGATTGACTTAATCCTCACGGACGAAAACGACGAGGTGCTTGACTATGCGAATGAACACCTGCCCAGTTTCGGTAAGCATGCTATCATTGATGTTACCATCAACTATTTTGTGCCAGCGCGAGTAGGGAAGTCTTTCTCCTACAGAGATTATAAAAACGTATGCCCTACATCTCTCAATGAATTGCTTGCGCGCTGCGATTGGGTAGGCATGAATTCGATTGAATCCGATTTGGAGGGAGCACTAGATTCCTTAAACGCAAACCTTAACTCTGTCATAAACGATTTAGCGCCTTTAGAAACTGTGAAACCCAGTCGAAATAATGCTCCTTGGATTGGTCCTTAGCTGAGGGAACTAATCAACAAACGTAATGCGGCCCATAGGCGTTACAAACGCACTGGGCGAGCGGCGGTGTTCGATGAGTTTCTTCGGCTCAGCAATGAGGTCGACTCACGCTTTGCTCAAGAGCGTAACTCCTTCCTTTACAAACATCTCTCAGACGCTCCTGATGCTAACAAGGATATATGGAAGGAAATGCGTAAACTCGGCCTTATTCCAAAGCGAAAAGAGGAGGACCTTTGCGGCTTCACGCCGGGAGAGTTAAACGCTCACTTCGCTGGAATCTCCGTGTCCCCCCTTGAAAACATAGAAGAAGCTATGGACACTATTTTACTAACAAGTGAGGAGGGCTTTTCCTTTAAACAGGTTACACTGAGTGATGTAGTTCTTGCAATTTCTCACTTCTCCTCACAGGCAAAAGGGGTGGACGGAATTCCTCGGGAGGTGGTCGTGAAGGCTCTCCCTGTCATTGGTGACTACTTGGTCAGAATTTTCAACTCCTCCTTCGCTCAGGGAATTTTTCCAGGCTCCTGGAAGCAGGCACAGGTAATTGCACTCAAGAAAATTGCATCGCCGTCTACAGTCTCGGACTTTCGTCCTATAGCGCTACTCTGCTTTCTTTCTAAGGTGCTTGAAAAAATTGCCCACAACCAAATCACGGAGTATCTTAATAGCAATAACTTACTTGACCCCCTCCAGGCCGGATTTCGCAAGCACCACAGCACGCAGACGGCACTTCTCAAGCTAACCGACGATATACGTATAGGCATCGACAACAGACAACTGAAGTTACTGCTACTGTTCGACTTCAGCAAAGCCTTCGACACCATCTCACCAACAGTGCTTCTGCGTAAGCTCTGTCGGCTGGGGTTCTCCAGGGCAGCTCTCCTGTGGATTCAATCATATCTGAAAGGACGTACCCAGATAGTCACCTCAAATAGCAAAGGTAACTCTGACTGGTTAGAAACCAATCTGGGAGTTCCACAGGGATCTGTCCTGGGTCCACTGCTTTTTTGTCTCTACGTTAACGACTTACGTGACGTACTTGACGGTAATACTATCAGACATATATTTTACGCAGATGACCTTCAAATCTACTTACACACGACAAAAGACGAAATTCTGGAGGGTATTGATCGGCTGTCCCATGCGGCGCAAATGGTGGCTGAATGGGCGGCGAACTCGGGCCTGCACCTCAATGCTGGTAAGACCAAAGTCATTGTATTCGGCTCCAGGGTAGGAGTTAATCATATAAACTCATTAGATCTGCCAGGTATTGGTGTGCGGCCTGGAGAACGCATCCCGTTCAGTAGCGAAGTTGCGAGTCTCGGTGTTACACTGGATAGTAAATTAACATGGAAACCGCACATTGACCAACTCACAAAGAAAGTCAATAAAGCCCTATACAGTTTGCGGTTTATTAGGGCGTGTACCGCCGAGATTCTCCGCAAAAGATTAGTCGAGTCCCTAGTTCAACCCCACCTTGACTACTGTACGGTGGTCTACTTGGACGCGTCTGACGAACAGCGAGCGAGAGTGCAAAGATTGAGCAATTCATGTGTGAGGTACGTTACTGGGGCTAGGAGGGATGAGCATATCACCCCCTACTTGAGACGTCTGGGCTGGCTCCGTATGGACTCACGCAGATTCTACTTCGCAGCCCTGCTACTATATAAAATAATTCGGATGCGTGAGCCCAGTTACTTGGCTGCCTTTTTTACAGTGCACAAGCCTAGGCCAACAAGCAGGGGAGTGCAGCCGGAGCTTGCTTTCCCTGCCTTGAACTATAAGACGGGTGATAGAGCGTTTCTGGCTCAGGGTGCCCGCTTTTGGAACTCCCTCCCCCCCTCCCTGCGCTATCTTCCATCACTTTCATCATTCAAGAGGGCTGTGCGCCAACACCTACTTGATCTCGACGCCTAGCCTCTCTATAAGGATGCTTAGAGCTGCCAGTGCGGGGACCTTTATCTAGTTTAGTATTAGACTGCGGATTAACTTTGATCTGTGATTTTTTGACTAAGCGGCTGTGATACCTTACTGTGATATTTTATGAAATGATTAATGTATAACTGTAATATTTTCCTTTTAGCGTATAGTACCAGCTGTGATATTTTCTCTAGTTTTATTTATTTATTTTGTTTTAATGAAGGGTCCTCGTGATTTTTAATGATTTTTATGTATTTTATTTTTATTTTATCGTATGGTTCTTTTTTATTATTTTTTTATCGTAATTGAAGGTCCTCGTAGACAAACATATTTTTATGTATAATTTATATATTTGTATTAGGTTGTATTACTTTTGTTTTTATATATTTTTATTATATCTTATTTTACTGTATTTTATTTTAAGTTATGCACTGTATAAATTCTGTATTAATTATTTTGCCGCGAAGGCAAATAAATCGTATCTATCTATCTATCTGTCTCTCCTTCACTCTACCGGCTGCAGTGGAGCGTTGCTCTCTCGCTCTATCTCTCTCTCTCTCTCCCTCAGCCACGAGGGCACTCGGCTCTCGGTAACGAGGAACGCGTCGGGCTGCGTCTCTCTCTCCGCGCACCGACACTGCACCACTGCGCTGCTCACTCTCTCGCTCCCGTTCGCTGCACCGCACAATACCCGCTGCATTCTCGTGCTCTCCTCCAGCTCTCTCGCTTTTCTCGTGGAGAAAAACTCTCTGGCTGCAAGAACCACAGCACGGGCTGTAGCCTAAGCGATACTGATCACCTGTTCCCTCGTCGGCACGCGCAAGCATCTCCCGGCTTTGCCCTTTGCGCAAGGTTGAGAGATGTTTACCTCTTCGGTATTAGCGCGTGCCGTCGCGGTGTGCCGAGACTCGCCTCATGTCTCTTTAGCGCACACCAATACATACATACGTACGCACTCACGCGCGCCGGCCGTTATAATATATAAATTTATAAAAAATCTAACCAAGGAAACAGAAAATTATTAATGGTATTATATTCATCATAATTTTCTTGAATATATAACCACAATCAATTACTTTATTTCATATACATCGGTAATTTGCAAAAAAATGGCAACCATTTAATTAGTATAAATTGGTGAGTACCCTCATTCTTGAAGTTTAATGGCAATCACCTTTTATAATGTTTGAACATACCCAATAGCTCACACACTCCTACAAAACTTTATAGTACCTACGTACTTTACGCCCATGTGGGCGAAAATTATTTTAATTATATAACTACAATTCCTTCTTTTTATTTCTAAAATTCATAAGAATTTTTTCAGGTATTTACGAGAAGTCAAAGCCTATATAAGAAAATTACATAGTTACCAACACATCACTATTTTTCATTACTCCTCCTCAATTTTGAACTTTCTATAATATTACGCATCTTGGAAGGACAAGAGAAGTCTAGAGCTGCCCTAGCAGGGTTGGTCCTCCGACCTCCCGTGCATACTTGGCGGGCCCGACGGTTTGCATTGTAAGGCATGGTCATTTTCATATAAATATTCATGTGTTTAAAGATCAGATAAAATGTATAAATGGATTGCTTCTACATATTAACTACTGATCTATGAATCTATCTCTTTGTTTTTAAATAGAAAGTACACACCCAAGTGAAAATATCATATGAGATCTCATATGAGATCCCATAATATATAAAATTGTATATGACATCACATATAAGATCTCATACGAGATATGCGCTGTCTGAAATTCTCATATGAGATCTTATATGATATTTACACGGGGAAAAAGGATATCAAATATGTTGCTTATGAAACGGTTAGTAAAATGTAAAGGACTTTTGAGCAGGCTATAAATTTATATGAATTTTTTATATTCTTCTCGTTTAAAAAAGACGGACACAAGGAAAAATATGTTCGATAATGAAATATAAATCATGATTCTGCACATGTACGGATATGTTGTACTTAATGGCATCAATTAAAAATTAGAGCCAACGTAATTATTTATGGTAGACTTATAGGTATAAATATTGTTAATGAATCTATGTAAAAATGTGGTTTTCTACATTTAAGTAGCCCACGTGACTGCAAACCGTCGGGCCCGCCAAGTATGCACGGGAGGTCGGAGGGTCAACCCTGCTAGGGCAGCTCTAGACTTCTCTTGTCCTTCCAAGATGCGTAATATTATAGAAAGTTCAAAATTGAGGAGGAATAATGAAAAATAATGATGTGTTGGTAACTATGTAATTTTATTATATAGGCTTTGACTTTTCGTAAATATCTGAAAGAATTCTTATGAATTTTAGAAATAAAAAGAAGGCATTATAGTTATATAATTGAAATAATTTTCGCCCACATGGGCGTAAAGTACGTAGGTACTATAAAGTTTTGTAGGAGTGTGTGAGCCATTGGGCCTCTTGGGCGTTAAGTAGTACTTCATACCCGCTGGCTGAATAATTTTGAAGTTACAACGTGGGCGTAAAATGTAATTTTACATGCGAGGTACGAAAAGTTCTTATGGCAGGTACTTGACTACAATTAATTGATTTCAGTACTTTCTTGTGTTTAATTTATATAATTTAATTTAATTTGTATAGAAGAATGAAGAAATTTGAATACATTTCTGAGAACATTATAGTCATACAATTTTTCGGAGAATGGTTTGCATTACTTGACTATCGATAATTGATTTCACAACTTTCGTTTGTTTGATTTGCAGTGAACAATTTGAATGTACTTACATATAATTTGTTTAGCTTACAATGACTCAAAGAAGTAAAAGACTTTTTCACTGGTATTTATTTGATTTCTTTTGCAAAATCATAAATATTATTATTTTATAGATTATATACAGAAAAAACGTCTATACTTGCCTTATTTTATACTTTCGCAGAAAGTTTTATATTAACAATATTTATTAATTGTACTGTCATAAAAAAAATTATTACCATTTGTAGAGAGTTCTTATTGAATAGATGAGATTCGAAGAAATAAAAGGACTAGACAAAAATTGTGCTGTTAAAACGTACATAAAAAATTATTTTTTTTTCAAAAAACGTGTTGATTGTATTAATCTATAATGCTTTTCATATCATACGTATAATAAAATAATTCTTGCACATTTTCCATAATAACCATAAATTCTGGTATGCTGTAAAAAAGTTTCGACAAAGTTACATATAACAATTCTTTAACTTTAATTAATATTATTAGTATTTGTTTTAAAACTTTGATACCTATTATCTAAAATTATATTTCTTATTGCTTTCTTGCAAACCTTGATGATATGTTGTGTACGTAAAAATCTGTATGTTATATTCTGGCTTTTTGTATTACTTTTATTCTTTTATATTATTTTTTTATTAAGATTCTTTCTTGTTTTTCTATATCCGACAGATTGATCGACCCTCCTTCATAACTAATGCCATACTTTAGATTGCTGTTCGACAAAAAACTTCTAAAACGTTTGTCTATAATGCTTTTCATATTCAGACGAACATAAAAAATAAGATTCTTCTTTTCTATATCCAACAGATTGATTGAACCTTCTTGATAATTAATGCCATACTTTAAATTACTGTACGACAAAAAACTTCTAAAACTTTTGTCTATAATGCTTTTCATAATCAGATGTACATAAAAAAAATAAGATTCTTCTTTTTCTATATCCAACAGATTGATAGAACCTCCTTGATAATTAATGCCATACTTTAGATTGCTGTACGACAGAAAACTTCTATAACTTTTGTCTATAACATTTTTCATATTCAGATGTACATAAAAAAATAATTCTTCCACATTTTCTATAAATAACCATAAATCTGGTATGCTGTAAAAAAGTTTCCACAAAGTATAACAATTCTTTAACTTTAAAAGCTTTCTCGACATTCTTTTATAGTAGATAACTTAATCGTGTGTAGATCATGTACTTACAGAGATGTGCTTCACTGGAGAGCATCATGTTTTTATATAACAAAAACAAATTATTTCACAAATCATACGTTCTGATACTCTGTAAAAATAAAAACAAAATTTTACAAAGTAACAATACTTATTATTATATTAATAACAGTTTTCTACTATATAAAAATTTGCTACTTATCTGAATAGTTATATTTTCATTTCAAAGTACAAATATACTTCTGATCTTGCATCTCACTATTCCGTGTTTTAATTTTTTGACAGACTTCTGTAATAATATTGTAAGTATTTGTTAATGTTTGTTGTTAAAAAATGAAACCAAATAAATACTTGATGTATAAATGTTAATTAAAACTTACACAAGTTTTTGAGTGTTGCAAATATATAAACTAACTCCACTTCGAATATACATTTTCATTTTAAAGATAAAAGATCAAATAACTTCTGGTCTTGCATCTCATTATTTCCGTGTTTCAATTTGACAGGTTTGTGTAATATAATCTATCTATACTATATTATTTATTTCCTATGTGTTACAAACTATTTAATCGTCATGATCTACTCATCAATATAATCCGATTGTTTTGAGACTGTAAAAATAAAAACAAAAAACAATACTTCTATTATAGATTATTATATATTTAATATTTTACTACTTATCTGAATATTGTCCTCTGACTTTTCTTAAATTTTTTTACGTACACTGATGATAATAACATACATATATACTGATATAACCTATTTTCACAAACATCAACAAAATATAGAAGCAGACGGACATACGATGAAGAGCTACATATCTATATATATATATATATATATATATATATATATATATATATATATATATATATATATATATATATATATATATATAAAACTATGGGAATTGGTATATTTGAAGAGATATGAACGTATAGATCGGTACTTTTGAAGAGATGTCGGCATTTTGAAGAGATGTCGGCATTTTGAAGAGACTCCTCAAATTTCTCAAAGCAAGAATCGCGACTTTTCAGGAGAAATCCCTTTTCCCAGAGTCGGTAACCTGAGGGTCATTATTTCTTTAGTTACATTGTCCGAACTCTGAGCGAAAGGTTCACATCTCCTCAAAAGTACCAATTTACAAACATATCATATATATAACTTAGTACACCGCTACGTTCCAGGATACCTACAGGTTTTCTGCAATAGAAGTAGGTATAAAACGTTAAACAGTGTATAAGTGACTAAAGAAATAATATCCCTCAGGGTGTTGACTAACACCACGACGCCTGCGGCGCCCTCTTTCAGTTCCGCAGTATTTTACGTTGATTTCGGAAAAATTTTACGGAAAAAAACGTTGTGAAAGCAACCCTAAATGTCCTGAATAATACAAAAATGTCCTGAAAGGTAGCGGTAAACATATTTCTAATTCAGTACAGTCCTGAAAACATGCAAATGTCCTGAAACATAGCGGTAAACCAATGAAAAGTCCTGAAACATAGCGGTGAACAGATATATATATATATATATATATATATGTGTGTGTATATATATATATATATATGTGTGTGTATATATATATATATATAAAACCCATAAGGCGGATGTGGGAAGAAACCGGAAGTCTGAAAGAAATGAAACATGGAGAAAATGTGAAAACGTAAATCAGACATAAAATTTTTCACTATTTAATATCTCTACATATCTCTAATCTTTTTACATGAAACTTTTTGTGCAACATAGTATAACAACATAAAGCATGTTGTTATTTATTTGAGTCAATAGAAAAGCGTTGAAAATTGCAGTAAATATTACAAAATATCGGGCGTCCATTTCAAAGTATATGTAGCGCGGTCGACCCTCAGGCTCATTCTATAACTTGCCTTCGGAGCGCTCCCGCGCTCCTTGATATAAAAGAAAATATTTAACAGTACTATCACTGTTTTACAGAACGCGAAAATGACACTGGAAAAGCCTTTTATTATATGTAATATACACAGTACACATTACAAAAAAAAAACATTGTAGATGTATTCCAAGTTTGTTTTACATGATAAACCCTTTGATTGTCTATTTTAAATAAATTAGAAAATTTAACTGCCAAAAAAGATTTCTAAAAATTTTTCTAAAAACTCTAAATATTTTTGAACTAAAGTAATCTGTTTTTAAAAAGTTACAATTACAAAAAACTTTTTTATTGCTTATAATTACCTGAAAACAAATATCTGACAATCAATTTGGTATTGCACGATGCAAAAATAAAACTGCTAAAACCATCATGTAAAACAAACTTGAAATCCATCTTCAATGTTTTTTTCATGTAATGTGTACGTATGTAATAAAAGGCTTTTGCAGTGTCATTATTGCATTGTTTAAAACAGATTTGATAGTACTTTTAAATATTTTCTTTTATATATTCATACGTAATTATATATAACCAACGCAAAAATAACATTGCAAAAGCCTTTTATTATTATATAACCACACCAAAATAAACTAATTAAATAATTGACATTTTTTTGTAAATTACCCACGTATGAGAAACTTTAATTTCTTGAAAAACGGATAAAAATTTATCATTTCATACTTATTTCTAAATTCCAATGGCAAATATCTTTTATTACGTATGAATATATTATAGAAAATATTTAGCAATACTATCAAATCTGTTTTAAATAACGCAAAAATAACATTGCAAAAGCCTTTTATTATTATATATGTACACATCACACGAAAAAAACATTGTAGATGTATTTCAAGTTTGTTTTACATGATAAACCAAATGATATTTAACTGTTTACTTTAATTAAATTAGAAAATTTAACTGTCAAAAAAGATATTTAAACATGTTTCTAAAAACTCTAAATATTTTGGAATTAAAGTAATTTGTGTTTAAAAAGTTACAATTAAGTTGCAATCAATTAATTCATTAATATAACAATAATTTACCTTTTTGAGGAACAAATAAAAATTGACCACTTCCTATTTATAGCCACTCTCCAGTCACATCAAATTTTGCCAGCTCTTTTCCAAAGCCTTTGGTTATTGGTTGTTTGATTAACGGAATTTCCAATAAACTCTCACCAGAATTTTAGATAAAAAATTTTCACAGCTTCCAAACTGTCACCAGAATTTTAAATAAAAGTTTTTACGGCTTCCAAACAATAAAAAACTCAAAAACTTAGAAATTTTATTAAAGATACAATGAGCATGACAGCTTCATAACATCCAAAATACTGCAATAAGTTGAACATAGCAACATTATTGATAAACATCCACATATATATATATATATATATATATATATATATATATATATATATATATATATATATATATATATATATATATATATATATAGTTATTACTATAATTTTTTTTCGATTATATATGTGAGATAAATTTTAGGAGAATAAATACTCGTTGACTTTTACTCTCGTATACTATTTAATCTGAAAAAAATAAAAACACAAAGTATTCTAGTATTTTTTTTCTATTATTTAAGTATTCTAACATAATTGAATGTAAAAAAATATACAGAAATGTTAACAGATGAAAATATGTCTACTTATCTGAGATATAATAAATTTAGTATCTATTCTATTTTTATAATATATTCAATTGAAATTAATTACTCCAAACAATATTTGGAATATATAGTAACATTACTGTTTGTATACATTTGATTTATATATACTATAGATTACCCACCACAAAATTTTCGCCGGTATTAAGGTAACACAATAATAGAAGAATATTCCTTTTTTTCCTTTTCCGTTCCTTCTTAAAGCTAATTTTACATATGTATCCTTGCAACCTATCTCCCGATCTCGGTGGACAACAACATTTTTTTTAGGGAATTGCGAACAGAAAATAAAGAACACTTATGAAGAATCATTATAAAGGCTTTATTTTGTATGTTAACTACGACAAAATTTTCACTCATATTCAGGTATCATAGTACTAAAGGAAGGTTTTCTTTTTCCCTTTTACTTTCCTTCATAAAGCTAAGCAAATCGAGAATTCACATAAATGCAGAACCCTTTTGGTCTTTTTTGGATCGGATTCGATGAATTGATTTATTGTAACTACTATTTTGTCATGGCATGCGGTTCATGGCTTACATTGCAGATGGTATATAATCGAATTAAGAAAATTATATGAAATAAGAAATAAATTGTTACTTACCTAAACTGTAATGAATTAAATAATTTAAAATATTTTATCTAAGTACATATTGATCTTGTTGGCATTAATTTTCATTAATTTTTTATTAGTTTTATTAATTTTTTATTAGTTAACATCTGTTATATGATATTTTTCCTTTATTTCCCGTTAATTTCATTTAAAAAGCTCAATTAATGTACAGTAATAGTTAAAAAATTATTGAACTACTATAACATATTACAAATAATGAAAATTAACGTAAAACTTATGTTACTTTTACGATATTTTAAGATATTGTTCGAATACTTGAAGACATAATTTTACATAACATAGCATAACATTTCCGATATTTCAAGATTGTTTTACATTAGTTTCGATTAATTTTACATAAAATATGGTAAAATAAAATAAAATTGATGTAAAGACTAATTTTAATTAACTTTTACGTTATTTTTATATTATTCTACAATATTTTTTTCATTACTAAACGTTAATTTCATATAAAGTATCATAATATAACGTAAAAATAACGTGAAATTAACGTAATATAACAAATCTAGTCGGAAAATCGCGTAAAATAACGGAAAAGAGCATGCTTCTCGATTATAAAAATAATATCAACTGTAATCTAATATCAACTGATAAGAATTATTTTATGGGTCTTACATTCTTATAAATTAAATTATTATAAATATTAATGGCAGTCAGATTGCCCTTGTTTATAATCACCCCCGTAGAATCTGAAATAGAAACTTAATTAAAACCTGGACTGTAATACCGATAAAAAAATTCTTATCAGTTGATATTAGATTACAGTCGACATAAATAATATTGTTCAATGATAAAAATAATAAGTAAAATGTTGATTCCTTCCAAACTTATGAATGTTTAAAATAGATCATTGAAAGTACATAAAAAATATGTCGGCAATTAAATAGTTTAATTTTAGGGATTAATCAGTGTATTTTCGATGTTCTATTTTGAACTTTCATAGCTTTGGAAGGCACAAACATGTTATAATTATAAAAAAAGCAAATTATAGCTGATTTTCTCAAGTTTCAGTTTTAATTTTCGAAATTATATTTTCTATGACTAAAGACTACGTCGACATGCTTTACTTATACTATAAAATAGTAAAGTGCGCCCGGCGGAAGTAATATGGTTCTTTACGGCCGGCGGAAGTAATATGGTTCTTTACGCCCAGCGGAAGTAAAAATGGGTCTCTACACTCGGCGGGAGTAAAGTGTATCTTTACCCCCGGTGGGAGAATAGCCCCTCTTAAATTTAAAGTGTCTCTTTACGCCCGGCGGGAGTAAAGTGGCTTACCCCCTCGTTCCCCCCTAGCCACCATCACTCTGATTATACAACACAGCGGCGAAATATTTTTATAATATATACATATATACTAGGGCGGCGCCCCCTGCTCGCTCCGCTCGCCAACCCCCATTATTAGAGATAAATATTAATAATAATGAATGAGGATAATCTTCTATTACATAATATCATGAAACACTTCTTTTTTAATTTAAAATTTCTGTAATGTTTTTTAAAAACATTATTCTTAACATTTATTAATTTTTAAAATACTAAGTATATTATATTTAACAAAATAATGCAGAATATATATGTAGTTCATTACGTCAGCTCTGATTTTATTTGTAACTTATTGATTATAAAATCCAGTAATATTTCAATTTTAGACCGCCATTTTATATTTACAAAATCTGAGTTCAGAGTCCTAATCAGCGAATCCGGAAACTCAGTATATACAATTTTTAACAAACTTAAGTAAAATTTCAATTTTTGTTAGTCATCTTGGGTCCACCAGTTTGAATTAAAATTTTCAGCAAAATCCAATAATATTTCAATATGTGTCCGACATCTTAGATCCGCCATTTTGAATTCTGAAAATCTGAGTTGAGATTCGTAATCTAGAAATCCCCTACATAAAATTATTAGCAAAATCCAGTATTATTTAAATATTTTGCAGCCATTTTCAATTTTTAAAATCTGAGTTCAGATTCGTAATAATCGAATCCAGAAATCCCGTATAATATACAATTTTCAGCAAAATCCAGTAATATTTCAATATGTAACAACCATTATCGATTGGCAATTTGGAATTCTGAAAATTTGAGTTCAGATTCGTAATCATCCAATCTAGAAATCCCGTACATACAATTTTCAGCAAAATCCATCAATGTTTAAATATTTGTCCTCCATCTTCGATCCGCCCTTTTGAATTCTGAAAATCTAAATTCAGATTTGTAATCAGCGAATATATAAACCTCCTATATACAATTTTTAGCAAAAGCCAGTATAATTTAAATATTTTGCCGCCATTTTGAATTTTTAAAATCTGAGTTCAGATTCGTCATAATCGAATCCAGAAATCCCGTATACGGAAAGAAGAATTCACAGCTGTAGCCCGTGACGCGCGAGCAAAAATAGCGTACCATGTAGCATCGACGGATGTCGTGACATATGCGTCTATGACTGTGACTATAGTCATTTCGATAAACGGTGCTCGCGTGACACGGCTGTAGGCCGTGACTATCACTGAGTTCAAGCTTTAACGCGCACGGCGGCAAGCGTGAGTGGCACGTCTGACGACTGCGGCAGTCACCCCGTATAGCGTTGCCTAGAGACCATCGTTGACATGCCTGAATGTCGCGCCGTCACACGGTGGCAGTGAAGGTACCCGCTTACTCTGTTATAACTCACGGCCTATAGCTCTAAATGCTTCTTTCCGTGTATATACAATTTTCAGCAAAATTCAGTAATATTTCAATACGTGGCAGACATTTTCGTTCCGCCATTTTGAATTTTCAATATCTGAGTTCAGATTCGTAATCAGCTAATTCGGAAACCGCATACATACATTTTTTTTTGCAAAATTCAATATTATTTCAATATTTTACTGCCATTTTGAATTTTTATAATCTGAGTTCATATTCGTAATCAGCGAATCCAGAAATTCAGTATATTCAATTTTTAGCAAAACAGAAAAGTTCAATTTTTGGCCGCCATCTTGGGTATGCCATTTTGAGGTTTCATAATCTGAATTCTGATTCATCATCATGCGAATCCAGAAATTTCCCATATGCAATTGTAAAATTCAGGAATATTTCAATATTTGGCAAAATACGAGTTCAGATTCGTAATCAGCGAATCCAGATGGGGGGATTCCCTATATACAATTTTCAGCGAAATCCAGTGATATTTGAATATTTGGCCTCCATCTTCGATGCGCCATTTTGAATTCTGAAAATCTGAGTTCGGATTCATAATCAGTGAATCAAAATACCCAACATACAATTTTCAGCAAAATCCAGTAATATTTCAATTTTTGGCAGCCATTTTGTATTTACAAAATCTGATTTCAGATTCCTAATCAGCGAATCCGGAAACCCATAATGTACAATTTTTAGGAAATTCCGGTAAAATTTCAATTTTTGGCAGTCATCTTGGGTCTTCTATTTTGAATTTTCAAAATCTGAGTTCAGATTCATAATCAGAGAATCCAGATACGCCTATATACAATTTTCAGCAAAATCCAATAATATTTGAATATTTGGCCTCCATCTTCGATCAGCCATTTTGAATTCTGAAAATCTGAGTTCAGATTCATAATAAGCGAATATAGAAACCTCCTATATACAATTTTTAGCAAAAGCCAATATAATTTAAATATTGTAACGGAACCGTCTACGATGGGAAAATTTTTTTTGTATATATTTTTATGCGATGAACCATAGTCATAACCCTGAACACCTATTACCCTACCGACACTATTGCACCAAGGGTTGTAGATGTAACCTGCGCTTCTCGGAGTCTCAAGCTGTCATAAAACACCGACGCGGCGCATGCTTTAAAATTTCTGAATTTTTAATCTTGTAATTTCCTTTTCCTTAAAAGGCTATATTTAGACTTTATATTAAACGGACTGTAAACTTTCTTTTCTTCTTGATGAAGAACAAACATTAATCTCAATAAACTAAAATATTGTAATCAACTATACCCACGACTACGAGTGCAGTAAACTATATTAGAAAATCTGTTACCAAATATTATTACCTTTACTTATACAAAATAAGTAATCCACTCTAGGAGAAATATTCACCAGACATTAATTATTAACATAACGAAATTATGTACTAATCTGAATAAGAAAATGATATTCATAAGCCATAAAAATTATAATAGTAAAACCTTTAGGAGAAGTACAATATTACTGATTGTTATTAACAATATTATTTTGTTTGCATTAACGCACTAGTTATAAAGTATGGTTAAGTTCCTACAAATATGTTCTAAATAATAGCTTAAGTACAAATCGCTAATTGAAATTTTACCTTTATATGTTTGACTGAGTATTTTTGTATTTTTATATATAAATTAAGTTTCTTCTGACAATAGGTACAGTAACCAATAATTAGCAACCGTTCAGGCGTGGGATGAAAAGTATAACATTGTAAAATAGATTTAAGGTTGTAATAATTACTTTCAGACACATTCATGAAAGAATATTTTCCCTAATCAAATAATAAAACTTATTCAACTTTTATTTTTTCTTCCGTTATGAATAAATAAAATGTTTCTATTACATAAACATTTTGGATTTTAAACAATTACATGTGAGATGGAAATATTCCTTCAAAATGTGAAAGTAGCTTTAAGGGACGCTTGCTTCGAGCGGATACACTATCTTGATTGTTGTAAAACACATGGCCCTACTAAATATAGATATGACGCTTTCCCACGCGGGGACGCGCTTTTCCGAGTTTGAATACACGACATATACTATATACTGAAAAGATTATTTACATTATAGCAGTAAGGAAATTAGGAAAAATAATACTAATTCCATATTCTTTGTTAAATTGCAATCAACAGCTTTTGCTTGTTTCCGTATTAATAATATTAAGATCTATTAACAAGAACCCAAAAATATAACTCTATAACTAACCATATGCATTTTGTAAACGCAACCAATAAACGTGTAAAGAATCTTTTTTAACAAACGATAAATGATTACTATAATACTTAATATATTACATAAAGCAATAAGTCATGTTTACCACTAGTTCATTTTATATAACCGACCGTTTGTAAATTTATCGAATGTAATTACATTGTAAATTAGATCTTTAAGTATTAATAAATTTAATATTGTGAATAATTACCGGCAAAATAATCACAACGTTTTCATTCAAATTTGTAATAATTCTCTACACAATTATCTAATAAAGTAGATAACCTTATACTTGTAAAATATTCAGGATTATTAATAATAAGAAAATGCTGAGAGGAAAAGAGGGTGTCTATCTGTACAATCTGTCTCACGCACATGGCGTATCTAAAAATAGATTTCCTCAGTCTTCCTGCGTGGAGACGCGTTTTCCAGCATCTTTTGGGACTCAACGTACTGTAGCATAAGAATATTATGTTAGATTAACGACAAATATCTCAATAACTATAATTAGGAAAATAATTCTGTTTTAAGTAACGGTTGTATTATGCTAAATAAAAATTATGAGCTGATAAAAATCATTATCATATTATATTTTTATAGTAAATAATAATCCCTTGTTTTTTTTTCTGGATTAATTAACTAGCTACTAAGTTCAAATAATAAACCTGTTCGAAATTTGAATAATACACTGTAATCTGTATGTTTCTTATTCATTAATTAAACATTAACACTATTAATAAGGGATTTCCATTTGTAAATGCAAATTTTATGAACTATATACATTAGATAAATATTTTTACTAAACAATAGTTGTATTCTGACACATTGATATTCAAAGCAATTAATTAAATTTCAAATATTTTAAATAAACAATACAAGACCTAAGAAAAATTTATTAACTTAATAAAATAATTTAGTAATATAATTGAAATATTAGCTAGAATGAATAGTCTAATGTTTTTATAAAGTTTGCATAAGAAATTTCATTGTTTAATGTATAATTAAGTTTATAAAATTTATAATGCGTTTAACTCCTGTTGTAATAGACCGATAACTTCCGTTCAAATTTGTATTTTCATTTTAGAACAAAATGTAATAGAAAAACATATTTTATAATTTATAAACTGCCAACATTGTATAATTTTCAGCAAGTAACAGAAAATTGATCATTTTTGACTCGAAAGAAAGAGAAGGATATATCTTTTGTCTCTCTCATCTCTCTTTCTCTGTCGCACATATATCGTTCTCTCTTGCTCCTTAAGGAAGATACGAGCCGCCGGAAAATACCCTGGAGAAGGGATGAGCGACCGCTCTCTGCCGCTCCCTGTGTTAAAGCATAGGATTTTCCCCACTTTCATAAAAATCGACGTTTGGAAGGGATGCCACCCCCGCACCATTGGATACCGTCTTCTCACACCACTAGCCTCAATTAACATTACAGGATATATGACTATCAACCGCCGTCACACTTGGCAACCAAAGATTCGTTAACGCAAGATGACGCAACTACTCGATTCGACACCGCAGTTTTTCCAGCCGAAGAAGAGGAGGAGCAACGCATTTAAATACGCTGAACGCGCACTGCTCGCCGGTCAGTCAGATTTACAAGCCTCACAAGCTTTGCTGACTGGTCCAGGGTGCAGTTCACCACAAGCCTCACAAGCTTTGCTGACTGTACGGGCAGATCGACACAAGCCTCACAAGTTTTGTTGATTGTACTGAGACAGTGCTCTACAAGCCTCACAAGCTTAAGACCTGTACAAATTTATAAATAAACATTCAAATTTTATACAAATTCAAATTCTTTTCAAATTTATTATTTAACAAAGAAAAAGAAATTTAAAATTCCAAATCAAAATTTCAAAAGGTAAATAAAAAGGTTTAAAATACAATAAATATATATTTAACTTTGATCTTCGAATAAAAGTGTTGGCCTGGGTCTTAAGGACTCTAAGGACTTGTTTATTCAAAGAAACGGATCATTTAGTGTTAAGCCTTAAGGGCTTTTATGCAATTTGACCTAACAAAGAAAATATTATTTATTTTTCAGACTTATAAAAAAATATATATATATATTTAACTTTGATCTTCGAATAAAAGTGTTGGCCTGGGTCTTAAGGACTCTAAGGACTTGTTTATTCAAAGAAACGGGTCATTTAGTGTTAAGCCTTAAGGGCTTTTATGCAATTTGACCTAACAAAGAAAATATTATTTATTTTTCAGACTTATAAAAAAATATATATATATTTAACTTTGATCTTCGAATAAAAGTGTTGGCCTGGGTCTTAAGGACTCTAAGGACTTGTTTATTCAAAGAAACGGGTCATTTAGTGTTAAGCCTTAAGGGCTGTTATGCAATTTGACCTAACAAAGAAAATATTATTTATTTTTCAGACTTATAAAAAAATATATATATATTTAACTTTGATCTTCGAATAAAAGTGTTGGCCTGGGTCTTAAGGACTCTAAGGACTTGTTTATTCAAAGAAACGGGTCATTTAGTGTTAAGCCTTAAGGGCTTTTATGCAATTTGACCTAACAAAGAAAATATTATTTATTTTTCAGACTTATTAAAAAATTATAATAAATAATATATATATTTAACTTCGATCTTCGAATAAAAGTGTTGGCCTGGGTCTTAAGGACTCTAAGGACTTGTTTATTCGAAGAAACGGGTCATTTAGTGTTAAGCCTTAAGGGCTTTTATGCAATTTGATCTAACAAAGTTTATTTATTATTCATTTCAAAGTTTGATGCGAAATAATTTCATTTTTGCCAATTTCATTATTTTATTAGTTTGACGACTTGCAGCCCAAATGCGTATTTCTTTGCTATTTAATTAATTAAATTAACGCAGTGGCTTATGAGCATCAGCTCTCGGGAGGGAAGGGTGAACCTGAGATTTCCCTGAGATTGGGTAAAATTAGTTCTCCTTGAAACTCATACTCCTGGGCTCTTAACCTTATTTCCTATCCATACAAGGGACGTGTGCAATTGTTCTTAAGGGACATATGTGCCGTACCTGTTGGTCCTGGTAAACATCCAAACTTCCTATTATCAAAAATATTTTAACTCAGTTTAAGCGCCTTATACTTCCAACTCAACAGCTCAACCAAGGTTGAATAGCTAACGCAGCTAAGGCCTGAAAGAGCGTAACTCTTCACCGAGTTAACCATCCCAGTCGTGTTGTGTTCTCGGACGTGACAATATTTTGCCGCCATTTTGAATTTTTAAAAACTTAGTTCAGATCCGTCATAATCGATTTCAGAAATCCCGTATGTACAATTTTCAACAAAATCTAGTAATATTTCAATTTTTGGAAGCCATCTTGGGCCCTCTATTTTGAATTTTCAAAATATGAGTTACGATTCCTAATTGGCGAATCCGGAAACCCACTGTAGACAATTTTTAGCGAACTCGAGTAAAATTTCAATTTTTGTTAGTCAACTTGGGTACACCAAACTGAATTTTCAAAACATATGTTCAGATTCATAATCAGCGAAACCAAAAATCCGGTATATACAATTTTTAGCAAAATCCAATAATATTTCAATATTTGACCACCATCTTCGAATCCGCCATTTTGAATTCTGAAAATCTGAGTTCAGATTCGTAATCAGCGAATCCAGAAATCCCTTTTATACAATTTTCAGCAAATCCAGTAGTATGTGAATATTTCGCCTCCATCTTCGGTCAGCCATTTTGAATTCTGAAAATCTGAGTTGTGATTCATAATCAGCGAATCGACATACCCCTTATATACAATTTTCAGCAAATTCCAGTAGTTTTTGAATATTTTTCCTCCATCTTCGATCAGCCATTTTGAATTCTGAAAATCTGAGTTGTGATTCGTAATCAGCGAATCCACATACCCCTTATATACAATTTACAGCAAAATCCAGTAGTTTTAGAATATTTCGCCTACATCATCGATCAGTCATTTTGAATTCTGAAAATCTGAGTTGGGATTCGTAATCTGTAATTTTCAGCAAAATTCAGTAATATTTCAATATGCGGCAGACATTTTCGTTCCGCTATTTTGATTTTTCAAAATCTGAGTTCAGATTCCTAATCAGCGAATCTCGAAACCCCCTATATATAATTTTCAGCAACATATCTATAAGAGATTAGTTGTAGTGGGGTAGGTGGAAGGGTATGTGGAGGGGTAAATGGAGGGGTAAGTGGAGGGGTAGGTGGAGGGGGTGTGGAGGGGACTTGGAGGGGGTGGAGGGGAGTGGAGGGGGTGGAGGGGTAGACGCCCTTCAAAATAACGTAGAATTTGAAAGAATTTAACGGTAAAAAGTGGTGGGGCGGTGGAGGGGGTGGAGGGGATAGGTACCCATTTTTGCCCTTACAACTATATAATATAGGAAGATATATATATATATATATATACACACACACACACACACACACACACACACACACACACACACACACACACACACACGCGCGATTCTGGAAGTTTGAGGATTATATTGATATATCATAAAAACTGATATATTTGATATATAGATATTCTGGTCTGATATATAGTTATATATACAGCAAATACATGTTACTACAAAGTTTCATTGATATATATTACATATTATTGTAAATATTGTTTAAAAAAGTCGTTTCGTCAGTTTGAGGATGCACATCTTTAAATTTCCATGCGTATTTCGAAACCTCCTCAAACTTCCATGCGTATACCGCAAACCTCCTCAAACTTCTTAGTCTGTACCACAAAACCTCTTTAAACTTCCAAGGGTGTACCGTAACCCTCCTTAAACTTTACAGACTATACCGTAATCCTCTTCTATATTCCTTAGTCAACATTTGAATATTTTTTTCTCCCACCGGGCCGAAAGTACCACATTCCCTCCCGGCGCAAAAATGGGAATGTGTCATTTTCGACCTCGGTGGGAGGAAAAATAGTATACGCCCAAGGGAGTAACATCGGACAGCCCAAAGCTCGCGTAAATTGCCACCTGAGCCGAAGGCGAGTTTGCGTATACCGCGAACCTCCTCAAACTTCTTATAGTCAACCTTAAACATCCTTAAACATCCAAGGGTGTACCGTAACACTCATTAGACTTTACAGACTGTAACGTAAACCTCCTATATCTTCCCTAGTCGAAATTTTATTACTATTCTGTTACGTTTCGGTGACAAATACATATAATATTTGTTTGCCTAGCTGGCCAAAAATACCACTTTTGCTCCCGGTGCCCGATCGCCATAGTTGTATTTTCTGCATCGCCAGGCAAAAAAATCGTATACGATTATTGAAAATATTATGGAAGACACAGCATTAAGATGGTAGATTATAGACAGCCGACATATAAATAGCATTTGTTGGAAGCACCACATAAATAAAAGAATGTTCCTAATTAACCTTCCGAACGATTTATATAGCCCATCTAACGTTTAAGAGTATACCGTAAACCTCCTCAAACTTCTTAGTCTGTACCACAAAAACTCCTTAAACTTCCAAGGCTGTACCGTAACCCTTCTTAAACTTTACAGACTGTACCGTAAACCTCCCCTATCTTCCCTAGTCGAAATTTTATCATTATTCTGTTACGTTTCGGTGACAAATACATATAATATTTTTTTGCCTAGCGCGCCAAAAGTACCACTTTTGCTCCCGATGCCCGATCGCTAAGATTGTATTTCGGCATTGCCAGGCAAAAAAAATCGTATACTATTATTGAATATTATGGAAGACACAGCATTAAGTTGGTAGATTATATAGAGCCGATAAAGACTGTTATAAAGATATAGAGCCATATAAATGACAGTTGGTGAAGGCACCTCATAAATTAAATAATGTTCCTAATTAATATTTTGAAACGATTCATATATCCCCTCGACCTTTTAAGAGTGTACCGTAACGCTCCTTAAACTTCCATGCGTATACCGCAAACCTCATCAAACTTCTTATAGTGTACCTTAAACCTCCTCAAACATCCAAGGGTGTACCGTATCCCTCCTTAAACTTTACAGATTGTACCATAAACCTCCTCATCTTTCTTAGTCGAAATTTTATTATTATTCTGTTACGTTTCGGTGACAAATACATATAATATTTTTTTGCCTAGCTGTCGAAAAGTACCGCTTTTGTTCCCGGTGACCGATCGCCAAGGTTGTATTTCGGCATTACCAGGCAAAAAAATCGTATACTATTATTGAAAATATTATGGAAGGCACAGCATTAAGTTGGTAGATTATATAGAGCCGACATATAAATGGCAGTTGGTGGAAGCACTTCATAAATAAAATATTGTGCCTAATTAACACTTCGAAGCGATTCATATAGCCCCTCGAACTTTTAAGAGTACATCGTAAACATCCTTAAACTTCCATGCGTATACCGCAAACCTCCTCAAACTTCTTATTCTGTACCACAAAAACTCCTTAAACTTCCAAGGCTGTACCGTAACCCTCCGTAACTTTACAGACTGCACCGTAACCCCCTATCATCCTTAGTCGAAATTTTATTATTATTCTGTTACGTTTCGGTGACAAATACATATACTTTTTTGCCTAGCTGGCCAAAAGTACCACTTTTGCTCCCGGTGTCAGATCGCCATGGTTGTATGTTCGTCATCGCCAGGCAAAAAGATCGTATACTATTATTGAAAATATTATGGAAGACGCAGCATTAAGTTATTGGATTATATAGAGCCGACATATAAATGGCAGTTGGTGGAATCATCTCATAAATAAAATAATGTGCGTAATTAACATTTCGAAGCGATTCATATAGCTTCAACTTCCATGCGTATACCGCAATCCTCCTCAAACTTCTTATAGTGTACCGTAAACCTCCTTAAACTTTCAAGTGTTTAAGATTATTAGAATTCTTACATAAAGTAATAAAGTAAATACTGCATGAGGATCAAAATGGAATACTGTATGAAGAATATTCCAAAAAATTTGAAATAAGAAAAATCTAAATAAAACTTTTTTTCATGTACTGGAAAGATAATCAGCTGACGATTCATGATTTTGTAAAGTAGTTGCAAACATTTTATTAGCCATTGTATAAATATTTAAATCATTCATCATTTCCCTTATAAATATATATGTATCTATAACAGTTATTTCCGAGAATTTTCAGATGTATATAACAGTTATTTCCGGGACTTTGAAGCTGTATATACAATAGTGACTTTTTGCTTTTCAGATGTATGTATCAGTTATTTCCGCGACTTTGCAAATGTCTAAAAGATTTGCAATAATACTCGTTCGACACAGGACCGGTTATACTATGCCTTGGACCCTGCCGACGGAGCGGACGTATACGAGCCCCCTCGTTACCCTGCACCTGTAGCAGTGTCGATACGACCCCCAGGTATAGCAGCACTCTCATTAACAGGGTGTCCGGCCATGAGTAGTTGGAGCCCACTCGCCTGCTCATGGTAAACGGTGATCTCCAACCGCTGCGTACCGTTTGTCAACTTGTCGTTATATACGGACCTATCCTTGTTGCAGGTCGCCGACAAGCGGGAGTCCGACACTCGAGATTAGCTATAATTCATTCATGTATTATATAATTACGTAGTTATATTGTAATAAATCGGTATTCGAAATTATTTCGTTTCTCTTAAACGTTTATTTTAAATAAGCGCTCCATTTCGACCCCTGGTATCCGACTAGCTATCCTCAAGGCAAAGCCACTCCTACCGCATGAAACTACCGTTTCAAATTAAATATCATTGTTAAGTAAAAACAATTTTTTTTTAATTTTCGTTGCACTCCACCATAGCAAACTTTAGATGCGTTCCTGATCGATCATCAGAATTTTCGGTGCACCGCATCATAACACCCACTGATTGAAAAGTATCCAGACAGCGATCTCAGCTGTTTGAATGGGGTTGAATTTTGCAACGTTGCGACTACAACGAAAATCCAAATTCCCAAAAAATTATAATTTCCGCCCGGAATCGATTCTACAGGGACAAAAATAATGTGAACAGCAAGTAAAACTGCAAGAAAATAAAAAACAACAAAAACTCACCCTTAACACCCCATTATGTAGTTAAAAAAAAGAAAAAAATTCTAATTCCGCCGTTTTTGACATCGCAAATAATTTTATTCCCGGAATATAATTTTTAACGTGGAGGGCAGTTACACAAAAATTGGCAACCCCACAAGCACCGCGGAACACCCCCAAACTACCCCTTTCGCCCGAAAAAAATGAATTCCTCCATTTTTGAATTCGCCAATAATTTTATTCCTGGAATACAATTTTGAGTACGTAGGATAGATACAATTAAATTGGCAACCCATAAACTACCCTTTTCGCGCGAAAAAAACATATAAAAAATTTAAATTCAGCCGTTTTTGAGATCGGCAATACTTTTATTCCCGGAATATATTTCTAAGCCTGCAGGGGAGCTAAAAAAAAATTGGCAACGATACAAGTACGAAACACCTCCAACCACCCCCTTTCGCCCCAGAAAGTCGCAAAAAAATATCTAATTCCTCCGTTTTTGAGATCGCCAATCATTTTATTTCCGGAATGCAATTTTGAGCTTGCAGGGTAGCTAAAAAAATTGTTAACCCTGCAAGCACCGCGGAAAACCCCCAAGCTACCCCCTTCCGACCTAGAAAATAACAACAAATATTTAATTCTACCATTTTTCAGATCGCCATTAATTTTATTTCCCGAATACAATTTTGAGCCTGCAGCGTAGTTAAAAAAGATTGTTAACCCTGCAAGCACCGCGGAACACCCCCAAACAACCCCCTTCCGACCTAGAAAATAACAACAATATCTAATTCCCCCGTTTTTGAGATCGCCAATAATTTTATTGCCGGAATACAATTATGAGCTTGCAGGGTAGCTAAAAAAAAATTGGTAAACCCGCAAGCACCACGCAACACCCCCTACGCCCGAATAAATTACCATAAAAAATCTAATACCTCCGTTTTTGAGATCGGCAATACTTTTATTCCCGGAATACAATTTTGAGTACGCAGGATAGCTACAATGAAATTGGCAACTCGGCAAGCACCGCGGAAAACCCATAAACTACATTTTTCGCTTGGAAAAAACATGCAAAAAATTCAAATTCAGCCGATTTTGAGATCGACAATACTTTTATTCCCTGAATATATTTCTAAGCCTGCAGGGAAGCTACAAAAAAATTGGCAACGATGCAAGTACTACGAAACACCTCCAACCACCCCCTTTCACCCCAGAAAATCGCAATAAAATATCTAATTCCTCCGTTTTTGAGATCACCAATAATTTTATTTCCGGAATACAATTTTGAGCATGGAGGACAGTTACATAACTATTGGCAAACTCATAAGCACCGCGGAAAACCCGTAAACTACCCCTTTCGCTTGAAAAGAAAACATACAAAAAATTCACATTCCTCCGATTTTGAGATCGCCAATAATTTTATTTCCCGAATACAATTTTGAGCTTGCAGGGTAGCTAAAAAAAAATTGTTAACCCGGCAAGCATCGTGGAACACCCCCAAACTACACCCTCCCGACCTAGAAAATAACAACAAATACCTAATTCCTCCGTTTTCGAGATCGCCAATAATTTTGTTCCCCGAATATAATTTTGAGCAGGGATGGTAGCTACAAAAAAAATGGCCAGCCTGCAAGTACCGCAGAACACCCCGAAACTACCACTTTCGACCGAAAATAACATACAAAAAAATTCTAATTTGGCTGCTTTTGAGATCGCCAATCATTTTATTCTCGGAATACAATTATTGGCGATCTCAAAAATGGGCGAATTAGAATTGTTTGTATGTTTTTTTTTGCGAAATGGGTACCGTGGGAGTGTTTCGTGGTGGTTGCATGGTTGACAATTTTTTTGTAGCTGTCCTGCATACTCAATACTCAAAATTGTATTCCGGCAATAATATTATTTCCCATCTCAAATACAGAGGAACTAGATTTTTTGTTGCGATTTTTTCGGGTGAGAGGTGTGTTCCTCGGTTCTTGCGGGGTTGACAATTTTTTTGTAGCTGCCCTCCCTGCTCAAAATGTTATTCCCGCAATAAAATTATTGGCGATCTCAAAAATGGAGGAATTAGATATTTGTTGCGATTTTCTAGGTCAGAATGGGGTAGTTTGGAGGTTTGCTGCGGTGCTTGCAGGGTTGACAATTTTTTTGTAGCTACCCTGCAGGCTCAAAATTGTATTCGGAAATAAAATTATTGGCGATCTAAAAACGGACGAATTACATCTTTTTTGCGATTTTTTTGGGCGATGGTGTAGTTTGGGGGTATTCCGCCGTGTTTGCGGGGTTGCCAATTTTTTTGTAACTACCCTCCATGCCCAAATTGTATTCCGGGAATAAAATTCGTAATCTCAAAAATGGTCGAATTAGAATCTTCGTATGTTTTTTTCGGGCCGAACGAGTAGTTTGGGGGCAAAAACATTGGGGGTATAGGCGGATAAAACCAAAATTCGTTACGTATATTTTAAAACTAAGAAACACAGTTAAAGCAATGCAATGCAATGGAATTTTTTCTCATACACTCTTCTAATCGATAATTTTATCGATGAACTAAATATAAAATAATTTTTATTATTTCAATTCAATGGCTAATTAAATGTAGACAAATAATCTACAAATGTAACATGCGTCACCTGGCCATTTTCCCAGTACGGGTAGAGCTTTATTTTATTTAAATACTTTTTTTTCAAATTTTGTTGAAGTCTTCATACAGTATTCCATTTTGAAGCCCCGGTATCATTTTGCTAAATAGAAAATTTCGATATTTATCATAATATATTATCTTTTTCTAAAGTGAGTAAGATAAATTCGAAAATTTCAGGATTTTCTCATTATTCGCAAAATATGTGTTCTCTGGTTTTATCCGGAATATTTCTCAGTCATGGTCGCGATATGATTGTTACGGTTCCTTCGAAAGGGATAACAGAACAGTGTATGACATACGTTAGGCAAAAACGTTGGGTATAGGCAGAAAAAATCAAAATTCATGATGTATACTTTAAAACTAAGAAACACAGTTAAAGCAACGCAATGCAACGGAATTTTTTCTCATACACTCTTCTAATCGATGATTTTATCGATAAGCTAAATAGAAAATAATTTTTATTATTTCAATTCAATGGCTAATTAAATGTAGACACATAATTTACAAATGTAACATGACTCATCTGGCCATTTTCCCAGTACGAGTAGAGCGTTATTTTATTTAGATAAGTTTATTTGAAATTTTTTTTTAAGACTGCATACAGTATTCCATTTTGAAGCCCAGGTATCATTTTGCTAATTAAAAAATTTCGATAATTATCATAATATATTATATTTTTCTAAAGTGAGTAAGATAAATTCGAGAATTTCAGGATTTATCGTTATTCGTAAAATATGTGTTCTCCGGTTTTATTCCGAATATTTTTCATGCTTGGTCTCGATATAATTATTAAGACTCCTTCGAAGGGTTAACAGAACAGTGTATGACATGAGTTAGGCAAAAACGTTGGATATAGGCGGAGAAAACCAGAATTCGTGACGTATATTTTTAAACTAAGAAACACAGTTAAAGCAACGCAATGAAACGGAATTTTTTCTCATACACTCTTCTAGTCGATGATATTATCAATAAGCTGAGTGATAAATAATTTCTAGTCATTTCAATTCAATGGCAAATTAAATGTAGACAAATAATTTATAAATTTAGCAAGCGTTATCTGGCTATTTTCCCAATACAGGTAGAGCGTTATTTTATTTAAATACTTTTATTTATAACCTTATTCAAGTCATCATACAGTATTCTAGGTGGTGAGCTGGTGGCCGTTTCTCTCTTCTCTTCCTCTCTATTTCTCTGCTTCTTGCTATGCGTGCTTAGTTGCTTGTTTGCGTGTTGGCTATCGGGCCGAGACTCTAGGCTAGCTGGCCTGCGACGGCACGCGCCAAGATGAGACTAATTGTTACGCGGGCCTAATGATGCGCGCTCTTGTGATTTTCGGATCGCGCGCACCTACTGAAAAAGATCAACTGATTTTCAGGTGAAAATCAGCTGATTTTCACCTAAAAATCATAATTTTTATTTAGATGGTATTATTGCATTAATAGATGAATTTTATGTATATTATTATTATTTTTTTCAGATAAAGAATATTATACTATGCCCCTAGCGAGAAAAGTAGGCCATTATTGTCTCCCGCGAGGGACAATGTGTCCAGATAGTGGCGATTACTCGCCACTTTTATATGAATATTATTACTGTATATATTGTTTACCTGACCACACTGGCGAGGGACACTTGCTGCCCGACGGCAACGAGGGAATCCACTCGCCAATAGCCCTCATCACTTCTGAGTGCAATATGCAAATTCTTCGTATACCCAGCGGAAAGTTTTTTGTGTTTAATCCCTAATTTCATGGCAAAGAATAAACACAATACTATATGCCAAGGTATGCTAAAAATAAAATAAACATATATAATTTATAACTTAATTTATTTATTATTTAGCAGTTTAACACTGCTTATAAATAAAAAATAACAGTTTAAAGAAACATTTGTGCGATAACATATAGAATTTATACAATAATTATAATTATTTGAAAGTATTACATTTTAAAAAATGATCAATTTAATTGAAGATAGATAACTTTATTTTTATAAGTAACAATTATAATGTTCCGATACAAGTGTAAGTAAATAATAGAGACATGTAACATACTTGTAAAATTAGAATTAGATCATTGATGATAGTTTACTTAATGTAGAAAAAGAAGAAACGATGTTCAACGATCCTCGTGCTCGCGCTCTCGAGGCCGACCCGTGATAGCAAATTCACACGAAGCCGGCGCCGAGCGCGCCCACGTGTACTCGATTTTAGCAGCTACGAGAACAGTTGCAACGACGACGGCGACAGTTCGTCAAGGCGATATCTTGGCGATGATGACTCTGTTGAAAGTACTGAGAATCTTGTGAAATTTCAGACAGAACCTCAAATCCAACCAAAAAATCCCAATCCTCTTACAAAATTGCTAAGGAGTGACAAAAAAAGTAACTTACTTAATGATAATTATAATATGTTTGAAAAATTATACATTCTCACACTCTTTTTATACATGAAATTCTTTAAAATAATAGTTTTTATTATTTAACACACAATACTTATATTATGCTGAAAGATATTCTATTAAAGTGTGCGAATTGACATAAGTTATGTCTGCTTTTAATTTTCTTGTAATGAGAACTTATATTTATCCTTTTCCTTTAAAATCAATCTCTTTATTATAATCATCTATCTTAGAAAAATAAGTCCAAAAATCCCATTGATTTAATCACTAGAAAATAAGGAGCATTCTGTACTGTACTCAAGTCACATATGTATAAGCTTCGGATGATAGCTAGTACGAAAGAGCATTTCTAAAAGTTATAAGTATATCGCTTCACTACTGAAACTGACAGTACTGCATTTTTATAAGTATGGGTATCAGTAAAAATTGATTACTAAGTTTACAATTGTGGTACATTAAATCACAGAAAATTGTGTATTGTCTTTAAATATTATTTCTCATTTATTTATAATTTATATATGCTAAGTTATAATTCATTCTAATTAAGCTTACTAGGCCAAGTAAGTAAATCCTTATATGACTAGCTTGCATATTGTATTTTAAACATAAGTGAAGCAACGAAAGGGTAGCCGCGACAGATTTAGTTTTAAAGTTATATAAAATTTCTAGTGCTCTTTCCTACTGATACCTGAGTTGTAACCGTATCAGGTAGTGGAAGCAGGTCTCGATAACGTAAGACGCAAGGTAACGTTTTGTTCTAAAAACCAGTATTTTTATTGGAGAAAATAATTATTTTTTTTTATAAAATTATTGAACAAGTTCAAATAAAGTAAATGAAATAAAAAAAGTTCAGATTTAACAAATATTAAGAGAGAAAATAATTATTAAAAATATAATGTCGCCGGAGTAGTTCTCGATAACTAGTTTTGGCGCCAGAACAGTTCTCGATACGTAGGTGACACAGTTGTCGATAGCTTGTGAAATGTGAACCCAAAATCGAGGTCAAAAACTAAAAGTTAGAATTGGTATACTTTTCTAAAGTAATAAAACAGTAAATTGATAATTCTTTGACATAACTTATTTATAAATAGAACTGGTGATAATATAAATACATTAATACTATAATTTATTATGAAAAATCCCCATTTATAAGTACTTAATATATGCTCGGTGACTTTACCACTGGATATATTTGGACCCGATGGATCAAATGACTTTATATGTGATATGATTCTTTGTGACTATAATGGTTAAGTATGTGTTTGAAAACAAATTATTGTAAAAAATCAAACAAAATGTATGTTATTATAAAATTGTTATGTTAAGTATAAATTTTATTTGGAAAAGTAATACGTACATGCCATAACTATTATAGTCAGAAGGAATATAATATCAAATATGGATCAATTAGTCATTTTGTTCATGCGGTTTCAATATTTCCTGCGATAAAGTAACCCAGCCCATAAGTGAGTTATCGAATAATGAAAGTTGTAAATATTGTATACTTACACGTACAGTCTATAGCTGCAATTTACACACAATTAAAGTTGATTTTAATCCTCTCGTGTAAGAGATCTACAATATTATTTAGTTAATTGAGTCCAAATATTTCCTACGCTAAAGACACCTCAAGTTTTAAATCTATCAACGAGCAACTGAATTGTAGATGACATAAAGCGAAGGGACCAATATTCTATGTAATAAGATAGAAAATTTTATATGCTTATAGGTAGTGTCTTTAGCTACAATTTATGCACAATGAAAGTTGATTTTGATCCTCTCGTGTAAGAGATCTACAATATTATTTAGTTAATTAGGTCCAAATATTTCCTACGCTAAAGACACCTCAAGTTTTAAATCTATCAACGAGCAACTGAATTGTAGATGTCATAAAGCGAAGGGACCAATATTCTATGTAATAAGATAGAAAATTTTGTATGCTTGTAGGTAGTGCCTTTAGCTACATTTTAAAGTTATATAAAATTTCTAGTGTTCTTTCCTACTGATACCCGAGTTGTAACCGGATATGCCATAAGAACTTTAAGAGTATTCCCTATTTTCTTGTGATGAAACCAGTGTCATTTTGGTTTATTTTTCTAAATTGCAGTTAGATCAGTAACAATAAACTAAATCTGAGTTAGTTTGTTATTTCATTCTAAGAAAACCCCAAAGTCTTATGCAATAAATCTTGTCGATTCACACACTTTTATAAAAAAAGATGAAGTATTCTAACAATTTATCTTGATACTTGAAGATATTCTGAAACTTACCAGTAATAGCACAGCACTTGAAAATTTCTTCAATCTTGCAGTAACCACATCATCCGCTGGTGGTGAAAAGGCCAAGTGAGACCATCATTGCTGTAGTTTGAACCATTACTAGTTTGAAGATAGCTACTGTTTAAAACCATCACTACACAAAAGAAAAATCGGCAACAGTGATGATCGCGAGTGTTTACCTCTTTCGCTTTCCCAGGTCCCTGCAACAAAAAAAACGTACCATCAGACCCATATCAGAGAGGTTAGGAACGAGAAAGAGCTTACCGAATCTGCTTCATCTCCGCCGACCCCGCTGCCTTGTTATCTCCCACGAGTCACCGCTAACCGAGGAACACGACGAGAGGGATACCCTCCGCGAAGACACCGCGTACTACAAGCAGCCGCTGTCATGCTGGGAACACGCCGGGAAGGGTGATACGACTGTACTTACTTAGGCTGAAATCACATGGTGCGTCATGGAGACAGCCAATCAGAGCTATATTTGTATTTGCAGAATAGCTGTGATTGGCTGTCTCCATGACGCAACCTCTATGCCGCAGCTCTATCCGCACCATGTGATTTCAGCCTAAGTAAGTACAGTCGTATCACCCTTCCCGGCGTGTTCCCAGCATGACAAATGATGAAATATTTGGACTCAATTAACTAAATAATATTGTAGATCTCTTACACGAGAGGATCAAAATCAACTTTAATTGTGTGTAAATTGCAGCTATAGACTGTACGTGTAAGTATACAATATTTACAACTTTCATTATTCGATAACTCACTTATGGGCTGGGTTACTTTATCGCAGGAAATATTGAAACCGCATGAACAAAATGACTAATTGATCCATATTTGATATTATATTCCTTCTGACTATAATAGTTATGGCATGTACGTATTACTTTTCCAAATAAAATTTATACTTAACATAACAATTTTATAATAACATACATTTTGTTTGATTTTTTACAATAATTTGTTTTCAAACACATACTTAACCATTATAGTCACAAAGAATCATATCACATATAAAGTCATTTGATCCATCGGGTCCAAATATATTCAGTGGTAAAGTCACCCAGCATATATTAAGTACTTATAAATGGGGATTTTTCATAATAAATTATAGTATTAATTTATTTATATTATCACCAGTTCTATTTATAAATAAGTTATGTCAAAGAATTATCAATCCCTCCCTCCATCCCTCCGTCCCTCCCTCTTTCTCCCCCTTTCCCCATCTTCCTCTCTGACTCTTTCTCTCTCTTCCCCCTCCCCCTCTCTCTTTCTTACCCTCCCCCTCTCTCTCTGCTTCTTTACAAAAGAATATCATAGTTTGAAACAAACACATGAACGAAGTGGAATCAATTAATATGTTGACAAGTACATTTTTGTAACATAACAATTATAGGAATTATGGAGTGATTTTTCTAACATAAAATCGTATAAGTACTTCTAAAAATAAACTCATGAAAGTGGTGGAATCAATTTTATGCAGGCAAGTACATTCTTATACTAAAGAGATCATAATAATTTATAACAAACACATGAAATAAGTGGAATCAATTAAGTACAGTAGGCAAGTCAATTATTATAATAAAAGAAATATTTAAAAATAAAATTTGTTTAATATATTTACTATAAAAATTTGTATAAAAAAATAATTACATCTAACATAAAATATTACAAATACCAAAAAGTATAATTTTATAAATACGATAAACACAAAATGGTGAAACATTTTTGAGTAACCATTTTCTAAGTACAGATCATAAGCATTTTCTGACTAGCGTTAATCAGCGCGCTACGCGTGCCAGTGTTCGTCTTTTGTCTTGCTCTTTCCGAAATTCGAGCTGGACTCAATTATTCGATATCATTCGGGGACAGAATAGATTATCGATCGAATTCTCAAATTATATAAGTGAAATTTTAGCTGTTTTTTTTTTTTATTTAAATACACATACTTGCCGGACGCGTCGTTTCGCAGTTCAAGCTATTTATATACTGCATTAATATATAATCGCTCGCGGAAAATAAAAACGTACATCAGTAAATGTCAAATATCGGGTACCTGTTAGAAATTTTCATGTTTCAAAGATGTAGAGCGTCATGTCAACGTAATTTCAGAATCATTAAAGGTTTACGCGCTATCATCCCTTTCAAGTTACTAATGAATAGTTATTGCCGCTAATGTTCTCGTTTACACCGATGAATCGCTAGCGGAAAATAAAAAACGTACACCATAAATGTCAAATATCGGGTACCTGTTAGGAATTTTCATGTTTCAAAGGTGTAGAGCCTCATGTTAGAAATGTTATAAATTTTCATGTTTCAAAGATATAGAGCCTCGTGGCAACGTAATTTCAGAATCATTAAAGGTTTACGCGCTAACATCCCTCTCAACTTACTAATGTATAGTTATTGCCGCTAAGGTTCTCGTTTACACCGAATTTGAATTAATCGTTTACAGTTTCAGAAAACTAATAATGCCATGCAAATTTACATTTACAATTTACAGTTCACCTAAAAACTGCGAAACGACGCGTCCGGCAAGTATGTGTATTTAAATAAAAAAAAAAAACAGCTAAAATTTCACTTATATAATTTGAGAATTCGATCGATAATCTATTCTGTCCCCGAATGATATCGAATAATTGAGTCCAGCTCGAATTTCGGAAAGAGCGAGACAAAAGACGAACACTGGCACGCGTAGCGCGCTGATTAACGCTAGTCAGAAAATGCTTATGATCTGTACTTAGAAAATGGTTACTCAAAAATGTTTCACCATTTTGTGTTTGAATTATAGTTTATCGTATTTATAAAATTATACTTTTTGGTATTTGTAATATTTTATGTTAGATGTAATTATTTTTTTATACAAATTTTTATAGTAAATATATTAAACAAATTTTATTTTTAAATATTTTTTTTATTATAATAATTGACTTGCCTACTGTACTTAATTGATTCCACTTATTTCATGTGTTTGTTATAAATTATTATGATCTCTTTAGTATAAGAATGTACTTGCCTGCATAAAATTGATTCCACCACTTTCATGAGTTTATTTTTAGAAGTACTTATACGATTTTATGTTAGAAAAATCACTCCATAATTCCTATAATTGTTATGTTACAAAAATGTACTTGTCAACATATTAATTGATTCCACTTCGTTCATGTGTTTGTTTCAAACTATGATATTCTTTTGTAAAGAAGCAGAGAGAGAGGGGAGGGTAAGAAAGAGAGAAAGAGGGAGAGGGGGAAGAGAGAGAAAGAGTCAGAGAGGAAGATGGGGAAAGGGGGAGAAAGAGGGAGGGACGGAGGGATGGAGGGAGGGAGAGTTCTACATATTATACAGAAAACACTTATAACTTGCCTTATTTTATACTTTCGTAGAAAGTTGTATAACTATACTATTTGTTTTCCTGATTGTTTAAAAAAATATTTAGATTCTCATTAAAGTTTTTGGTACGGAGTGTGACAGAGATTGGGGGAGCACTGGGAAGGAGGGTGGGAGCGAGCAAGAGAGGGGAGGCACAGGGATGGATAATAATTACATTGTGTATATAATTGCCTAAGTTTTTACCTTTGTAAAAATTTTTTGAGGGAGATTTCACAACGTTTTAAGAGTAAAAGTACACATTAAACAAGGTTCGTTAATCTCCAGGCGGTCAGGCTTTAAGAAGATATACCATATACCAAGAGTCATACTTCGAAGAAATTTTCCGAAGAAAATTTCTATCTGTCTTTGTCGGGAACACACATAACACACAGAACACACATATGTAGAAAGGCCCCTGGGCATCGCACAGCACAGCGCTTATGTACCTTAGATAGTTCACGTTTCACGAGATTCTCGCCCGCGATCCCATGGTGCGCATGCGCAACAACGCCTTCTAGTGTTTGATATTTTTGACAGGTATATTACTTGTCAAAAAATCATGTCGTTTACCCACCACTGCGGTATAATATGTACTATACTTGCACTCCTCTGATTGGTTTATATTAATGTACGACGGAACACGAAACAAAGTCACATAAATATGGGTTTACTCTAAATATATATATACCCACATTGAGATATTATATATTGAATAAATAAAATAACCACCAAAACCTACAAAAGAAAATTGAAAGTCGATTAACATGGATGACCAGGATAACCAGGACATTCGACTGATCGATATGGAAATTGACAATCTAGATGGTAAGATAAAATAAAAAATTCTAATCATAAAAAAATGTAATAATAAATTTGTGTAAACTAGTAAAAATTATAATTAATTTTCAGGTAATAATCATGGTCTAGAAGAGGTTATAGTGCACAATGGTAAGCACATGTCTGCAAATTTTATTAATGATGATACAATAATAAAAAAAATAATGATAGTAAAAATTTGAATAAATAAAATTATGCAATTTGTAATGTTTGTCCAGGAATGCCACCTCTTCAGGAAATTGGAATGCTGTTCCTCAAGAAATTTCACTGCCCGTTAACAATCAACAAATGTTGCCAGAACCAAATAGAGGAGGAAATCCACTGCCCGTTAACAATCAGCAAGAGTTGCCTGGACCAAATAGAGTAGGGAATGAAAGTAAGAAAAAAAATTGTTATTTGCAACATAAATTAGATTAATTTTATAAAAAAATATTGAAAAAATACGTTTCCCAATTTTTTACAGATCATGAAAACATACTGCCAAATAATAAAAGAGGTAAGTTACACAACAAATTTAATTTGCAATTGACCATACAAAATTTGTAATGCATTTTTCTTTAAAATTGAAGGAAAAAGAGGTACTCGAGCTGGTTGGAAAAGGAAACAACATCAATATTCCTTAGAGCCATACAGATATCAGCAGCATGGAAAACTTGCCTCTTTATTAAATGCAATGGCTAATGGTCATGAGGCCAAATATAATACTTACCATCGTGGTCGTGGAAATGGAAGAAGAGGAAATAGGGATCATGGAGATAAAGGACAAGGAAATAGAGGACGTGAAGATAGAGAACAAGGAAATAGAGAACGTGGAAATGATAATCAGGGTTAATTAAAAGCTATTATTGTCCCCTTTTTATAATTTTGGTTGATTAATGATATTGCTGTTTCAATTTTAAAAGCAATTCATTTACATTTTAGAAACACTTTTTTAAGGACTAAAATAAACTTAGATAATTTTTTATTGCCTACTATTCATGCTGACAGTGCCAGTACTCATCAATATAATAAGTATTTCTTTATGTTAATTATAGAATGGAATTTTGGCATCGATTGATATATTTGATATAATATTAAAAAATTTAATGAATAAATTTCACTGTATTTTACAAAATAAATACTTACAAAACTAAATATACATTATGAAATCACTTTCTATACAAATAAAAATTTTAATTAAGTAATAATGTATGTATTATGTAAAAATTATGATAAATAAATAAAACATTTCTTTTTATTTTCACTAAAAAATGTTTACATTGATTAATATTACTATTAATTGTAAAGTCATATGAAAAATAGTATACGAAACTCGTGACTTAGTGGCTCTTTATTGCACGGCGTTTAGCGCCCTCGCTGCGCTCGGGCACTAACCTCACGCCGTGTCAAAAAGAGCCACTTTAGTCACACGTATTGTAATATACTATTTTTTTATTTTTATAGATACACTTATATAGAGATAAATGTAGAATATGTTATGCATGCAATCCAAACTCCAGAATGCATGTTACCAAACCAGTATTACTATGGGCAAATACTTCATAAAAATGCTTATAGCACCAACACTTCACATCACTCAAATTCACTGCATAACTTTCTGACAGAAACAAAGGTTCTAATCTAATGTACATACTTCGATCTACGTGTCAGCACATCTTTTGCTTTCTTTAAAAGTTGATTTGAATCTGAGCACTATGTGTTTTATGTAAAAGTGAGAATAGACTCAATTATATTTTTTACATTATATTACAGATTTATTTATTTAAAGATATAAAGAAAATATGTCCCGGCCCACGAGCATTTAGAAAACTTGAAGCTCAAAGTTTGAAAAGAAGTTGAGTTCTTGTGTCACTTACCATTTTCATAACAGTAGCAGATACAAATTTTGTTCTTTAATTTTATCAAATTTGAAAAGCTCTGAACACAGTCATATAGTCAGTTCTTTACGAGTAACCATTGCTGCTTATTTTTTTGATGATTGAAAAAATACTCCGTATCTCCTTAATACATACTGGGTTCTGAGCTGGGCGTATTTCTTGTCTATACACAAAAATTTTATTTCGGTATACGCCAGCTGTCAATGCTGCTTTTACGACAGCCCAGTTTTCAAAATTTAAATTTAAATTTCTGATAACACTTGATCCTCTAGCTTTTATAAAACTTGAAACTCAAAGTTGACAAAAAGTTTAGTTTTCATGCCAACTACAATTTCCATAACAGCTCATACAAAGTTTTTTCACAAAATACTCATCCATATTGTAATCAATAAAATAAAATTATAATTTTGGACTCTTGTTAGTACTTTATTATACACTAATTTTCTATTTCTAATAATTTTGATAAAGCTTAAAACTACAATACATACAATACGTATCTGTGCAGGTTCTAATTATTTTTTAGTATTTCATCATAATAATATTTTTAGTATTCTAGTGTATAGTACTAATATGATTTCTAACTAGATAGATGATCATTTCTATTAAAATGACAATTTTCTTATTTTATCTTGAAAAACTAATTGTTAAAAACTTGTATTCTAATCAAACTAATTCTTTCATTTTCATAATACTTTTTTTGCACTTTCTGTGCAATACCGTCTAAAACATCTTAGTTGTAGCTTCCTAACAGCTTTTGTCGCACACTTTAAGAATCTATTGAATGTATATCACATTGGAGAATGAAATCAGGATCAGGATATTTCTACATTATTTTCTTATAGACGACACTTGTAGATTTTTCCATTTCTTCAAGCAGTTGTTTATAATATGCAAAAGTAGGAGTTTCTCCCACCAACATATGGTCAAACAACATTAACTTTGAAATGTATCGGTCAGACCACTACGTTATTTGTAATTACAGAGTTTCCCATAATCTCTCAAGAAAAGCACAGGCTGAGCTTGTTCCATGAGTCTTCAAAAAACTTCACCAGCCATAATATGATAGTTGGTGCTTCCTAACAGCTTTTGTGACATTTTGATTGATAATCTATATGACGATCTTGTATACACATTGGCGAATCAAATCAGGATATTTCTACGTTATTTTCTGATGTTCTTGTATTTACAGGGGCTACAAAAAATGTTTCTGAAAAACCACATTCACAACCTAAATAAATAGAATATATATTTTTTAATATTCTTTCTCATGTGTATTGATTTTTTGAAGAATGTAATAAAAAAAATATCTTACCAACAGGCAACTATTTTAAATCTATTTTCTACTATTTTCTGTAGGTCATGCCTGAGAATGGTAAAATGTGTTTTACTTGTAAAATCAGTATACATAATAAGATTACCTTTCAACTCCTATTTTATAACCTAACCTAGAATAGAAATAAATAATTTTTTTATATAGTTTTAATCACAAAAACTAAAATTTATATTTTACATTTGTATTTATATTTTTTTCTTTTTTTTATTTTATATTTTAAATTAGCGTGATAAGAGAAAAATCCATATAAAATTGATGCTGAAAATTTGTATTTCACGGGCTACAAAAATATTTCAGAAAAACCACATTCACAATCTAAATAAGTAGAAAATATATATTTTAATATGCATTCTCAAGAGTGTTAATTTTCTAAATATAATAATAAATATCTTACCAGTAAATATTTTAGATCTATTTTCTATTTTCTTTATGTCATGTGTACGAATGGTAAAATGTGTTTACTTGAATAAAAAATCAGATATCATTGAATAAACATAGACATACATTAATTAATTTTCGAGACATTGGATAATTCTTATTATAACACCTAACCTGAATAAACACAATAACTTTATAGTTTTAATAACAAAAATTTATATTGTCATTATACTGTTTTACCTTACTTACTTTATAAGTTATTTCGATTTTTCTCCACCTCATTATTTATTAGATCAACTGCTATATATATTATAAGTATAAATAAAGTATCCAATCCAATTCAATTCGAAATCAAATTTTAATGACTCCCAAAAATCTTGTATTATCTGTCAGAAAATAAAAAATTCACACAAAGTATCAATTTTAGCCATTTAACATTTAACCATTAAATACTTATCTAATAAGTTATTTGCCCCATTGGTACACGTATAGATAAATCTTCTCATCAGTTGACTTCCTAAGATCTTTGAAGAATATGAATATGAAAAATAACTTATCTGAATATTTACATATATTTATTATGATTCTTCTGAACTTCTGATTTTGCATATACTTATATACTGATGTATATATGTATGTATAATTGAGAGTATGTTGTAGTATATATAGTATATATATAATATATATAATAAGGTTAAGTCGAGTACGTAAACACCGGAAACCGGATGTGGGAAGAAAACGAGTCTGACGACGATAAAACATGGAGAAAATTTCGGAATCGGAAACGGAACATAAATTTTTTTATTGTTCGATATCTCTAATATAAGAGCATATTTTTGCATAAAACTTTTTTTATAGATAGTACAACAAAAATAGCGCATTGTTTAACTTAAATTGATTCATTTAGAAGTGATTTAAAAACGCAGTAAATATTTCAAAATCTCGGGCACTCATTTCAATGTATAAATAGCGCGGTCGTCCCTCAGGCTTCTTCTACATTCTTGGACACATAACTTGCCTTCGGAGCGCTCCCGCGCTCCTTGATTTACTGTTTTATTACTTTAGAAAAGTATACCAAATGTAACTTTTAGTTTTTGACCTCGATTTTGGGTTCACATTTCACAAGCTATCGACAACTGTGTCACCTACGTATCGAGAACTGTTCTGGTGCCAAAACTAGTTATCGAGAACTACTCCGGCGACATTATATTTTTAATAATTATTTTCTCCCTTAATATTTGTTAAATCTGAACTTTTTTTATTTCATTTACTTTATTTGAACTTGTTCAATAATTTTATAAAAAAAAATAATTATTTTCTCCAATAAAAATATTGGTTTTTAGAACAAAACGTTACCTTGCGTCTTACGTTATCGAGACCAGGTTCCACTACCTTATACGGTTACAACTCAGGTATCAGTAGGAAAGAGCACTAGAAATTTTATATAACTTTAAAACTGAATCTGTCGCGGCTACCCTTTCGTTGCTTCACTTATGTTTAAAATACAATATGCAAGCTAGTCATATAAGAATTTACTTACTTGGCCTAGTAAGCTTAATTAGAATGAATTATAACGTAGCATATATAAATTATAAATAAATGAGAAATAACATTTAAAGACAATACAAAATTTTCTGTGATTTAATGTACCACAATTGTAAACTAAGTAATCAATTTTTACTGATACCCATACTTATAAAAATGCAGTACTGTCAGTTTCAGTAGTGAAGCGATATACTTATAGCTTTTAGAAGTGCTCTTTCGTACTAGCTATCATCCGAAGCTTATGCATATGTGACTTGAGTCCAGCCCAGAATGCTCCTTATTTTCTAGTGATTAAATCAATGGGATTTTTGAACTTATTTTTCTAAGATAGATGATTATAATAAAGAGATTGATTTTAAAGGAAAAGGATAAATATAAGTTCTCATTACAAGAAAATTAAAAGCAGACATAACTTATGTCCATTCGCACACTTTTATAGAATATCGTTCAGCACAATAGAACATTGTCATATTCGAGTCTGGTATTATAACAATTTATTCATGCCTCTTTTAATTTAGGACTTATGTGCGAAGAAGTGAACTTGTGTTAGGACACGGAGAAAGCTGTTCTATATCAAATTACTATATTTTATTGTAATCGGGGGACAAACTTGAATTCTTAAAAAAAATTACTGTTTTCTAGCAAAAATTAATTGCTATAAATGTAGTTAAAATTACTATAAATATAGCAATTTTTACTAGAGTACATAGTAATTTTTTTGAGAATGCAAGTTTGTCCCCGGTTCTAATAAAACATAGTAATTTTTAATAGAACATTTTTCTCCATGTATACTAATAATCACCTTCTTATAGTCTACAGCATTTTAAAACATACATTTTTATACTATAGAGTAAACAAATACTTTTATAACTGATAGTGATATTGGTTATTACAAGTATTGTGTGTTAAATAATAAAAACTATTATTTTAAAGAATTTCATGTATAAAAAGAGTGTGAGAATGCATAATTTTTCAAACATATTATAATTATCATTAAGTAAGTTACTTTTTTTGTCACTCCTTAGCAATTTTGTAAGAGGATTGGGATTTTTTGGTTGGATTTGAGGTTCTGTCTGAAATTTTACAAGATTCTCAGTACTTTCAACAGGGTCATCATCGCCAAGATATCGCCTTGACGAACTGTCGCCGTCGTCGTTGCAACTAAAATAGCTGCTAAAATCGAGTACACGTGGGCATGCTCGGCGCCGGCTTCGTGTGAATTTGCTATCACGGGTCGGCGTCGAGAGCGCGAGCACGAGGATCGTTGAACATCGTTTCTTCTTTTTCTACATTAAGCAAACTATCATCAATGATCTAATTCTAATTTTGCAAATATGTTACATGTCTCTATTATTTACTTACACTTGTATCGGAACATTATAATTGTTACTTATAAAAATAAAGTTATCTATCTTCAATTAAATTGATCATTTTTAAAAGTGTAATACTTTCAAATAATTATAATTATTGTATAAATTCTATATATTATCGCACAAATATTTCTTTAAACTGTTATTTTTTATTTATAAGCAGTGTTAAACTGCTAAATATTAAATAAATTAAGTTATAAATTATAGATGTTTATTTTATTTTTAGCATACCTTGGCATATAGTATTGTGTTTATTCTTTGCCATGAAATCAGGGATTAAACACAAAAAACTTTCAGCTGTGTCCCTCGCGGGAGACAATAATGGCCTACTTTTCTCGCTAGGGACATAGTATAATATTCTTTATCTGAAAAAAATAATAATAATATACATAAAATTCACCTATTAATGCAATAATACCATCTAAATAAAAATTATGATTTTCAGCTGATTTTCGCCTGAAAATCAGTTGATCTTTTTCAGTAGGGGCCGATCTCTCCAATCCTCCCTTGTGCCTCTCGCACCACTCGTCCTGCACTCTCTCATTGCTGCGACGTTGCCGAAACCTCATACATAAGAATAATCGGTGTTAGTGTACAGTAACACTGTTTACACAAACGGGCTTTGACCAGGCGCAGGCGCCGAGGAATGCGACACGACGAGAGCACCACTGCTAAGCGTGATCCTCGTCACAACTTATACTAGAAAACAATATATTAACACGGTTGATTTGGTTTCCAACTAATTTAGGAACACTCTACTAAAGATTTCCACACTGTGAAAACGACTTCGCCTTTTTGCGACCACACTGATCGTGCATATTGTACTTTGTATTACTTGTAGATAAATGTGATACCTATTCGTATTCAATAAAATTGTTCATTAATTATTTCACTTACGCACATGGAATAAATTAATGTTATGCAATTACAATACTAATAACGTAGTACGAACTATCAGTTTTTAGAGTTGTTGAAAAATCGTCATTATCGATTGGTTGCATAATTGTGTAATATTAATATAGTGGATAGAATCTTACAATGATAAAAGAGTTCATTCTTTAATTCTTTATATTAATAATATCGTTAGCATTCAGGAACATCTAAAATTCCCGTTTTCTAACATCAACCTGTAGAACATTAGCATCTCCCTTTCGCGACCCTATGTATGCATAATCTACCATAAATGTGGAGTCGGTAGACTCGATACCAAATCGTGATCATATTCCTTATCTTCGACGTTAACTGCAATTATTTACTTATACTAGAAGGAAAGGAGTTCATTATTTAATTCATTATATTAACAATATCGTTAGCATTAAGGATCATCTATCATTCCGGCTTTCTAACATCAACCAAAGTACCTGTAGAAAATAGGCATCTCCATTTTGCGACCCTATGTGTGCTGCATATTCTACATAAATGGCAAGACGGCAGACACGATAGAAAGTCGTGGTGATATTCCATACCTTCGACATTAATTGGAAATAATTACGTAGACTAGATAACAATTTTTATACGATGTTGATTTGGTTTTCAACTAATTTAGGAACATTCTACTCAAGAATATATACCTAAAGCCAATATTTTCTAATTAATTCTCTCGGACGTGTACACTTATGTCAGGAGCTTATTTCCACTGTCAGTGAAAACGACACAGCCTCTTCGCGACCACACTGATCATGCATATTGTAGTTTAAATTGGTTGTAGATAGATATGATACCTATTCATATTCAATAAAATTGTCCATTAATTAATTCACTTACGTAGATTGAATAAATTATTTTTATTCAGTTACAATACTATAACATATTCGGAACTTTCTATTTTTAGACTTGTTGAATAATCGTCTTTGCACATTGATTCCATAATTGTGTAATATTAATATAGTGGATAGAATCTTACAATGATAAAAGAGTTAATTATTTAATTCATTATATCAACAATATCGTTAGCTTTCAAGAACACCTAAAATTTCCGCTTCCTAACATCAACCTGTAGAACATTGGCATCTCCTTTTCGCAACGCTATGTGTGGTGCATAATCTACCATAAATGTGGGGTCGGTATAAGACGCGATATCAAATCGTGATTATGTTTCTTATCTTCGACGTTAATTGTAATTATTTACTTATACTAGAAAACCATTTATTATCACGATTTATTTGGTTTTCAACTAATGAAGGAGAATTCTACTCAAAAATAAATACCTAATTCGAATATTTTCTAAATCACATTCTCGGAAGAGTACATTTATGTCAGGGGCTTATTTCCACCGTCAGTAAAAACGACTCCATCTTTTCGCGACCACACTGATAGTGCATATTGTTGTTTATATTGCTTGTAGATAAATATGATACCTATTTTTATTCAATAAAATTTACCTGTAATTACTGCACTTACGTACATGAAATAAATTAGTGTTATATAGTTCGAATACTATAATACAGTATGAACTTTCAGTTTTTAGTGTTGTTCAAAAATCGTCTTTGCCCATTGGTTGCATAATTGTATGATATTAATTTAATGGATAGAATATTACAATGAAAGAAGTGGTCACTCTAAATAATCCATTATATTATAAATATCTTTAAGATTGATGATCACCTAACGTTACCGCTTTTGGCACCTCCTTCTCGCAACCATATGTGTTGTGCATATTCTACATAAATGGCAAGTCGGTAGACGCGATATAAAGTCATGGTCATATTCCATACCTTGGACATTCATTGGAATTCTCGTTCTGTCTCTATCACTCATATCTAATATTTTAGTTGGATTTAATTGATGTAAATGAGTACACACATTCAATATTAAATGTACAACGTTTCGATAACTTGATTGTTATCCTTTTCAAGTACTGAAATTTATTAAAGGAGTATTTTCTACAAGTCAATGATAATACATTCGTCACAAATAATAGTCTTACCTATATTAAATTCCATGGATTACATCGTCATAAATTTATAGCCTCAACATAAGAGTTTTTTTCCTTTTCTAAACATTAAGAAACAAAAATGAAGTTGATGTATGAATTGTTGCACAGAGGTTAGCGTCAATTAAGTATAACTGATACCTTATAGTCATTTATAGTTAAAAATGTAACATTGCACATACTCAATAAATTGGGACAGCAATCGAATAAATTAACAAATATAAAACAACACCAATAATAAGTTAACAGATAAAACAGCATATAATAAATTAACACAGAAACTAAACTAAAGCATTCAAGAGAGTAGAATAAAAGTAAACAAGTAACTGTCAATCTAATCACATTATGACAACAATGATACCACAGTTATATTAGACCGTTATATTTAATTGTCATAGACTAAATATTATTTTCGTGATTTTAGTTTGTTGAGCAATTGCGAATAATAACTACTTAAGTTTTGTGTATCTTCTTTTATGTTTATCGGGTTACTTTGTAGTTTTATATTAATCATCTCTGATATTAATCTTTTTCTCCAATTTTCTTCATTATCTAATATTAAAGTGTTCTGAAAATCGAAATTATGTTTGAAATTTTTTACGTGTTCGTTTATAACAAATTTTTTATCATCTTTTTTCATATTCGCAATGTGCTCCTTAATCCTTGTATCTAACATCCGCTTACTTTCACCTACGTAACTAGCATCGCAGTCCTTACAGTTTATTCTATATACAATGTTAGATCGTTCATTCGTTTTTTGTCTATCTTTACCTCTTTTTATTATACTATTAAGATTATTTTTAATTTGCGGAACTGATCTAGTACCAAACTTTCTTAGATTATTTGAGACCTTTTCAAAGATATGCGGTATATACGGTAAACTTAGTATTACATTTCTTTTGACTGTTTTTCTATTGTTATCTTTACTATTATAGTTAAGTTTGTTTAGTCTTTCTTTGACATAGAAATCTATGAATCTTTCTGGATATTGGTTGTTTTTTAATAGGTTCTTAACTAAATTGATGTTTTTTTCCCAAAATTGCCTGTTAGATAGTAAAATCGCTCTATCGACTAGATTATAAACCATTGCTCTTTTTTGTGATGTTGGATGATTTGATTTAAAATTTAAAAATCTACCTGAGAAGGTAGGTTTATGATACCAATCTGTAATGATGTTGTTATTCTCTTTTATCAATAGTACTTCTAAGAAACTTATGGTATCACTTTGTTCTACTTCGTGTGTAAATTTAAGTCTACTATGATAGGAATTGAAATTTTCAAGGACTTGTTTTATTTTGTTTTTGGGAATACAAATAATAATGTCATCCACATATCTATAATAAAACACTGGTTTAAAATCTAGTTTTCTTATACATTCTTCTTCTAAATCTACCATTACCATATCTGCGAATAGGGGGCTTATAGGACTACCCATAGGTGATCCATAAGTTTGTAATAGTTGCCATCAAATTGGAAAAAGGTGTTGTCCATTAAGAATTCTGATGCTCAATTATTTTTGTTAATGGAATATTTTTGGATCTAATATGTTGATATCTTTTTTCTATACTATTAATTACAAGTTCTTTAGGAGCATTTGTAAATAACGATGTTACATCCAGAGATATTATAGTGTGATCGTTTGGAATGACAATATCTTTAATCTTTTCTATTAGGTCTTGGCTATTTTTTATATAAGATTTTAGTTTTGGAATGCTATTGCGAATAAGTGTGTCTAATGTTTTTGATATTTGGTATGTTGGACTACCAACACATGATACTATGGGTCTTAAAGGTGTATCTTTTTTGTGAATTTTTGGTAGTCCATATATCTTGGATAAAGTTGTATTAGTTTGAGTTAATTCGTTTTTATGGTATTTTTTATTCAGAAAATTATTGTCATTCCAATTGTTCAGTATTTTTTGTGCATTGAAGTCTACTAAGTGGATTTTTGGTAATTCGAGTGTAAGTTTCTTTATCAGTCAATAAGTTATTCATTTTTTGCTTTTATTGTGCATTGTCAAACGCAACAGTTACATTACCTTTGTCAGCCATTGTGAAAAAAACATCATTACTCTTTAAAAAGCTCTTTGTTTTCTTTAACCTCTGTGCAAAAATTCGATCTTCATAAGTTACATGTTTTTTCCTATTCATGTGTTCATTTAAGCCATTAATCACTGTATTTCTAATTAAATTACCTGTTTCAACATTGAAATCATAAGTGTCTAGCATGTTTTCTACACTTTTGATTGTGCCTACAATTGATTGTTTATTGTTAATTAAATAGACATTATTGAATTTTTGCCCTAATGAGACTAAATCGATTATTTCTTTTGGAATATCTATATTAGTTAAATTACAAAACAATTTATTATTATTATTATCTATAGCATTATTATTATTATTATTAATTATGATTTCGTTGTTGTTAGGATCTTCATTGTTGTTTCTTTCTCTTATGTTAGTTAAGTTGTTAAATTTGTTGATATGTTTAATATTAAGTTTTTTGTATTCAGTATCTGACTTGTTACTTTGTGTGTTAGTAAATTCATTAATAATATTCAAAGGAAGTACTTCGGCTAATTTGTTATGTAGTTGTACCTTTTCTTTTTTTAAAAATCTAATATGTATATTTATATCTTCTATTTCTATGTTTTTTAGTTTGGTTCTAAGAGTCTGTATATTTCTATTAAATTTTTTGTTCGCTGTGTTACTGTAAAAATAACTGTGTTTCAGATTACTTGTAATTCTACTAATATGCTTGGGTTCAATGTCTTGAGTTCTGCATTGGAGTAGAAATCTTAGTTTTGACCTTGCTTCAGTAATACGTTTCGTGTTCTTAATGTATTTCTTCATTAGTCTTGTAGTGGTTGCTCCATATTCTTCCGTAATTCTCTCAAAATGGGAAGTATTGGTGTTCATGTCTGTTGTTAGAGAGGTTCTGTTCCATCTAGACCTCATATTTTCAATTACTAGACCATTATACTTAATTGTCATAGACTAAATATTATTTTCGTGATTTTAGTTTATTGAGCAATTGCGAATAATAACTACTTAAGTTTTGTGTATCTTCTCTTATGTTTATCGGGTTACTTTGTAGTTTTATATTAATCATCTCTGATATTAATCTTTTTCTCCAATTTTCTTCATTATCTAATATTAAAGTGTTCTGAAAATCGAAATTATGTTTGAAATTTTTTACGTGTTCGTTTATAACAAATTTTTTATCATCTTTTTTCATATTCGCAATGTGCTCCTTAATCCTTGTATCTAACATCCGCTTACTTTCACCTACGTAACTAGCATCGCAGTCCTTACAGTTTATTCTATATACAATGTTAGTTCGTTCATTCGTTTATTGTCTATCTTTACCTCTTTTTATTATACTATTAAGATTATTTTTAATTTGCTCTCTAACAACAGACATGAAAACATTGTAGTTGACCAAGGAGTAGGATGGCTTTGCTTCAAATGGAGAAGTTCATCTGCAATTATAATTCTTTATTGCTGTATTAAACTTGGAAAAATAAGAAGAGATTATGATAGATGTTAATATTGAGTATGTTGTCCATATCCTAAAACAAAAATGTTATGTTATTATTTGTTATAATATTGTCTTTGCTTGTTTTTTATAATTAGTTAAGATATTATTTTGTTCATTTTAATAGCATAGAAAATTCTTATTATGCTGATCCTTTTCAAATTTATTCATATTTGGTTCTTTAATAGGCCATGTTTTGTCTCCCTTTTTAAACCTTTTTCTGATAGTAAATTTATTGTAGTAACCTTTAGATTTTAATTTTAATCTTGTAATTTTTGATAATTTTTTAAAATATTTTTTATAATTTGATATCCATTTTATTTTTCTGACATTTTTATTAAATTTTACTTTGATAGGATAGTTAAAAACTAACTGCAATTGGTGTACTTTATTAGGATTTGTATTTAGATTGATTATTGCATTATGATCTTGATTACAGAAGGTTTCTTTTAGTTGACTTTTATTTTCTAAATGTTTTTTATGTTCTTGATTATCAAACCTATCTTTTGATTGATTTTCATTTTTGAAAATTACTTTACTATTATTTAGTAAGTTCTTTAGATTTTTTGTATCATTGAATAAAGACTCTCCTGAATGTATTGATGCTATATTCTCTTTTAACGAATTTTCAAGCGAGTTTTGTTGGAATTTAGTTTCCATTTGATCATCTTCGGATTCAAATGGTTCAGCTAAAGCAAAAGTTATGTTTAAAATGACTTTAAGGTCATCATAAAAAGTTACTTAAAAGTCTGTTAAAGTCTGCTAAACAACAGACATGAACACCAATACTTCCCATTTTGAGAGAATTACGGAAGAATATGGAGCAACCACTACGAGACTAATGAAGAAATACATTAAGAACACGAAACGTATTACTGAAGCAAGGTCAAAACTAAGATTTCTACTCCAATGCAGAACTCAAGACGTTGAACCCAGGCATATTAGTAGAATTACAAGTAATCTGAAACACATTTATTTTTACAGTAACACAACGAACAAAAAATTTAATAGAAACATACAGACTCTTAGAATCAAACTAAAAAACACAGAAATAGAAGATATAAATATACATATTAGATTTAAAAAAAAAGAAAAGGTACAACTACATAACAAATTAGCCGAAGTACTTCCTTTGAATATTATTAATGAATTTACTAACACACAAAGTAACAAGTCAGATACTGAATACAAAAAACTTAATATTGAACATATCAACAAATTTAACAACTTAACTAACATAAGAGAAAGAAACAACAATGAAGATCCTAACAATAATGAAACCATAATTAATAATAATAATAATAATGCTATATATAATAATAGTAATAAATTGTTTTGTAATTTAACTAATATAGATATTCCAAAAGAAATAATCGATTTAGTCTCATTAGGGCTAAAATTCAATAATGTCTATTTAATTAACAATAAACAATCAATTGTAGGTACAATCATAAGTGTAGAAAACATGCTAGACACTTATGATTTCAATGTTGGAACAGGTAATTTAATTAGAAATACAGAGATTAATGGCTTAAATGAACACATGAATAGGAAAAAACATGTAACTTATGAAGATCGAATTTTTGCACAGAGGTTAAAGAAAACAAAGAGCTTTTTAAAGAGTAATGATGTTTTTTTCACAATGGCTGACAAAGGTAATGTAACTGTTACGATTGACAATGCACAATACAAGCAAAAAATGAATAACTTATTGACTGATAAAGAAACTTACACTCGAATTACCAAAAATCCACTTAGTAGACTTCAATGCACAAAAAATACTGAATGTTACGTGCCAATATTTTTATTCTTAATTTATTGATTTTAATTTATTCAACTTATTGTTAGCCGAGTAGCTTGCCATTGCGCAAAAAGAAATTAGGAAATAAGAATCGCGCGATGTCTAGAAATCGCTGCGCTAGCGGGGCAACGGCCTTGATCCGGCGCGACGACCGCGAGGAAACTCATACGGGCGTGAGGAGAACAGGCGCCGCGCTAGATCAGTGGCAGCACCTCCCGGCCACCTTTCGCAATCCCTGCCTTACCTGCGCCGATAGCCGCTGCGGGAGCGAGAGAGACAGCGAACGACCGTAGTGGGAGCGAATTTTCGCGGATCCAGGTGTGCGGGCGGCGAAAATTCGTTGCCACGACAGTCGGAAATAATTAGTCAAAAAGTACAGTCGTTAACTTCTATCGGGAATATATCTTGTTTAAGAGTAATTTTTATAAGTTCGTTAGGCGCTAGAATATTGACATCGTGTATTAGAATATTACCAAATTTACCACTGTTATACGGGACCACTGGACTATAATTGAAGGAAAAATAAAAGAAAAGGAAAAAACTGACATATTGGTGAATATTTCATTTCAATTTCCGAAAACCCATAATTCCACACATTATTCCATTCTTCAAGGAATCCATCGAGTTACAACAAAAGGTGAGAATCTTTATTTATAACAATTCATTCATTTGGAAATTATTCGTTCGCGTGCAAGAATTTTAAAGATTGTTTTTTACGGGCATTTGTTCATAATTTTCAATTGTTGTTAATCGCGTACTTGTTATTCGTAGCTGATATAGGAGCGTTTATTCCGTAAATTCTATAAAACTACTGTGAGACCGGCTATAATTACGGGGTAATGGATCAGGGTTTCCAGTGCCGTGCGACTTCGTTATTGGCATTTTTCTCGTTAAACTAATAATTTACGATAAATTGTTAATGCGGATTACCGATAATTAATAACAATAGAAACTTAATAATTAGTAATAATCTAATAATATAGTAATTAATAATAACGAAAATATACAATATTAATAACAATAATATGATTAATAATAACCTTAATTGTTTTTTTACAAATGTTGTTAATAAATTTAACCCCCTTTTTTTTCCCCAATAATTAATCATTAATCTAACCTAACTACCATAAAACCATCTTACTAAACCCTAGCTCGGATTTCCCTCATGCATTAAGAAGTTGAGAGGATCATTATAGCATGATCGTCTTAACTTCCGAAGATTGAGGTGTACGATCCGTCGAGATTTAGGACTAATACGCGCATCAGATCAACAAGAATAAAAGCCAGGGATATGCAGACAAAGGGAAGCGCATCAAGGAGAAGGAACTATCAGCCCTTTCTCTACGATCTAAATATACCGTCATTAGATACCCGTAGTAAGGCGATTAGGATCTCTTAGGTAAAAGGAATGATAGATGTCCTGGGCGACATCCCAAAATAATTTATGGTTCTGCCCTTACGCGCGAGTATCTTAACCTCGCACGTAACAGCAGAATTAATGGTAGCAGAGCGTGGTTGTTCGCCCTAACCTAAAAAAATTCTAATTCGCCTTCTTTTTGAGGAAAAAGATACATATTTTTCGTCGACCCTTATGCGACCCTTTTAGCCCTTTTAGGTGAGTTCTACAGTAATATTCGAAAACTTAATCTAAATTTACTCTAATAATCTTAGACCGATATAAAATTCCATTGGAAAGTTGATTTATCTATATTTGGAGGTTAAGTGTATTTTTATATATGCAACAAATATTTTTCTTTTCACGAACTAGAGGCATCTAATGATACAAGGAAGTAAATCGTTATAAGACATTTGTCTTTTTATTAAAAAAAAAAAGAAAAAATAAAAAAAAAAAAATCTCAGCACTATTTTCGGATTACTAAAGAACTCTCTTAAGTAATTTTAATTCGATCCTGGTTGACCTCGATCCTCGGTTACTTTAACTTTTGCCGCCCTTTTTTTACCCCGACATTCTAAAGAATTTCCGACTAATCAAGGGAGTAACTTCCTTTGAAGGGCTAATTAGGGAAAAGAAGAGGAGAACGATTTTTATCAACAACCCAGCATTAGGTTATTTTTTTTATTATTTGGCATTCTATCGATACCTCTTCTATTTATCATTTGTTAATTCCTCAAATATTGAAAGTTTTCAAAACGCTTTGCTTATTCTTATTACCTTTCGTATCTTTCGCCTGTTCCTGTCCTTGCTTGTCGGACTCAGGTGGAATTTTTTGAAGGGATGGTTAATCTTGCGTATCACTACTATTTCTTTATACCATGGTATTTCCTATTTTCGACGGATATAATATGCTCGTTGATGAGTTTATAGAAATAATCGAGCATGAGGCCAGAGGAGTATCATCCCTATTTATGCAAAATTTGATAACCGATATTTTAAGCAGTCTCCGTGGGGAGGCAAGAAATATCGCACTCCAATATTCCTATAAACATTACTTAGACGTCGAGGATCTCCTTTACGATTATTTTGGCCAGCAACCCAGTTGCGAAGAGATATTTCAGGACGATCTTAGGGACTGATTGCCCTTATATGACGGCTATAACCTTTCCTTCCAGGACTTTGCTTATGAAGTGACGAAAACCGCATCTCGCGTACCACATCGATTTTATGTAATATTTCTAGACGTTCTTCTAGAAAAATTAATTGGTAAGGCAAGAGAATCCATAGAATATATTAACGGGTTCAGAAATCATATGGACCTTCTAGACGAGTTGGGTGGGTTTTTCAATGACAATCACGCCAGAAATTTATCTAGAAATTATCAGCATGATGACCCCAATGAAGATGAAAATATCGTTGCTGATATTGGACCTCCATGCCAACGCTCGACCGCTGGAATCTCTAATGATAGCAGTGTTCGGAATACCCTCTCACCGCTAAGTTATTCAGAAGAACAAAAGATTACAGAATTGATAGAGATATGTGAACCACTGACATTAACAGCACTCAATCCAGTCACGATCGAGCCCATCGAAGCAAGTTCTGGTTTTAACACCCCCGTCATCGTCGAACACGGTGTCACAGAATGCCCAGTTATTGTGACTAATGCATTAAAATTAGGATTAGAACGCTTCGCCAAACCATTTCAAGTTCAAAACCATCGTAGCATCAATTTGGAATATAGCATTCTCCAGTTAAACACCTACGATACTACGGAACCCCAGAATCCTACGAAGCAACTATCTTAACCAAGCCAGAAATACGCCCGGAGACCAATCTTGCCAACCATTCAATTAATCTTCACAATGTACGGACACACATCGTCCCTATACCCTTCAATAATCACAGCCGAGAACAGGTTTTCACCAACACCACCACAGATATATTGACAACTATATCCCTAGAACGACCACTAACCAGTTGTTTAGAAATTCAAGAGCCCATTTCTGACTCCCCCGCTGCAGTCGAAAAGATAACATGGACAGTAAGTGAGGCCCCCGTAATGGAAAATTCCGGTACTAGAAATAGACCCGACATCCAAATGCCTGAGGGTCACCATCATTCTTACATAACTCCCCTTCGTGCGTATGCGAATGAACTACTGCCTAGGCACTCAAAGAACTTTATATATTCTCCTAAAAGGACTTCTTCTAACGCGCCAAATGATACACGACTTCAACACCCGAATTTTAAGTATAGAAAGAAAAGGTACTATAACATCGCAATCGCACACGCCATCAAAGAAATAGGATAGACACTCAGTGCAATGTTCAATATGTTCAATTTCTTAATGATCGAAACCAACAAAAATCACGTTGCATGAGAACTCGCCCTGTCGTCCAGCAACCGGAGGCGAGTATAGATCATCTGAGGCGGTATAACAAAAGAGCTTTCGACTAGCTTCATCAACATAAACAAAAGCACTGAGGAAGCAGTGAGATTGTATTAATTGGTATATATGGTAGCAAGGTTGTAACCGACCCTTTACGAAATAACACCTATTAATTCCAATCCTGGAATCTATTATGAAAAATTACCATCAATCCGGATTCAGAGAGGAAATTTGAAAGTCATTATCCATCTAGATTTGTATGGGTTTCTTAAGGAACATGACCCTACTCGAATGTACAATGAACAATTGACCAAATGCGTAATCCACCTAGGAATTGACCACTGCAATGCCACCCTAAATAAAGATCTTATGGAGGTGAAATTGATGACCCTTAGTCACGTACATGGAGATATAAAACAGGCAGCCATGTCTATGGACACTCAGCCTATTGACGACCCTTCATCAATTAAGGATATCCGAGCGCGCAGAATGGCCCCTCTTGGTATCATAGGAAGTGTAAGCAAAAGCTTGTTCGGCCTCATCACAACGGACGACGCGGATGCTATTAACAAGAACATCGATCAGCTGTTTAGAGATCAAAAGAAAATCGTGAAACTCTCAGTTGAAAAGACACACCTCATCTCGGCCAACCTCGAAGAGCTGTATAACATCACGACATTGCATCGAGAGACTATGAAGAGGATGGGTGAAACTTTGAACAGTAAACTTAATGCTCTCTTAGTCGAAGCTAACGAAAACCATCTAGCATGGGAACTTTCTACATTTGCTCGGCAAATGGAAACAAAATTAAACCATCTGATACACTGTAATAGAGAGATCCTAACGATCCTCAATACACTGATCGGGAGGAAGTTGCACCCTAAGCTTTTGCGACATGATGTACTCCACCAAATCGCCATAGATATCCAACAAACAGGGGAGAGCCGAATACTACCGATGCCATTGCACCACCTGCGGCCAGAGGAAATTGCAAAGATAGCAACGCTGGATGCCACCTTCCATGAAGGGAGAGTTTTAATAAGTCTAACCATACCTCTTACGGAAAGATCAACCTACGAGTTATACAGACTTCACCCGGTAAGGATTCCTCAAGAATTGTAAAACCAAAGTTTCGGGGTTGCCCATATTTCCCCATCCTACCCTTATTTGGCCGTGAAAAGGGACTTGCAGGTGTATTTGAAACTCACCGAACAACATCTACAAGAATGTATCCCGACTCATTATGGACGCATTTGCCCACCTAAGGGCCCTTTATTTACCATCTCCGAACGAAAGGAATGCGAAGTGGAACTCTTACTCAATCCGCATCCTGACGTCCTCAAGTCGTGCGAAATAATGACATCCTCATCCTCCTCGATCCAATGGCGTTACTTAGAACTAACTGATAGTTGGCTATACTCCATAATCAAGGAAGAAATGGTCCGAATCACATGCCCAGGGAAGATCTATTACACTCCGACTATTAAGGGCACGGGCCTGTTGAGGTTGGCCACTGGTTGCTCCGCCAGAACTCATACAGTGGAACTACCTGATAACCAGGATCAGACTGCCAAGTCTCAATACATCTACGCTCCAGACGTAGGCCTAAATATTACGGTCGTACATCCAGAGCTATGGCAACACATGAATGAGTCCACACCTTTAGAAATAGGACAACCGTCACCGGACACAGTCTTTACACCAAGGATGGAGCGTCTCACAAATATTGTCTCCCGTATGAAAGAGATAGGGGAACATAAAAGTGGCCGGACCTATCACTATGGTGGAAGTCATATCGGAAAGTTTAACTACCCAAACGACTAAGATCACATTCAAGAATCAAAAGGACGCCACAGTAGCAGAAAAATCTAAGGACCTTTGGCTATTGGAAACCACTTTGGCCTTCGAGAATGAAAGGATGCCTATTCCACCACGAAAAGCAAGAAAACGAACCCATCCATCCGAACCCGGAACCAAGGAGAAGACTCGTATCTTTTGCCAAATACCCTGACCAAAAGATCAGGGAAAGACGCAGGAACACTTGAAAGAAGAGTTTTTTTACCATTTTGCCCATTTTAGAATTCTAGAATATGTTCATACAATAAAAGACAACCAAGATCGGCTTTCTCATGGTTTCGTCAAATACCTGGAGGAGGAATCCGCACAAAGAGCTCTACAGAGAAGCGACATCCGATACTGAGCGATACCTGCGCGACCACAGTGCTCCAAATCTATCTATAATATAAAGATTAAACACCAGGAATGTGGAATTGAAATAGACCGTCGAAATTTTGAACTACACGAAAAGACGTGTCATCGACAACGAGCATTAGGACCAAAAGCCTCCCTTCCCGGATTTTGAAATTCATTTCCCTTGGACGATCCCGAAATTTCCCCCCCCCCCCCCCGAAAACCAAAAAAAAAAAGACTAAGGACCCCGGACCTTACTTTTGTTTCAGGCCAAAATGATACCGGACAGTCATCCTGTTTTCGCAGAAAGTCGACTGATTTATAGAGTCATAGAATTGGAGCAAGAATTGGCGAGACTAAGGGCCATCCACGAAGATCAATGGGCAACAATAAGTTACCTGGCGGATCAGGTGAAGGAACATGAGGAAAAGTTAAAAAAAAACGCCATGATTATTGGTGTATTCTTCACAGAACGAACCGTGATGAAGAGCACAATGCATAAAATACTCGCTAAATCGGACAAAGTTCGGCAACATCTAGGCCATCTCACAAACTCAACCCTCCAACGGCTCACTGTTCTCGACAACCGAGTCAACAACCTGGAAGAGCAAGCCCATGAGTTGACTTTGTCCTTTGCCCGCCTAAGTGTGAGCAACAAATCACCGCAAGACACGCAATAAACTTACGGACATCCGGACTTATTGACCACACTTACCCTAACCGACCCCCTCATTATTTAACAAGGGCCTTTCGATCCTTTCCTTTTTTTGTTCCAGAAAATGGTCAGAAAAGGGGGAGGCTATCGAGAGTCGTCTTGGGAGTTATCTTATTAGTTATCTAGGAGACAAGTGGTAGCCGCAGTATAAAGATGCCGTACCTGAAATTAGTCCAGTCCATAGCGAGGCTTCGAACTGGACTAAGATTAATTCTTCGAACTAGAAACAGCTAATCAATTAATTATAAAATTAATACATTAGGTCTGAAAAATCTATGGTTATCTTAGTCGAATCGGTGACCATAAATACCTACCCACTAAGAGGTTCGAAGCGCTTTTGTAAACCCGGCTATCAAGACAAGTGGACTGCTCTCAACCGTCGGATTCTCCCAAGATCTTTTGTACCTCATAAACTTTAATAGCGACCTCTCATCTCTTTACTAATTCCTAATAAGAGATCGGACAAGGACTTATATTGCGTCAAAATTATTGTGAATTCTGTTTGTAACCATTATTGTAACCTCGTACTCATCGCACTTGCCGGGACCACAAGTAAAATAAGAAGGGGGTGATGTTACGTGCCAATATTTTTATTCTTAATTTATTGATTTTAATTTATTCAACTTATTGTTAGCCGAGTAGCTTGCCATTGCGCAAAAAGAAATTAGGAAATAAGAATCGCGCGATGTCCAGAAATCGCTGCGCTAGCGGAGCAACGGCCTTCATCCGGCGCGACGACCGCGAGGAAACTCATACGAGCGCGAGGAGAACAGGCGCCGCGCTCGATCAGTGGCAGCACCTCCCGGCCACCTTTCGCGCTCCCTGCCTTACCTGCGCCGGTAGCCGCTGCGGGAGCGAGAGAGACAGCGAACGACCGCAGTGGGAGCGAATTTTCGCGGATCCAGGTGTGCGGGCGGCGAAAATTCGTTGCCACGACAATCGGAAATAATGAGCAAAAAGTACAGTCGTTAACTTTTATCAGGAATGTATGTTGTTTAAGAGTAATTTTTATAAATTCGTTAGGCGCTAGAATATTGACATCGTGTATTAGAATATTACCAAATTTACCACTGTTATACGGGACCACTGGACTATAATTGAAGGAAAAATAAAAGAAAAGGAAAAAACTGACATATTGGTGAATATTTCATTTCAATTTCCGAAAACCCATAATTCCACACATTATTCCATTCTTCAAGGAATCCATCGAGTTACAACAAAAGGTGAGAATCTTTATTTATAACAATTCATTCATTTGGAAATTATTCGTTCGCGTGCAAGAATTTTAAAGATTGTTTTTTACGGGCATTTGTTCATAATTTTCAATTGTTGTTGATCGCGTACTTGTTATTCGTAGCTGATATAGGAGCGTTTATTCCGTAAATTCTATAAAACTACTGTGAGACCGGCCATAACTACGGGGTAATGGATCAGGGTTTCCAGTGCCGTGCGACTTCGTTATTGGCATTTTGGTCGTTAAACTAATAATTTACGATAAATTGTTAATGCGGATTACCGATAATTAATAACAATAGAAACTTAATAATTAGTAATAATCTAATAATATAGTAATTAATAATAACGAAAATATACAATATTAATAACAATAATATGATTAATAATAACCTTAATTGTTTCTTTTACAAATAGTTGTTAATAAATTTAACTTTTTTTTTCCTAATAATTAATCATTAATCTAACCTAACTACAATAAAACCATCTTACTAAACCCTAGTCCGGATTTCCCTCATGCATTAAGAAGTTGAGAGGATCATTATAGCATGATTGTCTAAACTTCCGAAGATTGAGGTGTACGATCCGTCGAGATTTAGGACTAATACGCGCATCAGATCAACAAGAATAAACGCCAGGAATATGCAGACAAAGGGAAGCGCATGAAGGAGAAGGAACTATCAGCCCTTTCTCTACGATCGAAATATACCGTCATTAGATACCCGTAGTAAGGCGATTAGGATCTCTTAGGTAAAAGGAATGATAGATGTCCTGGGCGACATCCCAAAATAATTTATGGTTCTGCCCTTACGCGCGAGTATCTTAACCCCTCACGTAACACTGAACAATTGGAATGACAATAATTTTCTGAATAAAAAATACCATAAAAACGAATTAACTCAAACTAATACAACTTTTTCCAAGATATATGGACTACCAAAAATTCACAAAAAAGATACATCTTTAAGACCCATAGTATCATGTGTTGGTAGTCCAACATACCAAATATCAAAAACATTAGACACATTTATTCGCAATAGCATTCCAAAACCAAAATCTTATATAAAAAATAGCCAAGACCTAATAGAAAAGATTAAAGATATTGTCATTCCAAACGATCACACTATAATATCTCTGGATGTGACATCATTATTTACAAATGTTCCTAAAGAACTTGTAATTAATAGTATAGAAAAAAGATATCAACATATTAGATCCAAAAATATTCCATTAACAAAAATAATTGAAGCATCGGAATTCTTAATGGACAACACCTTTTTCCAATTTGATGGCAAATATTACAGACAAACTTATGGATCACCTATGGGTAGTCCTATACGCCCTCTATTCGCAGATATGGTAATGGTAGATTTAGAAGAAGAATGTATAAGAAAACTAGATTTTAAACCAGTGTTTTATTATAGATATGTGGATGAGATTATTATTTGTATTCCCAAAAACAAAATAAAACAAGTCCTTGAAAATTTCAATTCTTATCATAGTAGACTTAAATTTACACACGAAGTAGAACAAAGTGATACCATAAGTTTCTTAGAAGTACTATTGATAAAAGAGAATAACAACATCATTACAGATTGGTATCATAAACCTACCTTCTCAGGTAGATTTTTAAATTTTAAATCAAATCATCCAACATCACAAAAAAGAGCAATGGTTTATAATCTAGTCGATAGAGCGATTTTACTATCTAACAGGCAATTTTGGGAAAAAAACAGCAATTTAGTTAAGAACCTATTAAAAAACAACCAATATCCAGAAAGATTCATAGATTTCTATGTCAAAGAAAGACTAAACAAGCTTAACTATAATAGTAAAGATAACAATAGAAAAACAGTAAAAAGAAATGTAATACTAAGTTTACCGTATATACCGCATATCTTTGAAAAGGTCTCAAATAATCTAAGAAAGTTTGGTATTAGATCAGTTCCGCAAATTAAAAATAATCTTAATAGTATAATAAAAAGAGGAAAAGATAGACAAAAAACGAATGAACGAACTAACATTGTATATAGAATAAACTGTAAGGACTGCGATGCTAGTTATGTAGGTGAAAGTAAGCGGATGTTAGATACAAGGATTAAGGAGCACATTGCGAATATGAAAAAAGATGATAAAAAATTTGTTATAAACGAACACGTAAAAAATTTCAAACATAATTTCGATTTTCAGAACACTGTAATATTAGATAATGAAGAATATTGTAGAAAAAGGTTAATATCAGAGATGATTAATATAAAACTACAAAGTAACCCGATAAACATAAAAGAAGATACGCAAAACTTAAGTAGTTATTATTCGCAATTGCTCAGCAAACTAAAATCACGAAAATAATATTTATTCTATGACAATTAAGTATAACGGTCTAATATAACTGTGGTATCATTGTTGTCATAATGTGATTAGATTGACAGTTACTTGTTTACTTTTATTCTACTCTCTTGAATGCTTTAGTTTAGTTTCTGTGTTAATTTATTATATGGTGTTTTATCTGTTAACTTATTATTGGTGTTGTTTTATATTTGTTAATTTATTCGATTGCTGTCCCAATTTATTGAGTATGTGCAATGTTACATTTTTAACTATAAATCACTATAAGGTATCAGTTATACTTAATTGACGCTAACGCTTCATTTTTGTTTCTTAATGTTTAGAAAAGGAAAAAAACTCTTATGTCGAGGCTATAAATTTATGACGATATAATCCATGGAATTTAATATAGGTAAGACTATTATTTATGACGAATGTATTATCATTGACTTGTAGAAAATACTCCTTTAATAAATTTCAGTACTTGAAAAGGATAACAATCAAGTTATCGAAACGTTGTACATTTAATATTGAATGTGTGTACTCATTTACTTGAATTAAATCCAACTAAAAAATTAATTGGAATTAATTACCTACACTAGGTAACAATTTTCTAACTAGGTTCATTTGGTTTTCAAATAATTTAGGAACATTATAAACAAGAATATATTCCTAATGCGAATATTTCTAATTAATTCTCACGGACGTGTACTATTATGTTAGGAGGTTATTTCCACTGTCAGAGAACAAGTCACCGCTTTTTCGCGACCACACTGATCGTGAATATTGTAGTTTATATTACTTGTAGATATATACGATACCTATTCGTATTCAAAAAAATTTAACTGTAATTAGCAATAAGCTATAATTCTAGGACTTATGCAGTTGTTTGAAAAAAATTATATTTATAAAAAATGGGCGCTTATTATAAAAAAAAAAAAAATTAATCCTACTTAAAAACAAAAAGAAAAAATAAACTCCAAAAAACGGCATTTAACGTATTCATTACTAAAAAAATGAGCAATGCTACAGCCATGAGGGAAACGATTTATCGTAGGAAATTACTTCAAGAGTCCCAAACGTATTTTATAAACATTGGTTGAGCCTTATTGTGCTAAAGCACGAATTTTCATCACTTTTGAGTAGATAGGCATCACTGTGCGCCGGCTGCCGTAGGTAAGGTTAGACAGCAGCCGGGAGTTCACGCGCCGAGGTTGGCAGCAGCGGCAGCGCGCACCGCCCACAGTGGGACCACGAGCAAAAAAAAGCGCCGAAATTCGCGCTTGCCTCGAAAAATGCATAAAAAAAAAGTTTGAGGCACGAAAGTATTCGTTGTAACCTATATTTTATTAAACCGTTTCCCCTGGTATGATCGTAATCGATATGTATATGTATATCAGGCATATATTGAGCATACATACAGTAACCGCATTAAAATGACATTTTCGTGCAAAGCTTTTCATTACTCGATGTATCTACGATAATAAAAATATATTTAACACACACACACACACATATATATATATATATATATATATATATATATATCATTAGATTATTATTAGACATACATATGAGTTATATCGGTTCGCGTATGTATGTATATATGCATATATATATAAATATTATCTTATATCTTAAAAATGAACAAAATTAAAAAAATGGATTTTGTGGTAAGCGACACATACACGTATACATACACACAAGGACAAACACGCGCGTACACACACACACACACACACACACACACACACACACACACACACATACACACAAATATATCTGTGGTGCTAAGGAAGAAGGGAACAAATCACTTGGAAAAGTTTTAGAGATATGGCGATTTAAATGATAAAGCTTAAATGCAACTGCTATAGTTGTCCTTTTTCAATTACGTTGTAACTACAGAATAATGAACTTTTTACGAAATAAAAACTTCAAAATATGGTGTATTAAACCTCAAAAAAAAGAAAAATGACTTTAACTCGATTTTCATAAAGAGTGGATTCATTCCCATCTTCCTTGGCACCACAGATATATTACTTATTATGAAATCCACTATTTATTAAATATTGAACATGTAGCTGTGGTATAATACAAATAATGCATATTATATTATATCAATAATAAGTAATATATAGTTGTGTGTGTGTATGCGCGTGTTTGTCTGTGTGTGTATGCGCGTGTTTGTCCGTGTGTGTATGTATACGTGTATGTGTCGCATACGACAAAATCCATTTTTTTAATTTTATTCATTTTTAAAATATAAGATAATATTTATATATATGCATATATACACACATACACGAACCGATATAACTCATATGTATGTCTAATAATAATCTAATGATATATATATATATATATATATGTATGTGTGTGTGTGTGTGTGTGTGTGTGTGTGTGTGTGTGTTAAATATATTGTTATTATGGTAGATACATCGAGTAATGAAAAGCTTTGCACGAAAATGTCATTTTAATACGGTTACTGTATGTGTGCTCAATATACGCCTGATATACATATATATTGATTACGATCATACCGGGGGAAACGGTTTATTAAAATATAGGTTACAACGAATACTTTCGTGCCTCAAACTTTTTTTTTTATGCATTTTTCGAGGCAAGCGCGAATTTCGGCGCTTTCTTTTGCTCGCGGCCCCACTGTGCGCCCGTGGCCCGTGCCACTGCTCTCCCTCAGGCGCGCAGGGAGATTCTACATTGGCGAGTTCCCTGGACGTATAATACGCCTGTAGATTACTCGAAGAACCCCTGAGAGGGATTAATACCCTCTCTTAACTTAAACCCGTTACATCAATAATTGTGTATCTTTATTATAGAGAATTGTGTACATATTATAAAAATTGATATTATTTTGATTCTTTTATTGGTATGTTATAATTTTCGTCATCCTCTTCTTTTATTTCCAATAAAATATCGTTAATTGTTGATTTTACCATTTCTTACACCATCTTAATAAAGAAAACCCGCTGCCAATTCATTGGCCCGTGGCTTCCTCAAACTCAATTTGCTTATTCCTTTAATTAAGTTTTAGTAACAAAATTTAGAATTTTTGCAACAATTTATGACGTAATTATAATTAAATTCATTAATGAAGATTAAAAAGTATTAATTTTTAAATTATGTATAAAATGTGAATAAAATAATAGGTATGATTTTTTTTAATTATGTGTGAAAAATAAATAAAATAATTGACTGTAAGATTATCGTCTTCAAATTATATTTTCTTTGTGAAATTTCACATGTAGGGTACTTATCTCTAGTAGTATGCCTGTCCGTATTTGGATGCTTTTTCTGGAATTTCCGATGTAAGAAAAAGGTTCTAACCTTAAAAATAATAAATGGCTATTACAAAATAAAAGCAGATACACAACACGCGCGCATAGCGCAGGCTATTTGCATTTTCTAGTATACATAAATGCGTTTCCGAATAAATACGATTTTAAAGGAGGGCTAAAATTGTTTTAACCTTAAATATCTCTGAAATTCATAAACGAATTCTTTACGCTAAGAACTCTTCTAATAAATAATATGCAAACTCTACATCTTCACCAAATTTCAAAGAAATTAAAATAATTTTAATGTATTTTTAGGAAATTATAATTGGACAACAGATGAGCCATTCCTCTTATGAGCTAATATTTCTTTTTTCCTTAATCGAGGGCGAGCTGTATTTCGACAGTCGATGATCTCGATCGGAAATTTCTTAGAAAGTCTCATAAGAGGCAAAATAATGAAAAAAACAGTATTAATAAGATGGTAAGAATTTTAGTAAAATGAAATATATGTAAAAGCTGTTAAATGACGTCCTCGGTACTACCTGGCGGACTCATCACGAATAGCCAGGTAGACCTTTATTCGTCGTCAAGATGATAAATTGGCAAAAAACTTTTTTGCACCCACAAACAAAACTTTCTTTTGGATCTATAAATTGGTCATAGTTATTTATCATCTTGACGTCGAATAAAGGTCTACCTGGCTATTCCTGATGAGTCCACCAGGTAGTACCGAGGACAAAACGTTATTTAACATATTTTACATATCTTTCATTTTACAAAAATTCTTACCATCTTATTAATTCTGTTTTTTTCATTATTTTGCCTCTTATGAGACTTTCTAAGAAATTTCCGATCGAGATCATCGACTGTCGAAATACAGCTCGTCCTCGTTTAAGGAAAAAAGAAATATTAGCTCATAAGAGGAATGGCTCGTCTGTTGTCCGATTATAATTTCCTAAAAAAACTTTATATCACGAGCGTCTAATAACACTTCTTAAATCAATTTTAATGTAGTTATATTGTGCGACAACAAAGGGATTTATTTTCAAAAGTACTAAAATTTTAAATATCATACATCTCAAAAAATAACTATATAATCTAGATGAAATTTTACACAGATTTTGCCTATGTTGCATACAAAATAGTCTATAAATTTCAGGCTGATACATGAAGTCGTCATTGAGAAATTATGATTTTGAAGAAAACCGTAAAAAAATTTTAACATTCAATATCTCTAAAAATCATGAGACAATTCTTTTACCTAAAGGACTTACACGATAATATATAAACTCTACATCTCCACAAAATTTCAACATGATTAAATCAATTTTTGTTTTCTCTAGTTATCATGCGACAAAGAAAATGTCTTTGTAAAATACAAAATCAAATATCTCAAAAAGTAATCTTACGATCTAGATGAAAATTAGCACCCATATTATCTATATCACATATAAAATTGTCTATAAATTTAGAGCTGATACATGGAGCCGTTCTCGAGAAACTTCGATTTGAAAAAAAGGTTAAAAAACTTTTAACCTCAAATATTTCTGAAATTTCTGGACTAATAATTTTATAATTTTGGTCAAAGAACTCGACTGAGAACTATTCAAAACCTACCTCTAGAAGGAATTTCAAAGCGATTAAGTCAATTTTACTCCCGTAATCGTGGACATACAAAACTCATTATTTTCATATTTCAATTTTTTTCTCAAAAACTAGTCGACAAAGTGGATTAAAATTTACATTACTGTAACATATCTTATGGTCCTCAGATATATAGCTATCTAAGTCGAGCAAATTATATATTTGTAAAATCCACTTCTAGTAACATGTTCCACTACATAGAACTCACTTTTAAACAAGGATAATCTTAATGGGCAATCGGAAAAGGCCTAAATTTAGAGGTTTTACCTGCGTACCTTTGGAAATTTTCATCCTTATTACATCGTCAAAAAAAAAAAAACACTTTTATAATTACTTTACCAATTTATTTAGACTATTAGTTTAAATATATAATTTGCTTGACTTAGATAGCTATATATCTGAGAACCATAAGATATGTTACAGTAATGTAAAAGTTAAAAGTTCTAGAGAATTGCTCATATATGACCGTATTAGTTCAATACAGTTTAAAATTTTTTTAATTTTAGATCGAACTTTAATAAGGAATTTTTTCGAAATTGTTAAAAATAACGTGGAGCGCAGACTTTTGAGAGTGTGGATAACAAGGTTCTTATGGAGGATGTTAAAATAAACCGTTCCCAAAAAAAATATTGCCTGTATATCGTTTTCCACCTTAAAGTCCGTACCTCTTGGACTATATTTTTAAAATTTTATTTCTGTTTCATGTCGATAACATTTAATTCTATTATTTCAGAAAATGTTTCACTGAATAATAATATATAAATTTTTTTTTTAGAATCTCAATGGCAAAAAGAATTTACCCACAGAAAATTTGTCAGTTATATTATATAATATATCATGTTACTTAGATTGCTTACCATTAGAAGCAGGATTAGGGCCAGGTGCAACCACATGGAGTGGCCTAATTTCTCAGTTTGATGGACTCTTCCGAAGACTTGTCATGTTACTCCCATCAATTGATGATATAAGACCACTATTTAAAATAATGATATCAATATTAAGAGTTCCCGGGATACAACAGTCGAAGGTAAAAAATTTTTAATTTAAATTACGTTTCACCTCTTTACACTATCAGTAAACTTCCATATATATCGGTATACAATGTGTACATTTGGCAACGTGAAGTATAAACACAATATGTCCATTTAGGAGGTGAGAAAAATGGATATCAGATGAACCAATTTGATAGACGACTAAAGTTTATTAAAACGCCGACTTTTCGGAAGTATTTCTGGCTCCCGCCTTCAGGGCTATATAGCGTCAAAAAATATTTTACATAAATTAGAATATCATTGGAAATTTTTTTACAATAAGAATCCAACCACGATTTTCGTTCGAAAAGCCGACGCGTCCATTTTTAGTTCAAAAAGCGGACACGTCGATTTTTCGTTAGGAAATCACACACTTGGTGCTGGAGTTTAATAGTACATCGTGTAGCGAATGCGGATGTCAATAGCGTAACATACTGCACCAGTTACGCAGAATGTTTTTTATAACTCAGTGCGTAAAACTCGACTTTAGATGCCTGTTTAGCGTGCGTAAAGTATCCCCTTTTTTCACTAGTGCGTAAAGTGTTTACTTTACGCACTCGGTGAAGTGAAGTAGTGCGTAAAGTGAGTTCTTCACGCACTTAGTCCGTAAAGTACTCACTTTACGCACTCGTGAAAGAAATCCGGGTACTTTACGCACGCTGAACAGATATTTAACGTAGTTTCATGCGCTCAGTTATAAAAAATAGTAAACGCAACACGTGCGAAAGCCAGTAATCTTTGCAGGGGTATCTTGTCGCCCTCGCTTCGCTCGGGCGACAAACAATACCCGTGCAACAATGACTCGCTTTACGCACTAGTTGCGTAATGTAATATTTTGTCACAGGTGCGAGAAAAATGCTTGTGTGGAGATGATATAACCTTTATAACCACTCTACCATCGATACACCGTGAGGGCGCTGCGTGCGCACTGGAGCATGCGTTATTTTTTATAGCGCACGCTGGAGCGTGTTTTAGAGAAAATAACGCATGCAGTGTATAATTGGCCATTTAACTTACGGAAAACATATACGCAATATGACATTTTTCGAGCAAGAGTAATAAAAATTACTATTATTTGAGTTGCGATCCACTGGCACTGGAAAATTATCTAGCTCACTAATTTACTTATGTACTTTATTTATATATTTTCTGGTATTATTGCTTCAATTATACATTTATCAAATTTTTCTTTTTTAATGAAGAGAAACAAATTCAGGCGTGAGATCTCCGCTTTTCCAACTAAAGATCGACGTGTCTGCTTTTCCAACGAAAAATTGACGTGTCCGCTTTTCCAATGAAAAATCGACGTGTTCGCTTTTTCCACTAAGCCGACGATACTTGTTAGCGAGTCATCATACGCATCGCCGATAATCATACTTTATTCTGTTAAAGCATACGTATTCGTGGAATAGACCAAGCTGCTAAAATTTTTTTTTAAATTTAGATTTTAGGACGTTGAAAACTAATAAAAAGATTGAAAGCAAAAACTAAGTTTTTGATGCTGGAAAAGGACGAACTTACTAGTGTCTTCCTATGCTTCACATACTGTCGATCCACGGCTGATTTTTTAAACAACTGTATAAGTCGAACCAATGAACGACACTGGAGAGCTTGTAACATTTTAGGACACATTTGGCAAACTTAAAGGAGACAATGTGAGAGGGGGAAGGCGGTGGGAAGAAGGAAGAGACCGTTGCCTCACTCTAGCAAAGCGAGCGGCAGAACATGATCACAGGAATGCCAACTACTATTAACATGCTATCCTAGTCAATACTTAAGATGGTCTTCCACCTAATGGCTCCTGAGGCCGAAATTATCGGAAAAAAATTAAAATATAATTACTATGAAACAAATTATATGTATCACTAATATAACTTATTTCTAATGCAAAATTCCAAGGGGTAGATCTCTATACCCATTTTATGTAAATTATGTCATTTTAGGAAAATCAACTGGTGTGCATGTTTTCTTGGCAGTCACTCGATGGATTTTGACGAGATAAAAATTCATAAAATTAAGAAAGAAAAGTAGCTTTTTCAATTAAAGGAATACTTAGTCACGAACTTTTTTAATTCCAAAGCTTCGAGTCATAGTACATGTTTTTCAAATAATTTACGACATGTCTCGTCAAAATCCATCGAGTGACTGTCAAGAAAACTTGCACACAATTGATTTTTCTAAAATGCCACAATTCTGCATAAAGTGGGTTTAGAGATCTACCTCTCGGGATTTTGTATTAAAAATAACTGATATTAGTAATACATATACTTTGTTTTATATTTTAATTAATTGTTTCAGGTAATTTTGCCCTCAGGAGTCATTTCTCTCAGGAGTCATTTAGTAGAAGACCACCTTAAGAGCTCTAGCAGTATGAAAGAATCAAAAACAGGAACCAGCAATTATTGATAACACGCATCTAGCTAGAGCTTAGGCTTTAGTAAAAATACATAAAGCTGGTAATCCAGTTCATATCATAGACTCGGCTATAAGCAGTCTTAGTTATGCCCTTGATAAGAGCCTATCACTCCTTTTTAACAAGTACTTTCCTTCTCCAAACTCTTACTTGACGATTATAAGTTATCCTCGCTTGACGTTGTGTCTCTTTTCACCAATATACAGGTAGATCTCATTTTACATGCAACTTAAAAAAATAGAAATATTTGAAAACTAAAATTAACCTTTCCATAATTGAGTTTCTTAATGGAATTAAAATATTGCTTGACTCCACATATTTCTAGTTCAATAACCATTTTTATAAGTACTAAGGGGGTACTCATCAACCCCCATTTAATATAATTATCTAAAATAATTTATGAAACTGTTAAGTCTTGGAAGTTAAGGAATGTACTCTTATATTTGAAGGATATTTATATTTTTATTTATACTACCTTTTCCGTTTGGTGTAGGTTCTTGAAACTATATAGTACAATATATATTTAATAGCTGTGTTTTAATTTATTCAACAAGTTTAAATTAGTCAGAGTGGCTTTGGCTTGTAATGGCCTTACAGATTTGTAATAAAAAAGTAAATGTTGATTATAGTAATTTATAGAGCGCTTCTCCCTTTTACGATTGGAGTAGTACGGGGAACGCGTCTCGATTTGCGCGATACTGAATTGCGCGGGTAATTACCACTTATTTTAGAACACTTAAATTAGGTTAAAGATGATTTTGACTATGAGTCGAGATCATCTTTTTAAACCAATTAATTAAACATTTTGACGTAAGCCGTTACATTCCCAATTAAAAAGTGCTGAGTATAAACAAAATTTCAACGCGTGTATGCTTTGATGGGAGTATTCTAATTTAAATGATACGTCACAGAACGTAACAAAATAGAAATGTTAGAAATTTAAAAGAAAATATTGTGACGTCCCGAACAGCAAACTTTAATTATTTATTGAATATGCAGCTTCAAGCTATTTTCACGGTATTATGGTTTGCGATATTCTAGTTCTACGATACTATCATTTCCTGAGGTCCGAACCTCTACGTGTCTGAAATCGTACTGAAATATGGGCCGCTATCCTTACAATGAGTTTTTAGCGTTTTCACCGAGCGCGTATCTATTTACTACGTATCTATTTAATTCTCTCTAGACTGTTTAACTGGCGTTGGACCGGGAGGTTACGCACTACTTATTTAGGTGTGAAATACCTTGTTCACCACCTTGGGCATTGATATCGATCTCCAATAATTTCGAAGCCCAATATCGGTGCACGCAGTCTCATAAATCACGGGCATGTTCGATCCCGCGTTCGCGCATTATCAGCACTTGCATTAGGGCTGATAGTGCGTCAAGCTTTTGTTCTATACGCCGACCGTGGACTTGTCACTGCGTCGATATTTATGTGAGGTGACTTGTCGCCTAGAAGGAATTTTTATTGTTCTAATTTTAATTCTTTTCCTCTTATTTAATTACACAAAAGTTAATTAAGAGAGAAGGAAGAAAAAAAGAAAATAAAAAGAATAGAGTACGATCTGTTCGTCACACCTTCCAACTCAGAATTTTCATCCTCCTCGATGGATTCAAGTGACTAGTGCGAAGGGTAGATGCCCTAGACCGGTTATTCTTGTGACTTAATAGGCAACTTATCCTTATGTCATCAATAGAGTAGAACAATTGAGCCAGGATATTGAGGTGACTAGTAAGTAGTCGATTGCGCGAGCACTTGTATCGTCGGTACTCGAGATTATGACACTTAGTCGGGAGGGAGCTCCTCTACCTTTCAAAATGTGGCTGTGCGACTATCAATTGTCGTAAAAAATATTTATTTGAATCTTGAAATTTAAATATCTAGAGCTAATAATTGAAAATAGGGTCATAAAATTTGCTTAGGAATAAATCTAAAATTAAATCATAGTGAATAATAGTGTTCCCAACCTTGAAAACGGAATAACGCGCGCAGAGTGTGTTTGAGTTTAGCTAACTAATTAAGATTAGAACTGGAACTAATTTAAAACTAACTTATAACCTAATACGGTGACCCACCATATTTATCTCGGGATGTAATATGCACTATTCTCTTATGTAGTCGTAGCAACGGGAACACTGCCGCGTGACTAATCGCCTTACTATACCGGTTATTCGGTTGTTCCTTTGTGATTCCTTGTGGTAAAACTGTTGCTGTGAGCTGGATTGGCGGATTTGGCACTTCATGGTTTCCTGTTATTTGGATGCATCGTTCTAAGAAGATCTAGTGAGGCCTGGAGGGGATGGTAGACCTCTCGTTTTATTAATATCCTTGTCCTGACCTCGTGCGGTATGAATCTTGGTCTGGGTCGTTGATAAAAGTTCCTCCCGCACTCTTGGCATCTTGAGACCGGTGGTAGAGAGTATGTGAAGGTGTGGCCGTTGATAGTTGCCGGTTGAAATCCGCAGACCAGAATAGTGTGATGTTTTCGGTGGACATCATCTGAGAAAAAAAAGAAAACAAAAATCAATGTTATTCTTAAAGAAAGGGGAGGAGGGAGTTTGGTGGAGGTTTTTTTTGTTCAGACTATGGATTCTAAATGGGTAAGATTTTTCTGTCTAATGTGTGCACGAGCGAGTGTCTTGTTCACGGCTGCAGGTAATTTTCGTAAGGATGTATGAGATTATGGTAATTGGGTTAGTGTGGAGTAGGCGAGGAGAACGTAGAAGACCGTTTTTAGCGCATTAATCAGTTTTAATAGCTTGCTTGGATCTTCTGGGGTCCTTGATAGAGTCACTTCAGGCAGGTGTTCCTTGGTGATCTTTCTGCAAGCGATTCTCTTAGATTGAGATCCATGTTAGTTAGATAGTGGAAGACTAGACGATTAGATCTTATGGTTCTTAATAATAATCACTGTCTCTGTTATCGTTTGTTAAAACGTGGCATATTCCTATTGGTTCTATAAGGCTCACCCCTTCCATGGTGATCGTGTAATCGCCACTATTATTACAATACATGCTTATTTTTAATGGCCGAGGTGTAGACATCAACCATTCTCTACTGTATGCTAAGAAGGTCCACTCAATCCGGTTAAATGGCTTGTCTCCGATCATGCATTACTTTAAGGCTTCCATTGTAGATTTCTGTAGCATTTCGCTCATACAATTGGAGCGCATGATCTTCGAGTGTTGGCAATAGCGTATATCTGCGTGGAAAACGTAGCTTGTAGCTTCGTATTTAATAAGCAGTGCGTAGAATTATCGTCTTTTAAGGAGGTGTAGGGGGTATCCGGAATAATGAAACTTCCGGTATTACCTCTTTGTGGCTTCGTGACAGGATAGGCTCTGCGTAGCAGGAACTCAGCCTTGAGAAGAGCGGGAATACGATGTCCATGTTAATGAGGTAACGATGCCTCGAGGTTGTAATGCTACACGGAAAGAAAAATGAGTTGGAAATATTGCTACTTTGGGATGCATAAACTATGAAATGAATAAGAACCATAATATACTATTGAAAAGTGTAGTTTTTAAAAATTGAGAATATACTATTCCCAATTATTCAGCTGTGAATAATTTCAATGTTTTGAAGATGATAATTCTTTTTTTGGGAAACATTATATCCTTGGATTGTTATGTTGGACCGCCTCCATTTTTAGAAGCGTTTCTGTATAAAGCGTAGTGCGCTAGCGTTCTGAAAGCGGGAGTAGTTGGTGTTTCCTACGCATGGGAGTGATTCCCGCCCAAGCCTTGGAGACCACCACTCTCGGAACTCGCGCTCTCAGTCTATATTGCGTTTTGATGTTTATTATTCCCAGTGTCAGTACGTTGAACTTCTGAAAGCGCTGGAGTATATAATATTATTAATTTATTATTATTAAACAATATATAAACTTTTATTAAGGATCCCGTTACTAATTTAAAGTCAATTCCATTACTAATCTAGTTCCAATAGAGTTTTTATTTATATTTAAATGATTTGTTTTTTTAATTTAACTAACAATATTAATTATTAATACTCAAACCTATAACCTGAAAATCGTGCGTTAATCTGCCGATATTGTACATCTGAGCCTCTAAAGTTGATTTAATGTCGATATAAGTTATAGATATTAATTATTTTGCTTAGAAATTAAATGTAAAAGAGGTCTATCAGTACGGTTTGAGCTGTCTCGCGAGTAAGACGTGTTATTCGTTCGCTCCAATCCAAGCTTCCCGTATTTACTAACACACACCGCGGCTCGATCGCGGTGTGGCTGCTCGACAGTGTTACATCTGAATTATTAAAACGAAATCGTACCTTACCACAATCGGTGACGACAACTTAAAGAACAATGAACCTAATAATGTGCAAACTACAAGTGCTAATCAGATAAATGTAAGTTCACATAGTGATGCTGAAGAATCTTCCAAAAATGGTGCCATCTTAAGTTCCAGAAGTGTTGGTCCAACAACTAGTACTCAAAACGATTACAAAAAGAGCAACACTTTTTCCAAAGTTGTAAGTAATAGCATGTTCGCGAAGAAAACTCAAGCAATCTTGATCGACACTGTGGATGGACTCGAAGTTAAAATGTACCTGAAAGCTATAGCTACTAGAACGCTGCCGACAAACATCGTGGCGGCATCAAAAATTTCCCAAAACCGATTTTGCTGCTATTTGAATAGTGATAAGCTAGTTGACAAGCTAACGCAAGAAGGCAACAATTTAATCGAACTTAACGGTCATAAATTGAAAATGAGACCCTATGTGTCCAAGGCTAGAAGAGTTATTTTTTCGAACGTTCTTCCGTGCATTCCTCACGACGAAATTATTTCAGAATTAACTGCTAGAGGGATCACTTCAAAATCAAATATGAGTTTCATTAGGCTTGGCTTTGACGAGCTGGATTTCACACAAATCTTGAGCGTCAGACGACAGCTATTTATTGATCCGAACGACATAAACAAACTGCCCAAAGTTATATCTATCAACTATGATGATACACTAAATAATGTTTACGTTTCTACTGACAAGATCACCTGCTTCGTTTGCAACAAAGAAGGACATACTCCTCGATGCTCGATACTGCCCCACTGCCAACGCACCACAGCCTACTTTTCCTGACTCTCCGATTTCTCCAAATGATGATGACGACGCTTCGCTGAGTACCAAAAACGACAGTAATGAGCTTAGCCCCGCTCAGACGATAAACAAGTTACTAGACCAAAATGGTCATAATGAGAACGAGCGATCAGCCCAAAGTGATAATGCGAATTACCCGACACTGCATTTCAATGGCATTGATTTATTTAAAAAACCTGGTGTTGCTGATTACAATAAAACTACTAAGCGTGCGGCTCCCACTAATACTACCTCTACTGACAGCAGCCAACAAAATGACTATAATGATACTAAAGTTGTAAAACCCCCAGGCAAAAAGTCTAAAAAATCCATACTAGTGCGCCTCCTGACACTTTGAGGACTCAGATTGACGAGGCTTTGGCGCTGATTCCTGAGCCAGCGCTGGCAACATTTCCTGTTACATCAGACGATTTACACAACTTCATAGTTGAAACATGTAGTCACACCTACGACGAGGCTCTCAGCTTATCCGAAAAGTATACTACAAACAAACATTCTTTAGCCATCATGTTTACTGAGGTAAGAAAACATATTAAGGGCAAAACTCTCAAGACAAGATTAACTAGAATTATAAATTCTATAAATTAGAAATAAGCTGTGCACGAAAACAAATATGACTTCAATTTCCGACATGGAAATAGACGACGAGGGGGCTTCGACTAATACAGAAAGCCAAGAGGAATGAATCGAGCTTATGACTGTTTACATTCATTTTTGTTATATTACTAATTTCTTTTATAATACTTAAAAGTCACAATTATGAATTCGAATAACTTTAATTGCGTTGAAAATAAAAATAATTATCACTCTACTAAGTTGCGAATATTGTATTGGAACCCTAGAAGTGTCTGTAACAAAATCGAAGAAATACATCACATGATTCAGGACATAGATATTTTGGTTTGTGTTGTGTCTTGGCTGAAAGATGATATTAATTTCCTCTTTTCTGGGTTTAATACACTTCGTAAAGATAGAGTACACTCCAGCGGTGGTGGAATAGTTTTCTTAATTCGCAAAAATCTTAACTATATTGAAAACAAAAATTTGAATAATACCAATTTTTTTGCTGAATTATGTGGAATTGAAATCACTAATTTGAAAGATCCCATAACTATTATCGCCTGCTATAAGCCTCCTGACGTCAAACTTAGTGATGACGAATGGCGCTCTATTGTAAAGAATACTAATTTCAAGTCAAAACAAAGATGCATCTTATTAGGTGATTTCAATTCACATAACGTGGCTTGGAATTGCGTTGACACAGACTCTGACGGTATTAGTTTACTTGAACAAACCGAAAATTTCAATCTCTACTTACACAACTCTAACACTTATACGCGCTTTAATATTGCCACAAATTGTAAATCGAATCTTGATCTTGTTTTCTCAACGACTAACATTGCGCATCTTCTTAGGGTTAAAGTCACTAATGACTCGCGTGGTTCCGACCACTTCCCAATAGTTATAGAGTTTGACACGGAAAAGATGTGTTATATGAAAATATCCTTTAAAATCCAATCACAACGTACTAGTTGGGGGCAAGTCACAAATCAACTCGAAACTGATTATGCTCAATTCCTAAATAATGAGTATGACAACCTCGCCCCATTAGAAAAATACTACTGCTTTATCAAAATAAGAAAAGAGGCTATTGTTAATCATACACCGAAAAAGCGGAAATTCAATAAGAAAAATCACCGTAATCCAGTTGCTTGGTAGGATTATGAATGTGACAAGATCAAAAGACTAAGACAAGCTGCATATAAAAAATGGGAATTCACAAATAATATCATCGATTTAATCGAATATAATAGAATCCGTGCTATTGCAAAGAAAACCTTTAAACTTAAAAAGAAGGAATGTTTTCATAAATTTGCTGAGTCACTGAATTTAAATACTAACATGAAATATACATGGAATATGACGAAAATATTTAAAAATAAATGGGTCAAAGTTAACCCTATTAGTCGGGATGAATTTATACCGAATAACGACAAAATCGAGTCTACACTTATTAGTGATCTTTGCCCCCAATGGGTTCCTGCTGACCCGGATAATTTCCCTGTTGCTAACGAAAATGTATGTTTTGATGAGCCTTTTAGTTTCACTGAATTTAACACGGCATTGAATTCCAGAGGGAATAAATTTGCTCCTGGGATGGACGGAATTAACTATGAAGTACTGCATAACTTGTAGGGGTGTCGGACTGTTCGAAATTCGAACTACTCGGCCTAAATACTCGACTCGGCGAACTCGAGTCGAGTCGGACCCATTACTCGATGTACTGAACTACTCGAACTTCAATCGAATAGTTCGAAATGATCGAACTGTTCGACATAATCGGACGGGCCGAAGTGCTCGAACTGTTCAAAGTCCGATTGAATAGTTCGGAATAATTGAACAGTTCGAAATAATCGAACAGTTCGAAATAATCGAACAGTTTGAAATAATCGAACTGTTCGAAATAACTAAACTGGTCGATATGATTAAGCTATTTGAATCCCGGCTTCTAACTTTGTAAAATCTGTTTTATTATATTATTATTCTTGATAGACACATTTTTTTACATTAAATTTAGTTTTCTATACAGTAGAATTAAAATTCCACCTGTAACTGAGATATTTATTTCATAATAAATGACAAAATACTATTTTTTTAATTTTTAAAATTATTTCATTAAATACGCATTCATTTTTGTTAAAGTTAAATAAATAAATAAATAAATAAAAAAGAAAAATACTTCGTCATAAATCGAATAGTCCGACCTGGTTCGAACAGTTCGCCAAAACCGACGAGTCCGATTTCGGTCGAACACTCCGATCTGGTTCGAACAGTTCGACCAAATCGAGTAGTTCGATCATGTCCGAGTAGTTCATTTGGTCCGAACAGTTTGATGGTATACGAGTAGTTCGTATGATGTTGAACAGTTCAAAGTATCGAGTATTCGACTCGAGTTCGAAAAAATAGTTCGATACTGTTCAAACACGTCGAGTCGAGTATTCGTGCATCCCTAATAACTTGCCTATAAAATATCATCTATTGCTATTGGATATCCTAAACGAACTATATGCTAATAATATATACCCCGAATGTTGGATTAAAACCTACATACATTTTGTCGAAAAACCTAATGGCAAGGACCTTCGCCCACTTGCCCTTACCTCCTGTATATGTAAGGTCTTCGAGCTTATGATTTCTTATAGAATGCGCTGGTGGATAGAACATAACAACATTTTGCCTAAAAGTCAAACTGGCTTCCGCAAGGGAATGTCATGTGCGGACAACCTCACAACATTTAAGCTTGATATAGAGAACACCCTTAATAATAATAAACAGGTCCTCGCGATTTTCTTAGATGTGAGCAATGCCTTTAACGATATTCATAGTCAAATCATCTTAGAAATTTTGGCGAATATTGGCTTCTCATCGAAAGTATTGCAATTCGTTAAATTCCTTACACATCATCGTTTGATTTTTACTGAAATTAATATTAATATACCTAAACACATATATAAAGGTGTACCGCAAGGAGGTATTTTGAGCCCTTCATTTTATATATTATATGTATACAAAATTTTTAATGGACTCGACTCTAACATTAAAAATTTGCAATTTGCGGATGACGTTGTAATGTATATACATACTGAAGATTATGAGAAATCTAGAGTAGTACTGGAAAATGCGCTAGTGAAAGTCATTGAAAAACTTAGATTCATTGGGTCGGATATCTCCCCATCTAAAACTAGTTTTATACTTTTTAACAAGGAAGGCATTTTGCCAGGCGAAACAGGGATTGATATTCTGGACAGTACTTTGCACTCAATTGAATCAGTAAAGTTCTTGGGACTGTAATTTGACTACCAACTTTCATTCGAAAGGCACTTACGCTATGTAAACGAGAAAGCCAACAGAGCCCTGAATATTGTTAAATTTTTACGAGGTACGTGGTGGGGGGCTCACCCTACCACACTCATTACTTTCTAGAAAAGCTTTGTGCGATCTATCATCGATTATGGTTCATATATTTACTTCCCGGTACAAAAAATGAGGAAAGATAAACTTGAAAGAATTCAATTTTCTGCCATTCGTTTGGTCCTAGGGTTAAGGATGAGCACCCCCACTAACGTCCTCCTTGGTGAATCTAAATTAACCATGATTCAACACCGAACAATAATGCTATGTCAAAATTTTCTCCTCAAAGCTTTCAGTGTTAAACGGTCGATTGTGCTAGAGACTATTAAAAAGTATGTAACAAACATTATACTTGATCGCAAGAAAAAAAACCGCTGCCAATTCATTGGCCTGTGGCTTCCTCAAACTTATATTGCTGATTCCTTTAATTAATTTTTAATAACAAAATTTATAATTTTTGCAACAATTTATTACATAATTATAATTAAATTCATTTATGAAGAATAATAACCCTACTGAACAATCTCACGCCAAAATCTCATCTGGAATTCTGGACCGCGAGTTGCTAAAATTCCTTCGATGATAAAAAATCAGTTTCAGGGAATTAGGAGTCGCCCATTAGGTTACGCCACCCCCAGATAAGTTCAAAAATCTATGTTTTGAAGCATTTTAGCCATTTTTTACATTTTTAGAAATTTTACACATGAGATCTCACGTGAGATCTCACGTGGAATCTCATGTTTCAAATTTCTCACGTGAAATCACACGTGAGATCTCACGTGAGATCTCATGTGTAAAATTTCTAAAAATGTAAAAAAATGGCTAAATCGCTTCAAAACATAGATTTTTGAACTTATCTGAGGGGTGGCGTAACCTAATAGGCGACTGTTAATTCCCAGAAACTGACTTTTCATCATTAAAGAGATTTTAGCAGCTCGCAGACCAGAATTTCAGGTGAGATTTTGGCGTGAGACCTCACATGAGATCTCATGTGAGTTCTCACCTGAGATCTCACGTGAGATTTTTCAGTAGGGAGGTACTAATTTTTAAATTATGTATAAAATATGAACATTTTTGTTAATAACAAAAGAACCGTGAAAATTTTTTTTTGTTTAGAAAATATGGGTATTATAATTCTTTTCGAATGCTACCCATCCGATTCAGGTACATAGAGCCGTTCTCAAGAAACTACGATTTGAAAAAAAGGCTAAAATAATTTTAACGTCAAATATATCTGAAATTTATCGACCAATCATTTTGCCCAAAGAACTCGGCCGAGAGTTATCCATAATCTACCTGTACAACGAATTTTGAAGCGATTAAGACAATTTAACTCTCGTAATTGTTGGACATACAAAACTCATTTTTCAATTTTTACGTTTTTGTTAATAACAAAAGAACCGTGATAGCTAGAAAATTTTTTTTTTAGAAAATATAGGTATTTTAATCACTTTCGAATGCTACGCATCCGATTAAAATATTCGATCCCATCATTAAAAAAATAACAATGAACATAATTTAAATTTAAAATATTTGTTTCTTAGAAGAAATATATTCATTTTTACAAACTATGTACACCCAAATGAAGAATATCAACGGGCAAAAATGTCACAGGTTCAAAATAATATATACATACAACACATCATCACATCACATCACTGTAGTAATGTCTAAGTGCGCTTAGCACGCTGTAATTTTATCAAAACTGCACCACTTTTTTTTTTAACCTAGCAACCCATTACTCCCACCAATCAAATCACGAATAAATTGATATCATAACTAATCCATTATTTTTTAAGATAAGTGATAGGATTAGGAAGTTATAACCTTTTTTTAAAAATAGCAGGTTTTTGTTTTTGTTAATAACAAACGAACCGCTACAAGCTAGGAATAAAATTTTTTTTTTAAATATAGGTATTTTAATTATCTTTTGAATGCTACCCATCCGATCCAGATACATAGAGCCGTTCTCGAGAAATTACGATTTGAAAAAAAGGTTAAAAAATTTTAACCTCAAATATCTCTGAAATTTTTAGACCAAATATTTTGCCCAAAGAACTCGACCGAACTATACAAAATCTACCTCTACAAGGAATTTTGAAGCGATTAAGTCAATTTTACTTCCGTAAACGTCGGGCATAAAGAAAGCGTTTTTTCCATTTTTCAATTTTTTTCTCAAAAACTAACCAAAGAAATGGATTCAAAATTTTACAGATTATAGCTATTTATTGTGCATTATCGTGATTTTTCTCAAAAAAATGGACCGTTTAGTTTGTGAGTTACAGGCTTTAAAAAAAAAAACGTTTTTATCAATAACAAGAGATCCGTGATAGATAGAGAATTTTTTTTTAAATTATAGGTTTTTTTACGCTCTTTCGAATGCTACCCATCCGATTCAAAAATTTAAATCCGATCATTAAAAAAAATAAAAAATATATTTTGAGAAAATCGAAAATTTGAAATAAAACAAAAATGAATCAGCCCAATCGAAAACCGATTTTTGACTCGCCATCACACAAAAAAAAACAAAAAAAATGAGACCTATCTGATTAAAATCGATCGAGTAGAAGCTGAGATTCAGCTATATACACACAGATACACACACACACACACACATACATCCATACAGACATTTTTCAAAAATCATGTATTTTGGTTCCTAACACCTCCAATAACACTTATAACATGTTTTTACAACAACTCAAAAAATTACTATCACAAAGCTTCCTCTAGGAGGAAGCAAAATAATGTGCTTAATGAATGCATTTTAAGAATAGTAGGTATTGAGCATTTAATCGATTCCGACGATCTTCCCTCTTTGTACTGCTGTGACCATTCCATCATGAAGACTCCTATGTGCACTAATTTTGAAATCGGTAGAAAACTACAAAAAAGTAAAAATCCTAATGAATTGTTTAGACAACTATTTGACAGCTCTGACTCCTTAAAATTGTATACTGATGGTAGTAAAAGTAATGCTGGTCTCTTTGTTGGAAGCGCATGTGTTTGTCCCGAGCTTAACCTTATTCTTACTAGGAATATAATATGTAAAGCCTCAATTTTTACCGCTGAATGCATGGCCATATCGGATGCTATGGATATCGCTCTGGACAATAAGAAGCGCAATATTAATATATTTACTGACTCACTAAGTGTAGTACTGGATTTGACTTATACAAAAAATAAAGTTGATTGTAACAGATATATACTTGAAATACGTAATAAATTTTGTCAATTCATCAGTAACAGGACCAACAATGCTAATATTACAATTTTTTGGATACCTGCTCATGTTGGCATAACAGGTAATGAACTAGCTGATCAACACGCTAAAATTGCAACAGAACAGCAACCAAAGTTTAAGTGCATACCGTATACTGATCTTAAGACTATGTTCAAAAAAACGGCCACAAAGGAAACAATTAAGGTTATTAAAGATCAAGGAATAAACAATTGTATCAATTATTTCCAAATGCATTATAGCCAATCAGCCAAGCCATGGTTCCTAGCTTGCCCTCTCAGTCGGGATATTATTGTTACTATTTGTAGATGTCGAAGCAATCACATTAATTTAAACGAATCATTAGCCAAACAAAAGTGATCAGCGATCCAAGTTGTGAGTGCCTATGCGAGGTGCAGGATCTAAATCACGTTATCTGGCAATGTCCAATTTATGAACCACACAGGAAATGGTTAATAGATACTTTAGCAAAGAATAAACTCTTACCTCCGTTTAATATCAAATGCTTTCTTAGCCTACCTGATTTAAAAGTTATGCAGGTTGTTTATAAGTTTTTGAACAAATGTAACATAAAAATGTAATAACCTGAATGTGTACATGTGATTTATAGACTTATGTACCTTACTTGTCTTATATATATTTACATTATACCTGTTTTATATATATATATATATTTTTTTTCTCGGCATTATATTATTTTTTATTTTTGTATTTCTTTTGCCATGTAGTTAAATAACCTTTGTAAAAAGAAAAGTTAATAAAGGTAATAAATTAAAAAAAAGAGGTCTATACATTTTACATAGGTTTATTTATGTGAGAATCTTTCACTTTATAAGAATAATATTTAGGAAATGTTTAACATTTCAACCACTTACTTTGTAAGTAATTTAAAATATTCCGAGATTTTTTGCGGTTTACGTTATTACAATTAATTTGAACTATAAAAAACTATAGAGAAGGGGTAGATACCAGTAAGTAAATAGCGTTTCATAATGGACTAAAATTTCTATCACTTCTTCTGTTACAAATAAAACAGAAATCAAATTTTGTTTTAGATTATTCAGTTCTCGTGGATTAAAAAATACAAGTCGAGATTAATGCATAAGTTGCAATTTTAATCTCATAATATTTTTCGCTTTACCGAATGAGGTAAATAATGCACTCAAAAGCACTAAAAGAAAACCGCTTCCAATTCATTGGCATGTGACTTTCTCAAACTTGATTTAGTGATTCCTTTAATTAATTTTTAATGCCAAAATTTAAAATTATTACACCAATTTGTCACACAATTCTAATTACAATCATTTATTACGACTAAAAAGTATTAATTTTTAAATTACGTATAAAATATGAATAAAATAACAGTGTAACATTTTAAATAATTATAATAATGTAAACTGCAAAAAAATCTCGAAATATTTTAAATTACTTACAAATTGAGTGTTTGGAATGTGTAACATTTTCTAAATATTAGTCTTGTAAAGTGAAAGATTCTTACATAAGTAAACCTATGTAAAATGTATAGACCTCTTTTACATTTAATTTCTAAGCAAAATAATTGATGTCTATAACTTATATTGACATTAAATCTGCTTTAGAGGCTCAGATGTACAATATCGGCAGGTTAACGTACGATTTGAGTATTAATAATTAATATTTTTAGTTAAATTAATAGAACAAATCATTTAAATCTAAATAAAAAGCTTTATTGGAACTAGATTATTAATGGAATTGACTTTAAATTGGTAACGGGATCCTTAATAAAAGTTTATATATTATTTAATAATAATAATAATAATTTAATAATACTATATACTAATGCGCTTTCAGAAATGCAACGTACTGACACTGGAAATAATAAATATCAAAACGCAAGATAGACTGAGATCGCGAGTTCCGACAGTGGCGGTCTCCAAGGCTTGGGAGGGAATCTCCCCCATGCGTAGGAAACATCAGCTACGCCCGCTTTCAGAACGGCAGCGCACTAAAAGAAAGAACATTTGACTGCTTTGTCTGTTAGTAAAACAGCTAACAATAGATGGAAGTTGTTGACTACCTAATAGAGAAGATTTTATTCCAATACCTTTCGAGAAGTAAGTCTTCTTCCGTGAGCATAAATGATGTATATCTCTGGAGTTTTGACCTCTCGAATTTCAGATATAACCAATCCAGTAACTTGGGGAAAGATTTCCAACTAATTTTTTTCCGTGTAACTAATTTTCTAAATTCCGCAGAAAAGGTGTCTAATTCTGGTAATTCTTCGTTCATGTGTCGGTCATTTAGATCTTCCATTATTCGTTTGATTTCGTGCGGGGAGAGTAATTGTTGACTAATTTTTCCTCCTTCGGCTTGTTCGAGGATCCGTGTTCTCTTCTTATAATTGTCGACGTAATGGCCGAGGAGAGTTTCCAAGGTAGTTAATCATTCGTTGATGGTTTTAAAAAATTGTTCTGGGTTTGTCGGAGGGCCCGCTTGTAGGTATTCGAGTACTTTTGTTTGTGCGTACCGGAACGTTTCACGTTCTTTATAGAGAGTTTCTCACAGTGATCTGAGGTCCAAAGCTATTATTTAGGTAGTCTCTTCAGCGATGCTTCGCTTAATAAAAGTGAATATCTGTATTTGTTGCATGCTGGGGGGGCTTGATTCTGCTGCGAGTCTCTGGAGTTTGTTCAGCAGTTGATCTTCCGTACGTAAATGTTTCTTGACATTGGTTCTGAATAGCAAGTATTCTTGGCACTTCGGTAAGTGACCGGGACATTTGGACATGATATCGGAGGTATGACTGTCTAACTCAGTTCACTGATGGTCAAGGCTGTAATAATGTAATTGAAGACCGGGGTTAGCAGGTAAGGAAATGATAGGTGGAGTGGGTTAAACTACTGCCACGAATAGTGCCAGAAGAACTCAGTTAGGGATTTACCAGGAATTATTTCGTAAGCTGGCAACTTTTGGGTGGTGGATCAGCAATAAGCGTAACCAGGCGACACGGCACTCTTTTGATTATGCATGGAGAGGATATGGATATATCTGTGGAGAGTAAGCATAGATTAGTGTTTATCAAAGATAGATCCTACCCTTTTTTAATGGAAGAATAAGGACTATTTTTAGGATTTATTAAGGGTTTTCAGTTTCAAGATTTTGGTTTTCCCCGTCATCTATATAGGTTGAGTGATGAGGGGTACCGTGTCGGTTAGGTATAATCGAATTTATTGGGTTATAAACGGCGTTTATGGGCCTTAAGACGCTGAAGTCCGAGCTTTCCGAGCGTTCGGTGCCCAATTCTGTTCTCTTGGGCTATGAGGGGAATTTCAAGTTGTGTGAGCATAACATTACGGATATAGTTATGACGAATATTATTGCGCTATTTGAACCAACTTCTCCGCAAGTCATGGATGACTGGAAAGTTTTATCGGAGGGTTTTGATATAAAATCTTCATATTTGTCTTGTACTGATTTAAGGGTTAATCCTGAATCTAGTTGTGGGATAGTTAACTTTCCTATAAGGTGTCTGTACAGTAGGGAATCTTTGATTTTTATTACTTTTTGGAAGAATTCTTTATCTAACAGTGTGATGTCTAAGTTTATGTTTGGTAGGTAGATAAATTCTGTTGAATGGCCAAGAGTTTGTATTCCCACCAACATTATGCGGTCTTGCGAGCAGAACATTTGGGTCCGAATTGTAGGTGTCCTATTTCTGATATACTCGATAAGTAGTGTTGTTTGCTGGGGCATAACATTTATGGGGTTGGAGAGGCTTTTGGAAGGAAATGCACGTTGCATTTCCTTAAGATTTCCGCACTTTGTTGATTCAGCAATAAATATTTGCATGCTGATCCTTCGTCGAACTCGTAGATGAGTTGCGTATGAGAGCAGATTCTATAGTGTGGTGTATGAATGCGGGCCTCTAGATTTTGTTGCGTTAATAGGGTGTAGGCTCTCTTGTCATTTGTTACAGCTATATAAGGGACTTATTTTATATAATTCGGTTTGAAACTTATTGAGTAGGGGTATGCTGATTTCTATAAGGAATTTATTCTTCTTGAACCCTAATCTTACTGAAACTATTTCGGCTAATTTATCAGCTTTTGCGTGTGAAATTGGAATAGGAAATTCGTAAGATGGTCGCAAATCTATAATTTGCCTTACGACTTGTTGGAGTCTTACGGTAGAAAGAAGTGAAGGATGGAGGTATCCTAATCTTGCTACGAGGACTGCTTGCGTGAGAGTTTTGAAGACGTCCCACTAGTGTATTGGAGTAGTCTCGATGGAAATTCTAACCCAAGTAATTGCTTGTATAGTAAAATTTGATGCTATATCTCCTAGACGTTGTTCCATTTCTTAACGGGGTGGCATAGTCCTACCATTACCGACCGAGCAATTGAGACAGTTTCAAGCTTATTAAAAAAAAAATACGTAAAATCACAAAAAGTCAAGAGAACACTTCGCTGCGTTTTTTAACGTTCTATCACCCAGTAAAAGTTTGGAGTCGAAATATCAAGTTGTTTTTGCAAAAACTTTGAACGAAACCGAATTTTGTTTTGTTCAAAGTTTTTGCAAAAGCCACTTAATATTTCGACTTCAAACTTTTACTGGGAGATAGAACGTTCAAAACCACAGCGAAGTGTTCTCTTGATTTTTTGTGATTTTACGTATTTTATTTTTAATAAGCTTGAAACTGTGCCAATTGCTCAGTCGGTAATGATACGGCTATGGCACGCCCTTAATGGCAGATGTGGGAGCCTTTATAGCTACGTTGATAGTTGCATTTGTATCGCTGATTGTCTTACTCATGTATGCTAATTGGTGTTCTACCAAATGTGCCTTTTCATTTGCTATTTTTGCTAAATTAGTTTGTCCCTTGAGTAGTTTTCCAATCTGTTGATTATATTTTTGACTATCGCTGTCAGATAGTGTCCCGAAAAGTGTTTTGCTGATGCTTCCAATCAATCCAAATGGTGCGCTTCTTTTAATAGTTTTTGGGTATTGTTGATTGCAGGCGCATTTTGTCTTAATGTTGTCTAGCGCGGTGTTAAAATAGGTAGCGTCGTAGTGTAAAGGAGCGATGTCGATGAAAACGATTAACTCCCAGTCGACTTCTGTCAAATGAATATCCTGCATTCTTTTGTATTATAGTCCGGGATTGTTCCCTAATGGTTATATCCTTTGTGTTTGTTTAGCTTTGAGGAGGCTCCTCATGAGTAGAAACGAGATTGTTATAATGTTGATCTGCAGACCCATTTTCCTTTCTGTAACATGCATAGTTACTCACTATAACCTGGTGATAAGTTGGTGTCAGTATGTTGAGTATGGTAACAGGGTTTGATTTTATCTACGTGTTTGAGGATACGTTTGTAATCATCCTTTTCTAACACAATTTTATAGTTTTCTAGGATGTCTATAATCTTGTATTGGTCTACTTCAGTCTTGTCTCGTTTATTTGCTCGGGGTTCCTTGGGATGTAAACCCAATTTTCGGGTGAGTACTCACAAAAATTTCGCCTTCCTGCCGTAATATATTTTGATTTTTGTTTCGAGCCTAGTAAGGATTCTGTTGCGAATGATCTAATGTCGTTTAATCGCGTAATTAATTCGGACATATAGGATATGTATGTCTCTATTTTTTGGTCAGGAATGGAGCTTGGCGTACGTGCTGGTTTACCAAATATTAACTCGAATGGTTTAAATTTGTGGTTTCATGGATACTAGTGTTGTAGAAAAAGATAGCAAATGGGATTACTTTATCCGAGTCTTCGAATTTCCCTATGTATTGTTGTACGTATGCTATCAATGTGATGTGGCTACATGCTAGTGCTCTATTGGATTGAGGATGATATCCTGAGGTAGTTACTTGCTTTACTTTGAAGATTTTGGCCAGTTATTGCATCACTATGCCGATTAATTCCGGGGCCTCCTCCAAGAGTATGACGCGGGGAGCACCATAGAGAGCGATCACGTGACTTGCCAAGACATCGGCAATTGTTGCGGCCTTAAGATTAGGTATTGACAGCTATGTAAGATTTAGTTAGGTTATCTTAGACAGTGAGGATGAGTTTATTTCCATCTGCGGTGGTCGGAAGCGGTCCAATCGTGTCTATTGAGATTTTGTCGGATGGCTCTACGGAAGTGTCCGTAATGACCATGAGTTCGCGATTTTTCACTCAAATCAATTTTAACTCTTGACAACCAGGGCAGTTACGAATCTATTCTGTCACATCTGCCTTTAGGCCGGTCTAGAAGAATTTTTCTCTAATCCGTCGATATGTTTTGATGACACCCTTATGTCCACCTATGAGACTGTCGCAATTTCCCGAATAATCTTCTGACATAAATCGTCGGGTGGTATGGTTGTATTCCCGTAGCATATGAAAATAGTGCTATTACACTTCCCTAGATTTCTTTTGAGAGTACCAGTGAAGGGAGAGAAGGTCAATTTATCGGTCATATCGTTACTGTTGGTGTTTTTGTATGAATGAATGTGGATGGATCGTGGAGTGGGCTGGTTCAATAATTGACAGCGTTTCGTGTGGAGAGAGATCTGGTGGCTTTATTGAAGCTGTCCGTCGTGCCTCGCGGCGTACAATGTTGAATTGCTGCTGTCTCTCTCGGCCGTCGCGCGTGAACTGACGCCGGCCGGCGCCTTTCGAAGAGTCGGCGGCGTACTTTGGTAGATGGAGGGGCGCAGAGAGAGACGCGTGGAGAGCGCTGATTGGGGCGAGCCTGGTTCCGGGCTCGAGCTCGTGTAGGCGAGCTCGAGCTGGCGCGAGCTGGAGTGCTCGTGCTGGCTCGGTATTACGTTGAATCCGGAACATTCCGCCCACCTTCGCCAGACTGGCGAACGGTACCTAATCCTTTGGCAGGAGGCGAACGACCTTGATGATGGGGCGACGAAGAGTTGTGGTAGCGGTGCGTAGATCTACCACGCGGGAGATGCCATCCCTACCTGGATGGATGGCGATGACACGGGCCAGCGGCCACTTGGCTGGCGGAGTGAGCTCATTCCTTATGAGCACGAGATCGCTCACTGCTATAGGAACCTGCTGCTGCCTCCACTTTTGACGGACCTGAAGAGAAGTGAGATATTCCGTTGACCATCGTTGCCAGAAGTGTTGGGCCAGCTGGCTAATTAGGAGCCAGCGCTTTCCTGGAGGAACGTTGACGTTGGTGACGTTTTCTTCTGGAACTAAAAATGATGAACGTTGTATAAGAAAGTGGGAAGGTGATAAAAAATCAAGGTCAGTTGGATCGTCGGTGAGTGCAGTTAAAGGTCTGGAGTTAAGGCAAGCTTCAACACGGCACATGAGTGTAGCAAGTTCAGAAAAAGTAAGAACTTGTTCTCCGATGACTCGGCGCAAATGATGTTTCGCCGATTTAACTGCGGCTTCCCAAATGCCTCCAAAATGAGGTGCACTGGGGGGATTAAAAATCCAGGAGGTTCCCTGTTGAGTAAGAGACCGAACAACACGAGCAGAGAATTCTGACGAAGCGTCTACCATCTGCCTTAGTTGAGCATCTGCCCCAACGAAGTTAGTACCTTGGTCAGAGTATAACTCTTTACAATGACCTCTACGAGCAGTAAATCGATGGAAAGCAGCGATGAACGCTTCGCTGGAATAATCCTCGACTATCTCGATATGAACGGCTCTAATTGCCATGCAAATGAAGATGGCTATGTAACCTTTCATCGTGCCCTTTCCTCTAGATTTAGTGAGACGCAGATGAATAGGCCCGGCGTAATCGACGCCTGAGCGCTCAAATGGCAGAGAAGGACACACTCGAGCCTTTGGCAACTCACCCATTAATTGAGTTGGAACTCGAGCGGCATGGCGTGAGCATGCGAGGCAAGTTCTGATGACTTTCTTGACTTCAGATCGTCCTTTAATTATCCAATACTGACGTCGGAGAGTGGTAAGTGTTAATTGAACACCACCATGAAGAGTACGCTGATGGGCATCTCTTATCAATAAAGTCGTCAGATGACAATCAGCTGGAAGGATAAGGGGATGCTTAGCATCTTCTTCTAAAAGAGAGTGAGACAGACGACCGCCCACCCTGAGTAAATGATTTTGTATCATGGGATTTAGAGATAAAAGTGAGCTTTTAGACGAAAGTTTTCCTGATCTCGAAAGTTGCTGGAGTTCAGTCTTAAAATAAGCCTTCTGAATTAAGTGGATCAAACAAAGTTTGATGTTTCCAATCTCACTAGCACTAACCTCCTCAGAAGTCGGAGGGTGATGGCGTAGTAGGGATTGAAAGACAGAAAAAGACTAACGCCTAAATTTGACGACGTCGTACGCTCTATTCTCGAGCTGACTCGATTAATGAATCGAAAGCAATACGAAGCCATTCGTAACAGCTTATCTAATGAGGAGTACTCATTAATAAGACTCCAAATTTCTGGAGTAGTCTCAACAGAACTTGGAGCGTTCTTAGTTGCGGCTAGAGTGAATTTAGGTTGAAAACACAAATTATTTACTGCAAAATTGAGCTCGTCATGAGACCTCGACCATGGTTCGACACTATCAGAAAGCCAAACGGGGCCTTGCCACCATAAACAATGAGAAGCTAATTTTGAAGGGTCAATTCCTCGTGAAATGACATCTGCGGGGTTGTCTGAAGAACGCACATGATGCCAATATGCGTCGGGTAATAGAGTGTGAATTTCCGAACACCTATTAGCCACGAAAACACCCCATCTTGAAGGGTGGTCTTTCAGCCAAAAAAGCACATCCGCTGAGTCTGACCAAAGGTGAACACTATCAACCTTTATGGGAAAAGATTCGACAAAAGTTTGCACCAGACGAGCAAGTAGCATCGCCGCGCAAAGTTCTAAGCGAGGTATACTTAGTGTTTTAAGCGGGGCTACTCGCGTCTTGGCCACCTGAAGGGTGACGAGCACTTCTTGTGCTTGTATTAAGCGCAGGTAGACTACGGCACCATAAGCGAACTTGGATGCGTCAGCGAATCCGTGAATCTCAAGAAGTTCACATTGGAGCGTGTATCCACTCCAGCGAGGGATTTTGATCTCAGAAATAGAAGAGAGGTCTTGCAACCAATTTTGCCAGCGATTAGAGATTTCGTATGGAAGATCATCATCCCAGCCTACCTTAAGAATCCACAACGACTGCATAATGATTTTAGCAGTAATCACAACAGGCGCTAACCATCCTATAGGATCAAAGATCCGAGCAATTCTCGAAAGAACTGAACGTTTAGTAAATGGTAGCTCCAAAGGGGTATTCTCAATGCGAAAACTAAAATAGTCTGTGTGGGGTTGCCAATCTATACCTAAAATTGGTACAGATTTTTCTGAGGCGAATAACGAAATAGAATCAGCAGCTAACATATTCGAGGGTAAATAAGAAAGTACTTCAGCATTATTCGAAGTCCAGTTTCGAAGGTTAAGATGACCTTGCTTAAAGAGTTGAATTAACTCGTTTTGTTTAAGCAAAGCTTCCTCAAACGAATGTGCACCTGAAAGCACATTATCGGAATACATTTCTGATCGAACAGCCTCAGCTGCGGTTGGGTAAGATTAACTATAGTCATCGGCAAGTTTCAAGAGTGTGCGTAAAGCTAGAAATGGTGAACATGCCAATCCATACGTCACAGTAGTCAGGCGATAAGTTTGAACAGGTTCATCCTTATTGAAACGCCATAAGATCGACTGGTAGGGTTGGTCAACGGGTTCGACGCCAATTTGTCGGAACATTTTCTCCACGTCAGCTGAAAGGGCGACTTTATACCTACGCCAGGCACAGATCAAAGCGACGGGATTCTGAAGAAGATTAGGTCCAATGTGAAGAAGATCATTGACCGAAACACCTGATTTGGCCTTACTCGAGCCATTAAACACTGTACGTAACTTGGTCGTCGTACTTGTTTCTTTCCACACACCATGATGTGGTAAGAAGGCTTGAGGTTTGTTAGAAGATGGATCAAATTTTGTAGAGAGTGACATGTGACCAAGGTCAATGTACTCTTTCATAAAATTACTATAGGCAATTTTGAGTTTCTCGTCTTTAGCGAAGTTTGCTTCGAGACGAGTTAGCGCGCGTAATGCGGCAGAATGAGAGCTCTCGAGATGAGCAGAACTCAACTGGTCTCGACTTTTCCAGGGTAGGCTTACAATATATTGCCCTGTTTCATCTTGACGAGTTGATTTTTGATAAAATTCCTCGCAGACTTGTTCGTCTGGCGAGTAAGATTTTTTGTCATTGACTATCTTCTCCGCCCTCCAAAAATCTTGCACGAGCTCCAATAGTTTGGCTTCATGCTCGCAGGTATTTGAGCAATGAAGGGATATTGATTCTAGCCCTATTTCTGGAGTTGTGGATGCGAGATTACCTGTCAAGAGCCATCCAAGTTTGGAACTAAGTGCTATCGGCTGAAGACTTTGGCCCTTAACAATTTGATTTTCAATGATTTGCGCATAAGCGCTAGCACCGAGTAGAATATCGATACGTGAAGGTTCGAGATACTTGGGGTCTGCTAGTTGCAGCCCTCTTAAGTATTCGAAATTTGTATTACCCCTTACGACGGGAGGCTTATACGACGAGAGTTTTGGCAAAACAATGCCATCAACTTCCAAGGAGAAAGTTGAATCGAAATGCGGTTGTATAGTAAGACGAGCAACTTTAGAAGAAACAGCAGCTGTCTTTTCACCTATACCTTGGATGTGCGTGTGACTGGTTCTAAAATTTAGAGATAGCAAGTTACATATAGCTTGTGTAACAAGTGAGATTTGAGATCCGGGGTCAATCAGCGCACGGAGTTGAATTTTGGTTCCGTTAGGACCAAGGGCGTTAACCCTAGCGGTAGCTAAGAGTACTCCTGTACAATTAGTACTTTCTCCACTATTGAGGGAGACTGCTTGAGAAGCAGGTTTATCATCAACTTTTGTGATGAAAGCTTGAGAAGCAGGTTTGTCATCAACTTTTGTGATGACGAAATTGCCACAGTTTGGGCTAGAGGTGCTGGTCGCTGAGTCAATCTGATCAGTCTGCAACGAACTGATTGCTTGATTGTTGTCAGAGTGCACCATGGTGTGATGCTTAGCTTTACAAAGAAAGCATCGGTAGTTGGAAGTACAATTTTTAACGTTGTGCGTCCCTAAACAATTGTAACAAAGGTTTGAAGATTTAATTAATCCCTTTCGTTCAGGAACCGTTTTATTGAGAAACCGTTCACATCGATTTATAAAATGTGATTGATTACAAAATGAACATTTCTTTTTTGAGGGATTCGTCGGAGAAGTCTGATGAGAATAAACCGACTGAGCATTATCTTGCTCTGATTTACGAGGTTTTGAATTAGATGACTGAGTTTTTGAATTATTTGTTGATGTTCTAGTACCTGCTTCGATAGCCTCTAGAGTCAGGGTTTGACTTCGAAGAAAGGCTTGAAGTTGTTCCATTGTAGGTGGATCGACACTATCACCTAAGTGTCTTTCCCATTCTTTTCGCGTATTCAAATCAAGACGATTCAGTGTAAAGTGAACGATCAAATCACTACCTAAAGAAGCCGCTCTATTTAGAGAGGTCAGACTAGCGATGGGATTGAAGATTTCCCTATAAATCCGTTTGATTTCCGATGGAATATCTGACTTCATAGATTTGACTGCGAAGATTTCCGAGATATGAGAGTTAACAATACGACGTTGATTTTCGTAATACTCGGTTAGAGTTGTCCATGCACGTTCATAATTGTCACCAGAAATGGGAAGAGATTTGATTTTCTCAAGTGCCTCACCTGTAAGGTGAGTGCGAAGATAATGCAATTTTAGAACAGGCGTTAAGTCTTCGCGACGATGTATGACTGAACGAAAGATGTCTCTAAAATTTTCCCAATCAGAGAATTTTCCTGAAAATTTAGGTAAATCTACCTTCGGTAAAGATTGAAACGGAACGTTAGTTACATGAGCAGGACTAGTAGCAACTGGGGCATCATTCGAATTGGAGGATCCTTGATTGGCATCTCTTGATCTAATAGTTTTTAAAAAATCAAGAAAATCTCCTTTTCGGTCATAAAAGCTATCCTCAACTAGATCACAGAGATTAGAAGTAAAATAGGTATTATCTCTATCGAGATCCTCAACGCGCATGAGTTTCTCGTGATTTTCCTGAAAGCACTTATAATTTGCTTCAAGTCCGGTTAGACGCGCTTCTGCATAACCTTCCGTCATGTTATCTTTACCCTTAGATTTGAAATTTTTAATGGAGTTTGCAATTTTAACTTGGAGTGACAACTGCTTTTGAAGGTATTCCTCCATTTTGAAATCAAGTTAATTGGCTAGTAACAAATTTGACTATTTAAGCTAAGTATTGCTAGAACTATGTTTACCAACTCGAAAGTAGAGTAACCATAAGTGAAAATTGTTACAATTAAGTCTTAACCTAAGTTATAATACTTATGCGAGTATAAACGTGACGATGCGCTTAAAGATGCAACGTTGATTGCGTCTGGTAACGTTCCCCGATGAATCTGCTGATGATCCACAATGTTGACTACTTAAAAGATGAAACTGCAACTTTGAATTCAGCAACCCTTGCAGTAGTGAATCCGGGTGTAGATCAGCTATCGAAGTTCAGATCGAGATGTTGTATCAGCAGGCAGCAATAAACTGCAAGGTCCAATAATATAAGTATTTGCTAAGGCGAAAATTGCATTCAATTTTCTCAAGATTTGCTAAATATTGCAATTAAATTTATAACAAACTCATATCAATTAATTTGTACTAATCTCAAATTTTATTTAATCACTTTTAATTAAATTATCTAGATTAAATAGAGATAATTAAATTTTCATTAACTGGACTAAATGTTCAAATTTTAATTTAACCAAATTGGAACGATACGTGTGTCCTAGTATTAGGACGGTCGATGTATCAGTTCGCTTCCTGTGCTAGTCCTTGGATGGACTGGTGTAGACCTCTTATGCGCGCTCCACGTGGGTAGTCCTTGGTTTGAGTTGTGTGAACCCCGTTGCGTAAGCTGCACGAGGGTACTCCGTGTCTTGACTGGTGTGGACCCCGTGCGCGCAGGCGCCACGCGGGTACTACGTGGCTTGAGTGATGTGGACCCCGTGCGTGTACAATGCACGCTGGCTGTCCGTGAGTAGAAATGCTGTGGACCCCGTGCGTGTACAATGCACGCTGGTGGTCCGTGTCTTGATATTAGCCGGTCACCGTACGAACGCGGTGACTCGAGAGCTGGCTTTACAGCGCACGCTCTTGGCTACAAGACAAGATGGCTGCCGGTCACCGTACGAACGCGATGACTCTAGAGCTGGCTTTGCAGCGCACGCTCTTGGCAACGTCTTGGAGTCGTTAGGTACACACTCCAAGGCGCTTTCAGAAATGGGGAGAATAGCAATTGATGTGCTATTTCCCTTTGGAAGCCTTAGAAGGTGGCTTCCAAGTGCGCGCGACGGCGTTGAACGAGAGAGAGAGAGAGCAACGTACGCGCGAAGTTAGCAAGCGAGCAAGCTAACTTTAATCGGCACTCACGACCACGAACACTTTGATGCGTACCTGAAAAAGAAGAAAACTAGTCCTACGCCACTCGAGAGTAGACGTAGGGCGTAGAATAAATTCTCCTCTGGTCCATGGTGTTGCTGACGTTGCTTCTCCCACGATCCGGCTCGAAGGACCAAATGTTTTTGTATGAATGAATGTGGATGGATCGTGGAGTGGGCTGGTTCAATAATTGACAGCGTTTCGTGTGGAGAGAGATCTGGTGGCTTTATTGAAGCTGTCCGTCGTGCCTCGCGGCGTACAATGTTGAGTTGCTGCTGTCTCTCTCGGCCGTCGCGCGTGAACTGACGCCGGCCGGCGCCTTTCGAAGAGTCGGCGGCGTACTTTGGTAGATGGAGGAGCGCAGAGAGAGACGCGTGGAGAGCGCTGATTGGGGCGAGCCTGGTTCCGGACTCGAGCTCGTGTAGGCGAGCTCGAGCTGGCGCGAGCTGGAGTGCTCGTGCAGGCTCGGTATTACGTTGAATCCGGAACAGTTGGAGATTCTTAAGGTTTTTATCTTGTGTTTATCCAGGGCATCTGCTAGATTTTCTAACACAGTCGTAAGTTCTAGGAGGGTGTAATCCTCGAAATGTCTTTGTTTTGAAATTCTTGTGAATACCTTTGTTCATCCACTTTTCCTAGATCTAGTAGAAGCTTAGACACGGGAGTAACGAATTCTCCATCAGCTGATAAAAAAATGGAGTATGTTATCACTCCCAGCTGTAAGGCTTTGGTTGATTAATTTTATCTTCTTGCTGGAAACTGAGGTAGCCATAAATCCAGGGTAAAAGATACCAGGCGGAACAGTGTCTGAAACCTTAATCAACCCCTGGTTTTCCATGTGCTCTTCCATTTCAGTAGAGGATTCATTTTATCTTCTTGCTGAAACCTGGGGTACCCATAAATCCAGGGTAAAAGATACCAGGCAGGACAGTGTCTGAAACCTTACTCAACTCCTGGTTTTCCATGTGCTCTTCCATTTCAGTAGGTCTTTTCTACCTCCTCTAGACGAGTTGGCGCGCATCGCTTATTCTCTTCGTCGCTACAGTCTCGTCGTAGATCCGGCTCTGCAGGCGTCGATCGCGCAATGCGGTGATAAGAAGAGTATAGTCGCGAGCCCTGGGATCTGTTGTCACACCAATATTCTTCGTCGGAAGTGTCCGGCAGGATTATTTCCTTTAAATTTTTGTTTAATGGTCCTCCTTGAAGACCTGGAGAGTCTGCTGGGCCATCTTCAGGGTCATGTCTCCTACAAATAGGGGGTGCCTGAGAGATTAGGCTGAGGAATTACTATTTCGTTGTCTTGGTGTGGGTGGGTGGATCTTCCGTTGAAGACTCAGAATCTTGTCGGAAGGGTACCTTCTTCCTGCATTCAGCGGGTCTTATTCCTCTAGGCTTTGGGATATTAGTTGTTTGATTCTTGGTCGTGGGTTTAGTCGGCTCCTTAGCAGTTACTGCGTCAGGTGATTTGGCACGTCGGACTAGGAGCCGCTCTGCTAGTCTTACCTTCTGTGTTAGTAGTAAATAAATTTGATGCAGGTGGTTTATTTTTAGATCCTAGAGGCCTTCCTGTACCGCTGGAAGTAGCTTACCTTGTGTCTAGTTTCATTAATGTTTTTGGAGACGACGATGTAGGTAATGCTACTCCTTCGGGTACTATCGTATTTCCGGATAAGGTGTCAGCGTTGACGTACAATTTACCTGATTATGAATAAATTTGTATTCATATTCGCGGAGGCGTGTCCTCCAGCAGAGTAATTACTGGACTGAGGATTCACTGACAAGGAGTGTCTCTCAGATCCGGATGATGGATTCTCCCAGGATTGTAGAATATTCTTTCTTGATAGTGTTATAAAAGGTCGTACAGTCCTAGACCCTAACGGTTTTAGTTATAAGAGCATGAATTATTTAAATATTAAGCGATTTTTTCACCTTAAATCACCCATTTCACGGCTAACCCTTGTTTCTATTCCTGTAAACAAATCTTACAACATTTCTATTTGTTAAAATATCATATAGTTCAGTAAAATATAAACAATTTTTTACAAAAATGTCAAATGGTATTTTATAATACTTTAATTGAAAACACAAAGTGCAATTTTTGCCAATATTCTTGGTTTAATGAGAATAAAACCAAATGTCGACTGGGAAGCATGATTTATTCGCTAAACTTACTTAATTTCGAGGCTAATGTAAAGAATCTAAAATAAATTTATTTCCCAATGAGTCCTTCATATCTGGTACCCCATTAAATATAATTGAAATGAAAGCTTGATCACATTTTGATTTTGGTATATCGAACAGAATTTTAATCCATCTTTTAAATCCTGAAACATTATACGAAAAAGTCACAATTATCACTCTTTACATTACTTGTACATCGAGGAAATGATGCAAAAAAAACAAATTATACATATTTGATTGAAAATATTTGTGAAGTTCTCTTAAGCGGTCCTTTTGAAGTTGCTATCAGCCTCAAATCTTGACGATTTCTAAAACACTTTATTTTTAACGATTCGTTTCTATCTTGTCCTTTATCCAGCAACATTTACTTTCATATATGCATAAATTATCTGTTATACGAAGCAACTAGTCGCCAAGAGTAAATGTCAACTGTCCCCGATTACGGAATGTAGGTTTTGCTTTGGATGTCTATTGTTATCACTTTGTCATGTTCGGAAAATAGACAGTCTACTAATCGATTAGCCTGCAGTTGACAGCGTGTGAACAACAATGTGATTAACTGAGCAGCTGGTTTCACGATCCAACAGAAAGTACCGCATAAATATTGTGAGGGCAATGAAATTCTGAAAGAGACCTTGCTGAAATTTTACGTAATTCAAGATCCTTTGCATAGTGTGGATAAGCAAGATTCGAATATTATTATCATGTAAATATATTTATATTAATAAATATTACTCATTTGATTAAATTTTAGCTCATATTTTTGTTTGGAGATATACAGTAGCAGAAGGGCATAATTACAATATATAAAACATTTTTGTTGTTGTGACGAAAAGCGAAAATAACTATTAGGGAAGTATTGCATGACTGAATATATGAATGATTTCAGATTTTTTTCTAAAAAGGATAGAATTTATATTTTATTTTGCTTATTAAATCTCACATTTTTCGCTTCAACTCCAGTAAAAGATTTGATGTTAGAGTAATTTTTTGAAGTAGTATTTTCAACATAGCTGGATGAATAATATCAAGAACTGCCAGCAAGATTGATGGATATTAATGCAAGATCATCTAAATGATAATTACACAAAGATTTTATTTTTTTAAGTAGGTGGATTATCAAGACTGATTATTATTAATTCTAATTCAAAAGTTTTGAAACAATACAACTAACAGCTTGCACATAAAACCATTCAAGTTGTTTATTGCGTGTTAATTTTTCTTCTATGAAATTCTTATGGTGAAAAAAGTAACCATAAATGTGAAAAGTAGGCATATCGATTTGGTTAGTATAAAAATTAGATAAAGTTGTGAAAAAGAAGTGAAAGAATTTAAAAATTTTATTATTTTATACAAGTTTATGTAGGTATTTTCTCCTTGATAGTATAGAGATGGCACCATGTGAATATCAACTGTGGATTGCATTGGAGACAGATTATACAGTGTAACATGGCAAATTGCCAGGTACAAAGAATAAGCTGCGCTAGCTACCTTTGGCAGTCTTGTAGCTAATCAGAACCATGCGTAATGGGTAAGTCTCGCTGGGAAGTCTGCGAAATACACAAGAGTGTATCTTAAAACAACAGACCCTCAGAGGCGAGTTCTCATATCCTGGTGAAGGTAACTATTCAAACCCGAGCCAAGCTTATAGGTAGTATTTACCTACCCGCACCACTCTTTAAAGCACCTACCCTATCTTCTACAAGTTTTTCCCTGCCCCTGGCCCTTCCCCTCACAGACTACAAGCACTGACACTGGAAAATCATTCGGAAAGCTGTCCAAGGAACTGATGGGGACGGGACGGCGCAGGCTGGCTCTATTTCAGGGCCACCAGCCCACTCATTGGCACCCTGGATATGCTAGGAGCCCTCCGCTAGGCCCTCAGCTATATAATCTGCGAGGCACCAACTGAGGGCAGACTTTAACTGCTCCCCAAGCCTGGGACAGCTGCAGCACAAGGCCACACAGCACACAGAGGCTTAGCTAATCCTCAGAAAGCAAAGCCAGGAGAGTCAAATACCTGCAACACACAAGGATGACTCATAAATAGCTACACAAAAGAGCACGTTCGAAGAAGAATCCATAGCTGCGGGTGTTGTCGACCTCCTTCCCTGCTGCTGTCACCTGCAATCAGAAAAGAAGAATAAACCCACCTACCAGACAGGTTAGGAACGCACGGCTTACCTTGCTGTTCTCGCCGCCGCTGCTGCTGCCCTGCTGTCCCCCGTCCCCATCGTCAGCTGACCAGCACCTCGAGAGAGAAGACATCCGAAGAGAACGCGTGCTGCAGCAGCTGCCGTCTTCGCTGAGAAGGCCGCATCCAACACCGACAGCTAGCAGCCGAGCCACACATCATACACCAACACAGAACGCGAGTACGCTGCGCTGCACGAGCGGCGCGCAATTACGTGCCTTAGTACGTTGCGCGACCACCCAGGCGCGCGGCGCTAGCGCCAAAGCGCGACTACGAAAAGTGTGCGCTTCGAAACGAGAGCACTTCCCGGCGAGCGACCAAGGAGACCACTAGCACCTGGACACCTGGACGACCTACCCTTACCAAAGTCAGCAATACGGTTGAGTACTGTCGTCCAGGCCTAGCGCGTTCGTCCAGTGGGGTCTTCAGCGCTCATCTGGTTTAGCTGTCGTCATCACTGTAAGTTGCGGTGTTTCTATGGTGTAAGCTTTTCCCCGCTGTTCCCTCCCGCCCCTTTTCATGCTAGAGTGTGTGCATGCCGCGAAGGTGTTGTGTGATAAGTGTAAAGCGTGCGATTCACTAGGATACGAGAGCCGCGTCGGGGCGGTCGTATTCGTGTTCAAAATTATAGGAACCTGCGATAGTTTCCCCGTAAGCTTTCGTCTTGTGTAACGTACCGCGAGAGCGGCTGGTGCCCATAATTCGTTTCAAATAAAAGCGATATAAGTTTTTGTGTGACTATTAAACGTGACTATTTCAGCTTTATTCCCCTACGCCTAGTTACTCCTACCAATAACCCGCAGCCCGAACGCGGGTTACAAATTTGCCCAGCCAACGTGGGGCCGTGTAACGCGGAAGTAAAGGGAATTTTGCACGCGCACAACGTGGCCGAAAAATTACGTAATCGCCACCCGGCGAACGATCGCTTGGCATTTTAGTATTGCGATTAAACTCTTTCGCGCGAAAACCAGCGGCGAGTTAAGGCGTTTCATTTCGGTACGTGTTTTTCGAAGCGAATGAACATTTGGTATTTTTTGGAGTTTTGGAATCTATAGGGAGTCCCCTTGCTGCGCGGAGACAAGCGTGCGACTTTGAAAGCGAAAAATTGCACAGCGCACACCCGCTCACACGAAAGGGAGTGAGGACGTTGAGGCGGCCATTTTCATTTCTTGTGTTTCTAGAAGATAAGTTTTGCGATGTTTTCCTCGGCGTGCGATTCGACGTGGCTTAGCCCATAAATAATTATTGCATTCGCGTGCGCGGAGATCGAAATAGTTTCGCTTTGTAAAAAGTATTCGCGGCAGCTGCAAGTAGTATTTTTTGCGAGAAAACGGAGCAAAGGCAGCTCGCCTGCGCAGTGAGAACCTCTACCCATTCGCGCACTATTTCGGCAGACACGCGGAATTCTTTCCCTGCTCGCGCACGCGTGGTCTCCCGGATGCTTGCGCAAAACATTCCCGCCTGACCTTGTGTTCGCATTGACATGAAGCAAACTGCTATACTACAGTAACCTATTATTCTTTTTTTTTTGCTTTCATGCTTTTACTTCGGGTTTCAGCACGCTAAAATAATTGCTGAGAGAAAGTGCAATCAGGAAACCCTGGTGTGCTTTCCCCCCGCCATAGCTAGCGAAGCGAAGTCCCTTTGGCTTTTCCGCTGTTTTCCTCGTAGTCACGCACGCTTTTCCGAGTTTCCTCCTAATCTATTGGCTGTTTTTGCTTAATTCTTTTTTAGTGTGTCCCTTTGGAATTAACCAAAAGGGGACGGTAAATTAACATTTTTTTTTTCTTGTAGCCGTTTTCTTTTGTGGGATCGTTTTTAGCATTATTTAAGGGTTTTCAAATTTTTTTTTTGAGTCTCAGTAGTCAAATTTTAAACATCCGGAGCGCGCGACGGGAGATTGGTGAAAGGCGGAGCTACTTGGGGAACAGCGAGCTAATTGAATTCCCCGGCGTATTCGTTCGAAACTTAGTTGTTTTGTGTATTAGCTGAAAACATGGACGAGTTAGATATAAGTATCTCGTCTTTGTTTTGTACTGGCGAGGAATTAATAGCGTTAGACCCCGAGAGGGGACGCGATGTAATTAAGAGGGTTCTCAATCAACTCTCAGACGAGCGCGTCGCTCGCCATGCCGAGACCCGGCAATTGAACACAGATAGCGATGCTATGGTTCTTCGTGATCGCCTCGAAAGATATGAGGTGCGGAGATATTTTGGAGCAGACGCGGCTCGGTGGGAGCCAAGCCAGGACGAGTTGGTTGAGATCCCTGCCCCGCAAATCCGCCTTCAACCCGAAACTAGCGTATCCGCCTCGTTCGTGTACGTGCCATCGGCACCTACGGAGCGAACTACCGCATCCGAGCACTCTTCGCCACTGAGGCAGAACACTTTAACAGGTTTTACGTCGGACTCTGCCGTTTCGGCCCCGTCTCGCGTAGCCGAAACAGCGAGTTATTTACAAACTAATCCGGGAAATTTAGATCCTCGCTCGTTCGGGTCTAATCCGCGAGCACAGTCGACGCGTATGTCAATCACGCCTATTCCATCCATGATGACAGACGGCTTTGAACGGCCGCTAGGTGTGACCCTTCCCCTGGAGCCCCTTCGTAGCTCACCCCAAGGAGTGCGCGACAACATCCGCAATAGGTCGGCCCACCAGCTCAGCACTTATCCCCGCGATCATATCGACGTCAGCGCGGACGAGGCGACTATCTCTGGCAATCGCGAGTAGATGACGTATCTAGGCACTCCCAGCCAAGCAAGTAGTCGCGTACCGCGGCTTCTTGATCAACACGATCCCGTTCAGCAATCCGACTTGAACCTCACGCACTCGATGTCGCCGAACGGCACCAGCCGGAATGCGAATGTTACTACCGCTAAATCGAATCATAACAATCGGCATATACGCTTTACTGACGATGGGAAGACCGGTGCCCCGGAACTCAGACGACGACCTTCGTTAGAGGACCAGTACCGACGCGCGTGTATTAGATCGATTTTTTAAAATAAACCGCCGTTGCGCGCTGCAGAAATTCAATGAGTTCCCCTCACAGTACCCGGTCAATCGAGGATATTTTAGCGAACCCTTAGCTTATACGTGATTACCCCAGCCCGCCATACAGGAGACGCCGCATCGAGAGAGACACTCGCCGTCAGCACGTAGTACGAATTATCAGCCCGTTTCAAATAATTTTCCACCCAAATCTGCGAATGAGGACCGTCATAGACCTCAGAACAGAGAAACGCCGAATTCGAGTCACCGTTTTTCATATGTTGATGCACGGGATGATCGCTCGAATAATAGCTCGCGATGGGAAAATTCCACCTTTTTGCGCGAAAGTCGAACGTGCGACTTATTGAACAAGTGGAATATCTCTTTCAAAGGAACTGAGAAAGGGGACCCCGAAGAATTCTTATCGCGCTTGAGTGTATGTCGAACTACATTCGGATTTTCTCTGGACGATTTATTAAGAACCCTACCTGCGGTTTTCGATGCCGAAGCGACTTTGTGGTTTAATCGCGAATTTACGCAGTGGACTACGTACGAGGACTTTGTTGACGCGTTTAGGTTACAGTACGGAGCCGACGATTTACAGGAGCCTTTACGCCAAGAAATTGAGCATTGAACTCAAGGTCCGACGGAGGACATTTCAACGTACTTGACTAAATTCAGAGTATTGTTAGACAGAGTGAGACCCGCGATTCCGCTCGTAGAACAACTTGATCGCGCTTATCGCAATCTCCACCTCAGCTACCGACAGCGTATATCTCGAGATCGATTTGCAACCTTCCCGGAATTACAAAAATTAGGAAAACGCGACGAAGTAAGGCGGTTGAAAGACCAAGCGTATAAACCTCCACCTAATCCCGATGATGCTTGGTTTCCTCGGTCCGCTTATGCCGCGTCCCCACCAAAAACTAGAAGACCCATTCGAGTCCCAGCAACTGCGAGCGAGGGAAGCCTCGGGTTCGAGAGAAATGCCGGTACAGAGATATTAGACGAAGTAGCCCCCATACAGAACCCTTCCGCTCGTAGCTTTAAGAATAGCAACGCTCGTCCATCTACGGCACCTCCAAATGGCGAGACCCCCATCCCCGCCAGTAGGGATAAAGGAGGTATCGGACAACGTAAACAAGTAGAGCCATGTTTTGGATGTGGCCAGGTAGGGCATTGGCGAGCCGAGTGCCCGAACTCGGTTTGCGTTAAATGCGGTAGGAGTGGAACCACTGAGCGGTTTTGCCAATTGCCACCCTGACAGGCGACAGGGAAACGGAAATCAGGAGAGGATGTAAGATCCGCCGCCCCTCCTACCCAGTACAGGGCCCGCGCGGGTGATTCACCTCACGCCGCGCCCGGCTGGAAAAGCACACGTAAGGAATTAACAAGCGCGTTATCGAGTAAACATTCTAATAAACCGGCACAATTAATTTCCCCTATCAAAATGTCCACGCCCTTAATTACCAACGAGAGTACCTCGGCTAATCACCCGCTGCGAGAAGAAAAAGAAGGCATAAAGACCCTCCTGCAATCCCCCGCGCAGCCGAACGTCGCGCCTACGCACTTAGAACCGCGACATTTTCTAACTCTTGATTTAAATGGAATGGTATTAACGGCAATGGTAGATTCGGAAGCAGCACAATAGTATTTAGAAAAAGGCATTAGTACTATTTTAAAAGGGAAATTTTCACCTCTCTCATCCCTGCTGACGGTCGCGGATGGAACTCCCATCGCTTCGCAGGAAATACTAACAGCCACGTTTAGCATCGACGGGATGGAGAAAACGATGCCTCTCCATATCTCTGACGATCTTCAGTACGAAGGATTGTTAGGTATCGATTTTCTACGGCTTTTCAATATTCAAATTAATTATGAGAATAATACTTGGTGTACAGAAAAAGGGATTATACACCCCTTTTACTCTTACGGTGCTGATCCGAGCTGTGTTCCCGTGTTAGCGAGCATTGGAGGACTGATCCCGGCCACGCTCGTAGAATTCCGAAAAGTGACGCGATTGATCGGTAACTTGATTCCTAAACCTCCGGCCACCTTAAGCACCTGCCCGTTAGCGGAGCATAGGATCGATGTATAGGGACACGAACCAATTAAACAGAAAATCCGTCGCACCCCCCCGAAAATTATCGAAGCCACACAGGCAGAAGTAGATCGCCTGCTGGCCGAGGGTATTATAGAACCTTTCGAAAGCCCGTGGAGTAGCTGCCCCGTAATCGTCCCTAAATCTAACGGCAAATATCGTTTCTGTATAGATTTTCGGCTCGTAAATCAATTAACAAAGCGCGATGCTTACCCGATTCCCAATATGGATGACAATTTCGATAAAGTGCGCTCCGCGCGGTATATTTCTACTCTCGACCTTAGTTAAGCTTACCATCAAATCCCGTTAGAGGCAAAAAGTTGCGAAGTTACCGCGTTCACGTTTCCGGGCCGAGGACTTATGCAGTTCACGAGAATGCCGTATGGATTAACTAATGTCCCCGCAACTTTCCAGCGAATAATGGATAACTTAATTCGGCCCGAGTGGAGTCCCTACGTGTTTGCATATCTCGACGACATCGTTATAGTAACCGAGAGCTTTGACGAACACACTAAATGGTTGAAAATAGTGTTAGATGCTTTGAAAAAGGCGAATTTGCAGGTAAATAAAGATAAATCAAAGTTCTGCGTATCAGAAGTCAAATACCTCGGTTACGTGGTCGATGCGGACGGATTGCACGGTGACCCCGACAAGATTAAACCCATAGCCGAATATCCCGCGCCTACGAATTTACGCCAGCTACGCCATTTCCTAGGAATGATGGGATGGTATTCCCGTTTTATTCCTCATTTCGGCGATTATCGCGCGCCCCTCAATCAACTAACTCGGAAAGGAGTGAGGTGGCATTGGGGTACGACTCAGCAAGAGGCTTTTGAAAAACTTAAGCTAGCCCTGACCGAAGCGCCTGTACTTCCTCGCCCCGATTTCACGTGCCCCTTCTGTCTGCAGACGGACGCCAGCGATATTGCTATCGCTGCCGTCCTGACGCAAGACTTTGAAGGACAAAAACATCCGATTTATTATGTACGCAGAACTTTCACTAAAACCGAGGGCAATTATACTGTAATCGAAAGAGAGTGCCTCGCCGTGTTGTAGGCCGTGGAACGTTTGCGTGGATATTTACTCGGCGAACAATTTACAGTCGTGGCGGATCATTATAGCTTGCTCTGGCTAAACAATCTGAAAAACCCGGCGGATCGCTTGGCGCGCTGGAATACCGCTCTCAGCGTCTATGATATCAGGTTTGTGCATCGCAAAGAATCCGAACATAAAGTTCCTGATGCCCTCTCTAGAGCATTTGAAGGTCTGAGTGAAATAGCTGCTCTTGCGCCAACGAGCGTAGACTCCTGGTATCAGAAGCGCTTAGTGTCGGTGCAACGAGTACCGAAAAAGTTCCCGCGCTGGCGGGATCATGATCTATTACTATCGCGCCGACCCCATTATAGACCCAGTAATGCCCGATTTAGATGCATGGAAACTCGTCTTAGCCACCACCGAACGTGAAAGAGCGCTCTTCGAGGCGCACGACACCCCTCAGGCCGGACACTTAGGCATCGAAAAAACCTTCGAGAGATTAGTTAGTTGCTATTACTGGCCAGAGTTTTACTATGACACAGCTGGCTATGTTAGAACCTGTCAAGACTGTTAGCTCAATAAAGTTTCTCAACAAGCACCCGCTGGTTTAATGGGAGAGAGACACATAGAGGGACCTTCGTCAGTGATAGCCGCGGATATTATGGGTCCCTTACCGCCGAGTAAAGATGGTTGTCGCTATATTCTAGTCTTCGAAGACCTGTTTACGAAATATGTAGAACTAAAAGCCCTCCGGAAAGCAGATGCGAAAAATATCTTGAAGGCTTTCGATGAACTAGTCGTCCATCGATGGGGTTGCCCGCAGTATCTTTTAACCGATAATGACACTGAGTTTGGCAATAAATTAGTAACCGAACGTTTAACGCAATATGGTATAATTCAGACCACCATCCCCCCATATCACACGCAGGCCAACCCGGTCGAGCCCGTGAATAGAACTCTAAAAAGCATGATAGCCACATTTTTAAAGACGGATCACAAGGATTGGGACCTATATTTGCGCGAATTTGGATTCGCTTTCAATAGTATGGAACACGCGTAGACCAAAATCTCCCCAGCATACTTAAATTTTGGCCGACAGCCCGAATCTGTCGTGTTTCTGCGCAAGCATCTGGAGAGCCCCGAACCACTGCGTCCCCAGGACTCAGAAGTTTGGCTCGATAGAGTAAAACGCCTCCCCGCCTTGCACGATTTAATTAAGCGCCATTTAGAAAGTGCTAAGATACGCCAAGCGCATTATTACAACCGAAATAAACGAGATGTTAGTTTTAAGTTAGACGATTTAGTACTGCGACGAAATTCATAGGCCCCTGTAGGATTATAAAAGTATATTCTCCTCTAATGTACGAAGTAGAAGACTTAGAGTCTAAACGCGTAATGAAAGTTCATATTTCCGATTTGAAAAAGTACCTCCCGCCGAGAGTGTTGACCCCGACTGACCCCTCCCTTCCCCACCAGGACGAAGACGATGAAGCGCCTTCCTCGCCGGGGGCTTCGTTATCGAGGCCTGGGCCGCGTCACCCACGACGCCATCATGACGCTGAACGAGGCCTTGCCAGAGAGAAGAGGACGAATACGACCGCTGCAAAAGGGGGCCAGGACCCTACTCCTGCGGACTCCTCGAGTGGCAGGACACCCTTGGGTCCAAGTGGTCTATCGCGAGGCCAACCCCGAGCCGCCGGAGGTGACCACACTTCCGCAAGCGGTTCCGCTGTCGCTCCTCGGCCGCCAGACGAGCACACCCCTACAGGACTCCCCGTTCTCCGACGCCCGCGAGGGCGTCCGCGAAAACAGATTGGGAGAGGCGGAGGAGTGTGTGGCTCGTCAGGGGCTGGAGCGAGGTGAGGCCGACGCGGATGAGCCAGCGGCCGCCCAAATTAGTACCGTGCCCTGCAACCGAGGATGCCTTGGTGGGGAAGTCCACCTGAACGCGCGCTGCCCGTCACTAGCGAGCAGTCCCGTCTCGGTCGAGCTGCTACCGCTACCCGCTCTCCCCTCGACGCCGAAGGAACACCGTCTCAAGAGAGAGCCACACACACCACACAGCGCGTCGACCATCATCCTGGTGCGCTCTCCTCAAACACCGACGCGGACGCTCGAACAGCGTCTGACGGACTCCAGCACACCAGCAAGATTGACACTCTGTGCATCGCTCACCATCGCGGCTTTCTCCCTCCCGATGACTCTGTCACTGAGAACGGAACGGCATCGGCCCGCAGCAACACGAGCCGCGCCGCGGTAGCTACCTCCTCGGTAGCCCCGGAATCTGCGCGAAGCGACAGCTTGCACCCTGCAATGCTGCCGCGCGCAGCTGATCACTTTCCTCCTCCCATCCCATCGCTAATGTCACTTCAGTTTGCTCCTCCGCCAGGGTTCGAGCAACTGTTACTGACTCGGCCGTCGGCATGTAAGCGCCCCAGTGTCCGCCATAATATATATTGTTGGAATTGCGGGGACACGGCTCATTCGTGGGTTAAGTGTCCAAAACCCCAGCAGATCTTCTGCAGGAGGTGCGGGCACTGGGACGTAACTATCCGCGACTGTACAGACTGTGGAGGGGCCTGGAAAAGGGACTGGTGTGGGCGAAGGGAGTAGGAAAGAGGAAGATAAGGCAAACTACACAATTTTTTTGTAATCTCTCATTTTATACTTTTCGTACCATGTATTTTTTTTTTGTTTTAAATTTTCTGGTGCCTTCTGTTATATTCATTTTCTTTACGTTTTTTTCTCACACCATTCGCTGTGATGCACGGTAATCCAACCGAGATTTAGGTATTTTTTTGTTGTTTTAAGATCAGAAAACACTTCGTTTTTTTGTAATATACATGGCGCCGACCCACTGACAGATCATGTACAATAATTTATGTTTTATATATAAAAGATGGATTTTGCGCAACTAACGTCCTCTTTCTTGAATATTCCCTCCCAGACCACCAACGTAGAATCTTTGTAGAACCCCCACCCTTCCTGCTGACAACCTTAGTATAAGTACCGAAAAACGAGCAGACTGAAAAGCTAATTACCCCGCGGAAAATCGTCTCAATACGCGTCTGATTCGTATAGACTTTGTCAAACTAACAGTAGTTATTAACGCGCGTTAAGTTATAATCCGTTCACAGGTATTATTATCATGGCTCTGCGAGAGACTGAGCCCCCCAGCCGAATGATCACGAACGTGATCATGCACCGCCTGCACATCGCCACGATTAGGGTGTCAGGGAATGTACCCGGACGAGCAGAGCCGGCTCCAGCTCGTGACGATACACTGGTACCAGAACCAGGCAGAGACGAGGCTTTAGGAGGCCTTCAACACACTGTCGAGCAGCTACAACGCGAGATGGCACGTTTGACAGGGCCAAGAGCGGAGAGATCCTCTCCATCCGCCCCTCGACCCCGCAGCCGGGCCCCAGCCGAGCTCGCTCCCTCTTCCATTCACGCCCGTTAGCAACCCCGCTATTTAAAAAGGGAAAGCGCCTTGTAAATCCGAACCACCGTCGTGTTGAGACCCTACCCGAAGGACGTTCGCGTCTGCCATTGAGTTAGTTGAAGGAAACAGTGTACAGGTCGACTCCAGCGCTCACGGCCGCGCCTTCATATTCACGCACACTGTAAATGGTCAATCGAGGCCCCTGGCCTTTGCAAGTGTCGCGTTGTGTACGCCACCATCCGCCCAAATTCGCCCGCGATTAATACGACGTTGTTGGAACTGCCGCCGTAAAGGCCACCGCTGGCCACTATGTGCGTCACCGCGCGAATCGTTTTGTACTTCGTGCGGGAGCCGCGAGGAATGCAGTTGCCGCGCCGCGAGCACGACACCCGAGCCTTCCCTTTTGAGCCCTCCGGAGATCCCTATCGATGATTTTCTGTGGAAAGAAAACGAGCTTTAAAAGCTCTCACACGAACCGAAAAAGCATTCCCACGGCCGAATCGCACCTGCCTGGTAACATCGAGAATCAGATGTTCTCCTTTTTGTATAATACGCCCTTATTTCTCTTACTTTGTAAGTTTTTGTTTCGCTGGCTTGGCCGCCTAACGCAAAAGTCCGCCTGAAGGACAAGTACATTCCCCAATTAGTTTTTATTATTTTTCCCTTGTTGCATTAAAGACTCGGCAACCCGCGAGTTAGCATCAAACTTAGTTTAAGCCGCGTGAACTTATTAATAAATAACTACTTTAAAGCCTCGCAGCGAGCCCAATGCTTTAATAGCCGTATTATAGTCGGCAGTACGCAACAAGAAACAGGTGAAGCAGCCATTCCAGATGCAGAGAACAGAGCCAATACACCACCTAGCTGATGAAGATAAGATTGACAATCAACCAAAAATTTTTTTTTTGTTATAAAGCACCCGCCAGTCGTCTCATAGGGTAGCACACATTTATAACATACCACACACGTTAGGAGACTAGTTTGCGCACGAGCACGTTACATGTTTTAGAGAATATTTTTTTTTTGTTCCTTTTAATTAGTACTTTTTTTTGTCCCCTTGTCACCGTATAACATTCCCTCTGCCAAAGCGAATCTCATATTACACTTGCTTATAGGGCCTAAAGCCCAACAATGTTAGCCCTAAAGTCTTTTGACCAATTCGACGTATGCAACATCTAATTCGCTTTGGGAGGGGGGAGTTTGTAACATGGCAAATTGCCAGGTACAAAGAATAAGCTGCGCTAGCTGCCTTTGGCAGTCTTGTAGCTAATCAGAACCATGCGTAATGGGTAAGTCTCGCTGGGAAGTCTGCGAAATACACAAGAGTGTATCTTAAAACAACAGACCCCCAGAGGCGAGTTCTCATATCCTGGTGAAGGTAACTATTCAGACCCGAACCAAGCTTATAGGTAGTATTTACCTACCCGCACGACTCTTTAAAACACCTACCCTATCTCCTACAAGTTTTTCCCTGCCGCTGGGCCTATTCCCTCACAGACTACAAGCACTGACACTGGAAGATCATTCGGAAAGCTGCCCAAGGAACTGATGGGGGCGGGACGGCGCAGGCTGGCTCTATTTCAGGGCCACCAGCCCACTCATTGGCATCTTGGACATGCTAGGGGCCCTCCGCTAGACCCTCAGCTATATAATCTGCGAGGCACCAACTGAGAGCAGACTTTAACTGCAGCACAAGGCCACACAGCACACAGAGGCTCAGCTAATCCTCAGAAATCCAAGCCAGGAGAGTCAAATACCTGCAACACACAAGGATGACTCATAAATAGCTACACAACAGAGCACGTTCGAAGAAGAATCCATAGCTGCGGGTGTTGTGGACCTCCTTCCCTGCTGCTATCACCTGCTATCAGAAAAGAATAATAAGCCCACCTACCAGACAGGTTAGGAACGCACGGCGGGCTTACCTTGCTGTTCTCGCCGCCGCTGCTGCTGCCCTGCTGTCCCCCGTCCCCATCATCAGCTGACCAGCACCTCGAGAGAGAAGACATCCGAAGAGAACGCGTGCTGCAGCAGCTGCCGTCCTCGCCGAGAAGGCCGCATCCAACACCGACAGCTAGCAGCCGAGCCACACGCCATACACCAACACAACGCGAGCACGCTGCGCTGCACGAACGGCGCGCAACTACGTATCACTGTAAGTTGCGGTGTCCATAGTGCAACCGTTTCTCCGACGTTCCCTCCCTCCCCTTTTCGTGCTAGAGTGTGTGCGCGCCGCGAAGGTATTGTGTGATAAGTATAAAGTGTGCGATTCACCAGGATACGAGAGCTCCGACGGGACGGTCGTATTCGTGTTCAAAATTATAGGAACCCGCGATAGTTTTCCCGTAAGCTTTCGTCTCATGTAACGTGCCGCGAGGGCAGCTGGCGCCCATAATTCGTTTCAAATAAAAGCGACATAAGTTTTTGTGTGAATATTAAACGCGACTATTTAAGCTTTATTCCCCTACGCCCAGTTACTCCTACCAATAACCCGCAGCCCGAACGCGGGTTACAACAGATTATACCATTTGTTTCATGTAAACATGGGATAATATTCTATTTACTAACATATTCTGTTTATGTTTGATTGTTTACAATTTCGAAATGAAAAATTCAGTTTTATTATTGAATTATAGGAAATTTGGCGATAATTACGTAAGTCATTATTTTTTAACTTTATGTAATATATCTTTTTATTTGTTGATTAAAATGTACATTAGAAAATGCAAAAAATTTCCTGGAAATGAAAAATAAATTTGCTACGTGAATGAAAATATCTTGCCAATATTAATTTAATTTTCACCTAATTTGCGAGATTGGAAGATTATTTAATAAACATAAAACAATTTTAATTCAAATTATTTGTATTAACAGAGAGAATATAAAATTATTTACTGAGTTATTAATATTTACAAAGAAAATATAATATAAATTTATATAAGATATCAAACATTTCTAAAGAATAATTCACATGTTGTCGGATGGTAGATGTAATAGAAACACGGTAGTAGAAAGACAAACGACATCAAGAGCACTTGCCGTACTAGACAGAGCCAGAAGAATATTTATTCAGTCTTTTTTGTGGAAAACAGACTTCCTTTACATTCATAAAAACATCTCTGTCAGTGATCAGTTTTGATGCAAACCAATAATATTGTATTATCTTTTGAAATATTGGTGCAAAGAATTGATTGTGGATTTGTGCATGGATTTTAACTGCATCTTCTCTAGTTTTCAATTGACGATCTGTCTGCGTCACATCTATACAGTTTTGTAATTATTTGAGAAAATACTTTATCTCTCTGTGCAGGTATATATCAAGTGGTTGGCACAGGGGTGTACAATTAGGCGGAATTATCTTAAGTGTACATGAAGATTCTCCATTGTCATTTTTGGAATCCTAATGCAATTTTTTTTTTTAATGCCAACTCCATGAATCCAAGATAAGTGTAAAACTTTTCTTTTCAACATATGGTTCAATTATCTGTTTATTAAATAGTAATATCAAATTGGATGTCATTTTTCCTGATTTGAAGCATATAATATATGTATTTTTATATGCTTTTGTATACTCATTGTTTTTTCTATAGTTGGTCCGAATGTTCCTGTAACCTCTTGGAGACAAATTAGGACTTTTGGAAGTAGTTTTCTTGAGATAGTCACAGAATATTGCACCGTGTAAGAGTAAGTGCTCTTGTTTAGATCAAGGAACACTTCAACTCTTTTTTATCCAGTGTGTTCAAGCATTTGTACTACATTTACCTTGTACTCACATCCCATTTGATCAGTATTGATTATTAAATCTAAATTAGAGGAGAATATTATTCTTCTAATTTCAGTTTCAAATTCTGCTGTAGTGCGTTCAATTTCTTCAAATGAGCTACGCTCTGTCTGCTTGATATATTGGTTACTCTTTTCTGGCTTATGCGGGTTTCCTTTTTGAAACGATTCGTCCAAGCAGGAAAAGTAGTAAACTCAAGTGGCACATTTGGAAATTGCGTGGCTGCCTGTAGAGCCCATGTTCGTAGATCTCCTGTTTCTACATGCTCCTTCCGCTATCGAGCTTTTACAAACCTGTAATATACCCACTTTCTGATGGACTGCATTTGATCGTACTGTGTACAACCATTGACAATTTCTATTTTCCATCATGTCAACTCATCCAGTCTAGGCACGCTTTTACCTCCGTGGACTTTCAAGGTGCTGTAACGCCAATTTGGGTTCTCTCTTCTTAAATACACTATCTCTATCTTTTTCTCAAGTGATACAATACCATATTTTGATTTTCTTTCTTCAGATTCGTAGTCAGAACTTGTCTCACTTGATCTATTTTGGGATTCTATAACAAAAATAATTTCGTAAGTATGTAAAGTATTTTTAATAATTGTAATATTGAATTTGAACAATTTTACCATGTCTTTTTATAAATGTGAACTTAAAAATTTTAATTAGAATTGGTAAATTAATAAATTGGAATCAATCAGCTTTAAAACAATATTTAAAATAATTAATAAAATGTCCTTACCAGAAGAGGCATTATTTTCTGATGTTGAGTCAGAAGCATTGGTCTCAGAAAGCATCTTCTCTGCTTCATCAGCTTCATCCGAATTGATGAGCTCGTAACTTTCGACAATTTAATACTTTCCACATGCTCAATTAATAGATTAGCTAATTCTTTTCCAAAATTTTGAGCATAATCAGACACTGACTTACTTGGCTCATAACTCATAAAGCCTTTTGCTTTCAATATTCGAAAACAAACAACAACACTTTCACACATAAATCCTTCAAAAATTTCCGGATCGAAAATCTCGTTCTCTTCTATTAAAAAAGAAAATTAATTAAATAAAAAAATTCAGAAGTCAATTACTATATACTAATCGAATAAAATTAAAAAATGAGTAAATTAGATAATTAGAATATAATATGAATGTATATTAATCGAATAAAATAAAATTAAAAAATCAGTAAGGTAAATAATCAGAATATAATAATTAATTTCGAAATTCTGAAAAAATCTATAAATAAAAATGATTTTGATATAAATGAAAAAACTCCTGATAAAACTATACAATGATTAATTTTAAAATACTGAAAAAAAATATATAAATGACAATGATTTGGAAAAAGATCGTGTTAAAATTATATTAACAAATCAATAAATAAAATAATAAATAAGTAAACAAAATAAAATAATACATAAATAATAAAATAAAATAATATGAAAATAAAATAGAATATGAAATACAGACAGAATAAAAGATTTATACGGGGCCTTTGCTGTTTTACGTTTACTCGCTTAATGTCAAAGTTATCGTAAACGACTGCTTTAGCGAACAAAATTTAAGTAAAATTCTCTTTCAGAACAATAACATTTACCGCGTCTGATAGATATCGCTCAAGCCAATATACATCGATCTATTGACGGCGCTCTATATTATACTTCTAAAAGACCTGTATACTATCGATTCTTTTATCGACTGCAGCTAATCGATTAGTATATGGTTTTTTTCAATATGGTCTTCAGAACATGACAAAGTGACAACAGCAGGCAACCAAAACAAAACATATATTTCGTAATCGGGGACAGTTGACATTTACCGTTCGTGACTAATTGTTTTGTTTAACAGATAATTTATGCATATACAAAAGTGTAAATGTTGCTGGATAAAGGACAAGAGAGAGAAAAGTCGTTGAAAACAAAGTTTTTATGAAATCGTCAAGATTTCAGGCTGACAGCAACTTCAAAAGGACAGCTTAAGAGAAATTCATAAATATTTGCAATCAGATATTTTTTCATCTTCTCTTATTTTTCATCTTCTCAATCAGATAATTTTTCAAATTCTGTACATGTTTTCTTATAGTTTTTGTTACAATTAGCAAAATAGGACCTTATCAAATTTAGGTATACATTTCTCGCCCATCTTATATTTAAAAATGTTGAAAGTATGCGCGCTTCCCGCGTGTGTGCGTGCGAGTATCTATGTATGCGTGAGTAGAGGGAGCGCCCTCACTTCATCCTGCGTGCGACTGTCTCCGCGAGCGCCACATCTCCCAGAGCGCCGGACCCGACCGGACGTGTGTGTGCGAGAGAGAGAGAAAGACTTATTCAATAAACCTCAACGTTCAAATATACTGTGACTCGTTATTTCACCTCATCCTCAACCAACATCCCATCAGGTTATGGGCTCAGGACGTTTGACTGCGCCGAGCCCAGAGGCCCAGGAGGCGACACAATAAAAAGGTATGAGAGTGAAAATAACCGGGTCGTGAGGAAAGGTCCTTTGTCCGCGAGTGACAAAAATCATTACTGCTGCCGCGCCGTGCGTGGAGAGTCGCGTTTGGGAGAAGAAAACTGTCGAGAGTTATAGAATTAGAATAGTCTCGAACGTAGCGAAAATACATGCGAAGTATATCGTAAGTCTAGTTAAAAATGTCGGACGCGAACGAAAGCAAACAAAAGTTAAATCTATAAACTGCAACCTGTGCGATACGGGAATTTTGTCTTGCTAGAGGAGTTTGTATATAGAAAAGTGATGCGAAAGTCAAAAGCAAGCGAAGGTCGGAAGTTATACTTAAAAGTCTAATACAGAAAACTAAAACATATAGAGTAAGAATAATTCGAAAGATAAAAGTGAGCGAAGGTCGAAAGTTATAGATAAAAGTGTAAGTATATAGAGTAAGAGTGATTCGGAAGTTATACATAAAAATGTAAAATCGGAAAGCAAAGTATATAGAGTAAGATTAATTCGGAAGCTAAAATTGAAATAACTAAACTGCCTAAGTTCGTGGAATCTCAAATCACGGTATATTGTTTGTGTCGGCCGAGCGTGTTCGAACAAAAGTTTTCGGTTGTTTATACCGGTGACGGGAGGCGGACGCGTTTCTCGGAATCGGCACGTGCTTCGCGATGAGTTCTCGCCGGCACGTAAATACAGGCACGGTCGCGATCGGAAGGAGTATGCGCGGCTGTGCCTGATGGCCGCGCGCCGGCTTCCCGTGCGAATATCGGAGGGAGCGAGAGACGAAACGACAGGCGTGCGCAAGCGTAAAAAGGGCCGCTGGCCAAAGCGGCAAGCGCGCGCAAGCGTTATAAAGTGGCCGTGAGCCACAGCAGCAAGCGCGCGCGAGTGTATAGTGGCTCCGAACCACAGCGGTAGACGCGCGCAAGCGTAAGGCGGCCGTGAGCCGAAACGGTAGGCGCGCGCGCGAGTATTATCAGCCGATGACGCGAAAGACATCGCGCACGCGCACATTTATATACATGTATGCCTTGCGCTGATGCGGACTTACGCGAGACGCCGTGCGTCGCGGAAGCCGCAGACAATGCAAGCATAGAAATGTGGAAGCGTGTCTTATGCGAAAGAAAAGGAAGATAGCGAACGGGGCGAACGGAGTTAATATACATATCGAACGGAATATATATATACATATCTATAAACATGCATGCATTGAAAAACTCAAACCGAAAACTGACTGCGCAGTCTAAATAAATAAATAAATTAAAACTAAACACGCACGCAATAAAGTGTTCATGAACAATTTACCAATAATAATAATGAAAAATTGGTTAAATGTAGCCAATGGTAGGTTTTGGTATAGTTATAGAATTTGTAGCTAATGGCCGTACTACCAAGGTGTTTTTTCACATAAATAGATAAGCGGATCACTTTCCGTAAAAGAATTTTGACAATACGTTTTAAATAACCTGAAGAGGGACGTAATAAAATGTCCGAAACGTTGTAAATAATTGTTTTACTTATAAAAAACACCTTGGTAGTACGGCCATTAGCTACAAATTCTATAAAAATAATGAAAAATATATCGATATATTACTAAAATAATTTAATCTATTTCACAATAGATAACACTGCCTTACTGCTTTTTCTGAAGACTCAAGGGGTCATTTATGAATTTCCAATAAAACACGCGGACGAGCGAATGTGGGTGGAAGTAACCGAGAAGGACATAATCTTTATAGCAGAAACAGGAGTGACATACAAACTCGGTACAATTAATTCCTATATTCAATATGGCTTGTGTGCAGCAAAATTGAATAACAATTATAATCTAACTCCTATTGTAATGATAGCGAGTTAGAAGGTGCCAAACATAAAGCGAAGGAGCGTGATGAAACTAAAGCGAAAGAGCGTGATAAAGTCAAAGCAACGGAGCGTGATGGAGTCAAAGCGAAGGAGCGTGATGAAATCAAAGCGAAAGAGCGTGATGAAACAAAGGCGAAAGAGTGTAATGAAGAAAATGTGAAGGAGCATAATGAACTTGGCAGTTCTCATGCCAGGACGGGACTCCGAGTCTGCTTTTAGTGCAAGCAACTCACAGGGCACATTGCTGCTCAATGTCCTAAAAAAAAAAAAAACTGGCAGACGGAATAGTGAAAGCAGCGATAGCAGAGAAAGTAAAAACATCGAAAGACAGTGTAAAACTTGTGGCAGGCAATATTTCGGTAAGCGAACGTCAGAATGAGAAAATAATCACAACATTGGCAGGTAAACCTAAAATTAAAAATATACAAACAATAACGTCTATGAACAAAATTTTCATAAACAGGTATGTAAATGTAATTGAATCTAAACTCTATTTTGACAGAAATCTAATGTCAGTTGTCAGAAATAGATAAGTGGATGAAGCGAATGGAGTTAAATCAAAAGAAGTTGGCTGACAAGGTTGAGGAAAATCACAACCAAGTATTTGAGTACATGGATAGGGAACTAAACACGATGTGGATCGAATTGAGCGAACAGGTAGTAAATAATATCTCTGATGATAATGAAGAACAATCATTCAATAAACAAGCGTGTTTAAGTTCCACACAAATGTCTTCTGATAATATTAATAAAACGGAAGTGATTCAGATAGTTAAAGACGAATTGCGAAGGATAAATAAAGCGAACGATTCAAATAACGGAAGTTTTATTGTTGTATCGAGAGAATTAACAGAAACACTAAAGTTCGGACTATCGGAAAAAGGATCCGTTTTTAAATGAGATTATAAATTAACTAAACAAAGTTTGAATATTTATTGACTTCTTGACGTCAGAATTAATAGCGAATGATATTTTGTATGTAATCGACGAGACTGTCAAAGCGAATGATAATTTGAGTAAATCAGCGAAAGAAAAACACAAATTTAAGATAAGAGACATTCTGATAAACCACATTGACAATAAATATCATGCGAAAGTAATGGATATTAAAGATCCAGTTTTGTTAAATAGAATTAAAGAAATTAAAATAAGTAAAGTCAATACAACTTCTTATGCACTAAGGAGACAGTAATATAATATGCATTGTAAGCCAGAGAAAGAAAAAGCAAACGAATTTATTGATAAATTTGAAGAAGTTGTTCGCAATTACAATAATCTTTTGGGAATTCAAACTTTGTCTGCTGAAGAAAGATCCAGTTTTGTTAAATAGAATTAAAGAAATTAAAATGAGTAAAGTCAATACAACTTCTTATGCACTAAGGAGACAGTAATATAATATGCATTGTAAGCCAGAGAAAGAAAAAGCAAACGAATTTATTGATAAATTTGAAGAAGTTGTTCGCAATTACAATAATCTTTTGGGAATTCAAACTTTGTCTGCTGAAGAAATTCGTGATGTATTTTATAACACAGTAGTTGGATCAAACAACAAAATTCAAAGTGTTGACTTCGTGATGAGAAGTACAGCTGATAAACCCCTCAGTTTTGACCAAACAAAGATGCTTGTATTACAGATTGAAAGCGTAAGAACCCAAGCGAAAGACCAGGCGAAAAGACAAGGTGCAGCGATGGCGACAAACCTTGAGGTGGACACCACACCGATCAAGCGTTACAACTACGACGACTTTGGGCACTTGGGAAGGAACTGCCCACATGTCGGCACATGATTGGGAGTCTGCTTCGAGTGCAAGCAACTCACCAACCACATCGCCGCTCAATGTCCTAAAAGACTTGCGAGGGAAGGTCGGAAGAACTCGCAACAAAGGTACGAAAGTAGAGTTTTTCATAACTATAACAGAAATAGAAGCGAAAGTAGAGGCACCAAGCGAAAGAATGAAAGGAAATACGATAATAGCGCTAATAGATATAGACTAAATAACAATAACAAAGAAAATCGTGAGTACTCAATGACAGAGCATAAAGGTATAAAGCGAAAGTTAGAAATAGAGAAGTATAGTGCTCTCAATGTCACGAATCTAGAAAGAAAGAAAAATGAGAATGTTTTACTGCCCGAATTTTTAGTAGACACAGGTGCTACTGAACATTTAACGAATTCGAGGCTCATATTTAAAACTTTTAATAAACAAGCGAAAGAAATTAAATGCGCAAACAAAAATGAGTATGCTAATTTAAGATCGGAGGGAGAAGGTCATTTTCAGGGGTATTTTGAGATAGACAAATTGATCAATAAAAAAAAAGGGCCATACTGGGTAATAAAATTTTAAATTAACCACAACGGTAGCGAAAGAGATAAATTAAATGATAAAATTGTAGCGTATGTGACTACCAGGCGTATGAAAAATCAAATAAATACTGAAACTGTGAAAGAGAACGAGAGAAATGATCAAAGTGGAAGTTATGTTGAGGGTAGAATAACAAAAGCGTCGAAAATGCTGATTTAGAAAATACTGTGTTAAACCGAAAGTTAAATATTAGCGAAAGTGAAATAAGTGAGCGAAAAGAAAAATTATGACACATACACAGAAACCCAGAACGAACCTTCTACCTATAATGAAGTTATGCTGTGGCACGCAAGAATGAGACATGCGTCATTAAACTACTTGAAGGCAATGCAGTGAAAGTATCCGCATATTAAAGATTTAAATCAAACGGTTTTTCATGACGGAATTCTTGATTGTGAAGTATGTATGATCTTGAAGATAAATCGATTGTGTCTTAAACGAACTCGACTTAGAGTGACAGAGCCCTTGCAAATTGTGCATCCGCACACAATGGGGATGATAAGTCCAGCCACTTATCCAAAGAAATACAAGTACATTTCGGTGTTTGTAGACGACTATTCTCGCCTTGCCATGGCATACCATACGAAGACAAAAGACGAAACTGCGTTCTGTTTCGACTCCTTTGTCAAGAGCGGCCGAAATTTATTAGGGAAAGATGCGAAAGTGTGCTATTTAAGATCCGATCAAGGGACAGAATTCACTGGCGGTAAAATATCGAAAGTTTGGAGTAAGCTGGGTACGGAATTACAGCGTCCCTGTCCTGATACACCTCAGCATAATAAAGTAGAGAAAGATTTAATCAAACGATACAAAAGAAAGTGCGAACGTTGATAAATGACTCTGGACTTCCCGAAAACATGTGGGATTTAGCTCTAGGAGCAGCCGTATACGCTTATAACAGAACTCCACGTGCATCTGTAGATATGCAAATTCCTATTCAAGTGTTCAAGCCTGACTGTAGGACTGACTTAATGCAAATAAAACGCTTCGGATGTTTGGCGTACATGAAAATACAGCGAAAGACTGGACCAAAATTCAGATCCATAGGAAAGCGAATGATTCTAGTTGGTTATAAAACGACTGGTTACGTCCTGTTTAGTCAAGATGAAGGCAAACTGTACGAAAGCAGGGATGTTAGATTTCAACCCGGACTCACCGATTTTGGTGATTCTAATATACGTTGTAAAACATAAAAAAATAAAATAAACGTATTGTTTTTATCGGCTAATATTCACTTTCAAGGGGTGAAAGCGACCCCTAAAGTTCATCCCCAAAAAGGGTTTTTTCTGAATTTCGGGGTTTAAAATAAATATTTTTCGCCGTAACAAAATGGAGGTTATTTCTGATAAAAAAGCAAGTATTCGTCATAATTTGTTAATAAAACACCGTAAAATGACTAAAAAAATTAAAAAAAAATGTTTTTAATACATAAAACACAAAAATAAAGTTGACGCGCTTGGTTATTTTCATAAGTATTACCCCTAAGAGGGATAAACCCAAAAGAACTGTAAGTATGTAGTTCAATACATAAAATTTCACAGAGATTGCATGTAGGGGTTTTCGACGTCGCTCATTACAAATCTGCTATCAAATTTTTTCAAAATGGCGGATCCAATATGGCGGATGAAAATGTAAAAAAAATTATAATTTTCATAAAAGCTTGTTTACAGAAGTATGATCTTTATGGCCTGTGCTTTTGAAATAAAAAACCTCAAACTACAAACCCTTTGACAATAGACAGGCCGAAGACCTGTGCTTTCAAACCAAGTAACCCCAATTACTTAAATTTCTAAACAGAAAAATTCTGTATCGTGAAGTAGTTTTATAATTTCCATAGCAATGGATATCAGAATATTATACAAATTAATTGCAAAGATAACTTATAATGTATTTTTGTTAATAACAGTTGAATATAATAATAACTTACAATCATTTAGCTTCTGACTGATTTTTTGTAGTAAGTATAAAATATATTACTTTATGAAACTCTTACAATAATGGTAATCCTTATAAAAGTGTTTGAAACACAGGTTTTTTTGGCACCAAACACATCGAACAATTGCAATGTTTGTACACCCAATGGACATTGATTCGTGTGGAACATGCATGGTAAATTTCATAATTATGCAATCCCATTGGATAATTCAAGTGTAACCATCAACTTTAAATTGGAATCATCCAATAAGATTGCAGGAATTTGAAATTGACTAGACACGGTCCACACGAATCGGGTGTACACCCTCCCTCCCTCCCATTTCGCAATGTGTTCCACAAGACTCTCCAAAACTGAAATCTACAGGATTAACCAATTTGTCCGGCCTTTCATTGACTTACACAAATTTACTTTTTATTAAGTTGAATTACATGGCTTATATACTCTCGGCTATCCAGTATATCCACAGAAAGTACTACCGACGCGCCGCATACCGGATAAAAAGCCGAAGCTTGCTTACCGAGATCCGTCCATCACAAGTTCCCCTTTATCACCGCTATGCGGCACGTCGGTAGTGCTTTCTGTGAATACACTGGATGACCAAGAGTATATAAGCCATGTAATTCAACCGTTCAGATGACTCTTCCGAAGAGTCTGAATTACAAGGCTTGACTTGTTTTTGAAATCCCCTTTGCAATGTGGACTCAATTTTACGCCATATATGCGTGAATTAAATTAAGTTCGTTTTAAACATTGATTTTAAAACATAAGCACTTCAAATTTAATGTGCCTCTAGTGTTATTAAGTCTCGGGAATATGGCGAACATGTCAAAGCAACATTAAGGCAATATTGCTCCAACAATCAGTGCTATACGGGAATATTCGTCTAGTGTTGATATATATATTATACAAATATTCTTACAATATTGCAAAATCATGAGAAAAATTAGGATAAAAATAGAATTATAAAATTAATATTCCTTTCGTGTTGATAAATATTGGCTAAATATTGCTGCAATATTGCTGTGACAGAGAGTCTGACCAATTTCTTTAAAAAAGCAATGGAAAAACGGAAATCATGGTTTGCAGCAATATCGCTCCATGGTTGCATCCATGTATACTTAAGTTGAGGGAACATTAGCGAATATGGAGAATATGTTGAAGCAATATTGAGGCAATATTGCTCCAATATTGAGTGCTATAGGGGAGGAAACGGGTTTTAAGAAATGAAATAGAAAGACGATCCAGGGCTCGGTGCGATAATAATATCAATTATAATTTAAATACATTGGAACCTAATAATAATGAAATGGAGTATGACAATATTGAGCAAGTTATTGATGAAAATCGTCGTCGCGGTAGACCTAGAATCAGACGTACTTCTGAGGAGGAATGGGAGTTCCGAGAAGGGCAACGTGTTTTAAGAAATGAAAGAGCAAGACGATACAGGGTTCGGTGCGATAATAATGTCAATAATAATTCAAATACATTGGAACCTAATAATAATCAGGTAAATTTAACTAAAAGAAGTAGACAAAGTATTAATGAAGAGGAAAGAGAATTCCAAAATCGTCGACATGAACGAAATGTAGAGAATCGAAGATTTTTGGAACAAAATAGTAATGTTGATAAATACTATTTAGGTGAAATGGATGTTTTATGCAGTCATTGTAACGCGAAACATTTTGTTGCAGAGAAAGTGTTCAACAAGGATAATTCATTTAATGATTGTTGTGGTCATGGGACTGTTAAATTGGCAGAAATTCCAGATTTTCCAGGTAACTTACGTTCATTATTTGAAAATAATCATCAAAAAAGTAAAGCATTTTTTGAACGTATTCGAAATTATAATAGTTCATTTTAATTTGCATCTTTTAATGCCAATGTAGTTGATTAGGTAGAGCTCCGTATTGTTTCAAAATACAAGGTCAAATTTATTACCAAATAAATGAGGTTTTATATCCATCGGAAAATGATTATCCTAAATATGGTCAGCCTTTTATTGTAGATCCGCAAGAAGCTATCGACTATAGATTTGCGGCTAATGCAGGAACTGACAAAGAAATAATGTATAGTTTAAGAAGAAATTGATCAACAACGTCAATTATTGGGTAGTGATACAGAACCTGAATTACAACTAATTTTTAGTTTAAAACCGGGCTATGATCGAAATAGGTATAATTTACAAAGAACAAATGAGGTTGCTGCGGTTTTTGCTACTACAGCCGATGGTGACATTCCTGAATCATATGTGACTATCCGTAATAAGGCTACGCGTGTATTACAATTAGTAAGTTCGATGAATCCAAACGTAGAACCTATGGTATATCCACTGCTTTATCCTCATGGATCGCAAGGTTGGCATAAACATATGGTGAAAATGAATAATAGGACATTCGTAATAGATAATGGTGATGCACAAGGTGAACAAAAATAATCGTCGAGTAACTAGGGGATCTTATGTTAAATATAGAATAGGTATAAGACTTGATATATTCAATGCATTTTTCTTAGGCCGTAGAGGGATCGTATTGAATATATTCGGCGCAATCAAAAACAATTTTGTGTGGAATCATGCCGAGGATTAGTTGAGCATTTAAATAATACTGCAAATGATATGAATTGTCAAGTAGGTAAAATAGTTATATTGCCATCAACTTTTGTTGGTTCTCCTAGATACATGATGCAAAATTATCAAGATGCAATGGCTATAGTTTGTATGAAAGGAAAACCTGATCTGTTTATAACCATGACGTGTAATTCTAACTGGCGTGAAATTAAAGATAATTTATTACCAGGTCAACAGGCTTCAGATCGTCCTGACATCTGTGCCCGTGTTTTCCATTTAAAAAAAGAATATTTAATCTCGCTAATAACAAAAAGAAATATTTTTGCGAAGTTACAGCTCACGTACATGTTGTAGAATTTCAGAAACGAGGTTTATCTAATGCACACATTTTAGTTACATTAAAAAATGGTTTTAAATTATCTACCGTGAATGATATTGATAAATACATTTCTGCTGAAATTCCTGATTCTGAGACAGATCCAATATTGTATAACACTGTGGTTAATAATATGATACATGGTCCATGTGATCATAGATGTATCATTGACGGTCAATGTTCGAAACATTACCCAAGAGAAATTCCAGAGGAAACTATAATGTCGCCTGATGGATATCCGTATTATAAACGAAGAAATGATGGGAATAACATTATGCGTCGTAATAAAACTGTAGACAATCGATTTTTAGTACCATATTGTCCTTGGTTATTACGCATATTCAATTATCATATAAACGTTGAAGTAGTGTCGAGCGTAACATCCGTGAAATATTTGTATAAATATGTTTATAAAGGTTACGATGCAGCTAATACCATAGTTGAATAGTTAAATAATGAGAGGGTAATTAATCACGACGAAGTTCGTAGTTTTATAGAAACGCGATATGTTAGCCCAGTTGAAGCATGTTATCGTATTTTAAGTAAACCATGACAGTGTAAAAGTCATAGTATCATACGCTTAGCCGTTCATTTACCTCAACAACAGTCAATTATAATTGATGATATTGATGATGATGTTGCTGTGGAGGGTGCATTAAATCGAACCACTACATTATTAGCCTATTTTGATTGGAATAAACAAGATTTTTCAGCTAGACAATACACATATGCTGAAATTCCAGCTCACTATGTTTTTAAAGAACATAATGATAATGGTCAGAAAGTTTTTAGATGGTCAAAACGGAAATCACATTATAATTGTATCGGACGAATGTATTCCATCAGTCCAAGTCAGGTAGAGTTATTTCGATTAAGATTACTTTTATTAAATTGTGGAGGTGCAAACAGTTTTGATGAATTAAAAAATGTAAACGGTGTTCAGTATATGACGTTTTCGGATGCTTGCTTAGCGTTAGGTCTTATAGATGATGATGAGGAATGGAGTCGAGCTATGCAGGAAGCTGTAAGTTGGATGATGCCAGATAGTATACATCTGTTATTTGTACGTATTTTGATTCATTGTCAACCTGTGCATCCGGACGAACTTTGGGAAAATTTTAAGGATACTTTATCAGAAGACTTCCTAAGATTATATGGAGATTATACCAGAGCTTACAATTTAGCTTATTCCAATATTTGTGAAATGTTGATAGCTGAAGGCAATGATATTGCGAACTTTCCATCGATGATCAATTAGTAGTGAATAACCATATTGAGGATAGTAATGAATTGCGTGGTAACTTGGCAAATATGGGAAATAGACAGTATTCCATGTTAAACAGGGATCAAAAAGAAATTGTTGATAAGATTTTAAGAGTATCATATGTTTTTGATTATAACAGCGCTCGGTGTTTTTATATCGATGGCCCTGGTGGATCTGGGAAAACGTTTGTATATATGACATTAAATAATTTACTAAAAAGTCAAAGCAAAAATGTTTGTTGTATGGCTATTACTGGAATCACTACAACGTTACTACCTAAAGGAATGACGGTTCACAAAGTACTAGGTTTGCCTGTACCTTTATTATCAGATTCTTCATCTAATATCGCTGTGCAATGAAAGGAAGGGCAATTTTTGAGGGCAAACAGATGTGTTTATTTGGGATGAGGCCTCAATGGCTCCGCGATACGCATTAGAAATCATGGACAGGACTTTAAAAGATATTATGAGTAATGATTTATTGTTTGGTGGTAAAATTGCCATTTTAGGTGCAGATTTTAGACAATTATTACCTATATTACCACGAAGCATTCGAAGTGAAGTTATAAATTTATTTATCAAAAGTAGTATTTTGTGGAATGTGTTTCATAAATTTAAGTTAACGACTAATATGAGAGCTATAGATGAAGATATTACATTTTCAAAATTTGTTTTGGATGTGGGAAACGGTGATTTAAATGACAACAGTGATAATATTGATATTCCTGAACGATCTATAACTACTGATTCTAATTTCATTAATTGTATGTATGGACATTTGATAAGAAATCACCTATATGATGAAATGAGCTCATCAGTTATATTAGCTGCACGAAATATGGACGTGAACGAAATTAATAAAACTGTCGTATCGTTATTAGATAGTTATAATGAATGTATATATACGAGTGTTGATTCCGCTGATCATTGTGATGATAATGGTTTAAGTTAAAAGTTATCCGCGTGGTGTCGGCGCGCTACGGGGTCCTCACCCATTGGCTCAAGGAGTACCCACGTGGAGCCTGCTCGCTGCCACTGCATCAAGCTGCGCGGCGCTCGCCGTGCATATATAGCGAGCTTTCCACGAGGGAAGACGAGCGGTCGACAAGAAAACGACCATCAGGACTTGTGACATACGGGAAGCCGGTTACGTCATCGCCATGAGGACTAGGGAGCGGACGAGTCCAATTCTTGTCACAGGGGGCGCGTACCAACGGATCGGAGTTGTACTCGGACGAGTCCATCTTCTTCGCTCCCAACGCCGATCCGATTGCGCTCGGATGCTTGGTCCTTATACTTGGAAAAGTATCGTTCCAGTTTTATTTTTACTAAATTTTGCGACTTGTCGTCTACTCAACTAGTCTCGTCATTCTATTTAATGGAAATTTAACGATTTCTAATTTATTGAGATTAATTTACTTAAAACTTGAGTACATGTAGCTTGAAATTAGACCTATTTAATTGAGTTTGAGTTTATTATGAATTTAATTTGTAGTCTTTGTAGCTAGTCTTGCAGAAATCGAATGCAATTTTTGCCTTGGCAAATACTTATGTTACTTGACCTTGCAGTTTTATTGCTGCCTACTGATACTTCATCTCGACTGCAACTTCGACTGCTGACCCACTTCCGGCTGCATTCCTGATTCAGCTGCTGACTACGCTGCTGGGATAGCTGGATCCAACGCCTCCAATAACTTCACGCCGAGCAGTCATCGCTCTGGATCAGCTGCTAACTTACCGAGGGAACGTCAAAAGACGCACTCAACGTTGCATCTTCAAGCGCATCTCTACGTTCATACTAGCATAAGTATTATAACCTAGGCTAAGACTTAATTGTAATAATTCTCACTGATGGCTACACTATTCACGAGTGTATAAATATAGTTAACGCAATACAAAGGAAAAGTAGTCAAATTTTGTTGCTAGTCTTTTCTTAATATTGATCTCAAAAGCTTCACTTCTTCAGATTAACTAGACAAATTAGTTGCTAATCTAAGTGATTTTGATCTCAAAATGGAGGACTATCATGCTAAACAGCTGGCGCTCCAAACAAAAATTAACAACTCATTTCAAAACTTTAAATCCAAAGGTAAAGATAATATGACTAAGGGTAATGCCGGAGCGCGCTTAGCCGGTCTTGAGAAAAATTATGTTAGCTTCCAGCAGAATCACGAGAAAATCTTGCATCTCAAGGATCTTGATAAAAACCATGCCTATTTCTCAACTGGTCTGTCTGACCTAGTTGAAGATAGTTTTTTTAATCGCAAAGGTGAGTTTCTTGATTTCCTAGAAAACCTTAGGGAAAAAAACGCTGCAGCAGGTGGTTCTACCTCCAATGCTGCGTCAGTTCCTCCAAGCACTGCTCAAACTACTAATGTTTCATTTCAATCGTTGCCAAAAATTGACTTGCCAAAATTTTCTCGTAAATTCTCAGACTGGGAGAATTTTAGGGATGTTTTTCGCTCTATCATACATCGTCGCGAGGACTTATCGCCTAGTTTGTAATTGCATTTTCTTCGCACTCACCTCACAAGTGAAGCCCTTGAGAAAATTAAGTCTCTTCCCATTTCAAACGATAATTACGAACGAGCATGGACAACCTTAATCGAATACTACGAAAATTGGCGTCGTATTGTTAGCTCTCACATTTCAGAAATCTTTTCAGTCAAACCCATGAAGACAGACACTTCGTCGGAAGTTAAACGTGTTTACAGGGAACTTTTTAACCCTATAGCTAGTCTAACATCTCTCAACAGAGTAGATTCTTTAGGAAGTGATCTAATGGTACATTTTGCACTTAAGCAACTTGATTTGAAAACGCGTAAGGAATGGGAAAGACATCTTGGTGACAGTATTGATCCACCCACATTGGAACAACTTTAAGCCTTTCTTCGAAGTCAAACCCTCACCCTAGAGACCATCCAGGCTAGCACTAAATCATTTTCGAATAATAACCCGAAACCACATTCATCAAATTCAAAGTCACGTAAATCAGAGCATGACAATGCTCAGTCGGTTTATTCACATCAAACCTAATCTTCAAACCCATCAAAAAAGAAATGTTCGATTTGCAATCAATCTCATTTTACAAACAGATGTGAACGATTACTCAATAAAACGATTCCTGAGCGAAAGGAATTGATCAAATCCTCTAATCTTTGTTACAATTGTTGGAAGCACAACGTTAGAAATTGTACTTCCACGTACCGATGCATTCTTTTTAAAGCTAAGCATCACACTTTGGTGCACACTGACAGCAATCAAGTAAGCAGTTCGCCGCAGACTGATCAGATTGACAGTGTCCAGCACCTCTAACCCAAACTGTTGCAATGTTGTCGTTTCCAATGACTTTCAACTTGCCTCTCAGTCAGTCCCCCTTAATAGTGGAGTAAGTACTAACAGTACTGGAGTACTTTTAGCTACCGCGAGGGTTAACGCCCTTGGTCCCCAAGTTCGTGCGCTTATCGACCCCGGATCTCAAATCTCACTTGTTAGACAAGATTTGTGTAACTTGCTCTCACTAGATTGTAGAACCAGTCACACGCACATTCAAGGTATAGGCGAAAAGACAGCTACTGTTTCTTCTAAGGTAGCTTGTCTTTCTATACAACCTCATTTTGATTCAACTTTCTCTCTAAAGGTTGACTCTATAGTTTTGCCAAAACTCTCATCTTATAAGCCCCCCATCGTAGGTGGTAATTCTAATTTCGAATACTTAAGAGGGCTGCAACTGGCAGACCCCATGTATCTCGTACCTTCAAGTATCGATATTCTACTCGGTGCAAGCGCTTATGCGCAAATCATAGAAAATGAATTTGTTAAGGGCCAAAGTCTTCACCCGATAGCATTTAGTTCCAAACTCGGATGGTTCTTGACAGGAAATCTCTCTTCTTCACCTTCAGAAATAGGGCTAGAATCAATATCTCTTCATTGTTCGAACAGCTGCGAGCATGAAGCCAAACTTTTGGAGCCCGTACAAGATTTTTGGAGGGCGGAGCGAACGAGCATGCGAGGATTTTTATCGAAAAACAACTCGTCAAGATGAAACAGGGCAATATATAGTAAGCCTTCCCTGGAAAAGTCGAGACCAGTTGAGTTCTGCTCATCTCGAGAGCTCTCATTCTGCCGCATTACACGCACTCAATCGTCTAGAAGCAAACTTCGCTAAGGAGGAAAAATTGAAATTAGCCTGTACAGATTTCATAAAAGAGTACATTGATTTAGGTCATATGTCCCTCTCCTCGAATTTAGATTCAAAATCTAACTCTCAAGCCTTCTTACCACATCATGGTTTGTGGAAGAAAACAAGTACGACAACCAAATTACGTACTGTGTTCCATGGTTCAAGTAAAACTAAATCAGGAATTTCGATCAATGACCTCCTACACGTTGGACCCAATCTTCTTCAGAATCCCGTCGTTTTGATCTATGCTTGGCGTAGGTACAAGGTCGCTCTTTCAGCTGACGTGGAGAAAATGTTCAGGCAGATTGGTGTCGAACAATGTGATCAACCTTTTCAGTCGATTTTATGGCGTTTTGACAAGAGTAAACCCATTCAAGTTTATCGATTAACTACCGTGACGTATGGATTGGCATGTTCGCCATTTATAGCTTTACGCACTCTCCTGGAATTAGCCGAAGAATATGGTAAAATTTATCCAATCGCAGCTGAAGTCGTCCGATCAGAAATGTACTCAGATACCGTGCTTTCTGGTGCACATTCTTTTGAAGAAGCTTTGGAGAAACAAGATGAGTTAATTCAACTCTTTAAAAAAGGTCATCTCAATCTTCGAAAGTGGACTTCGAATAATGCTGAAGTACTATCCTATTTACCCTCGGATATGTTAGCTGCAGATTCCATTTCTTTATTTGCCTCAGAAAAATCTGTTCCATTTTTGGGTATAGATTGGCAACCAAATACAAACTATTTCAATTTTCACATAGAAGATACTCCCGTTGATCTGCCATTTACCAAACGTTCAGTTCTTTCGAGAATTGCTCGGATCATGAATCCTATGGGATGGCTAGCCCCGGTGGTGATCACTGCGAAAATTATTATGCAGTCACTATGGATTCTTAAGGTTAATTGGGATAAGGAACTTCCTCTAGAAATCTCTAATCGTTGGCAAAATTGGTTGGAAGATTCTATCTCTGAGATCAAAATCCCTCGCTGGAGTGGATATACCCCGCAATGTGAACTAATTGAAATTCACGGATTCGTAGATGCATCCAAACTTGCACATGGTGCAGTAATTTATCTGCGCTTAATTCAAAACCAAAATGTTCTAGTCACACTTCAAGTCGCCAAAACACGAGTAGCTCCACTTGAAACGTTGACCATAACTCGCTTAGACCTATGCGCTGCGTTGCTACTTGCACGACTGGTTCAAACGTTCATCGAATCTTTCCCACTGAAGGTTGAGAGTATTCATCTATGGTCCAATTCTGCAGACATCTTTTTTTGGCTAAAGGGCCACGCTTCTAGATGGGGTGTATTTTTAGCTAACAGGTGTTCAGAGATTCACACTCTGCTACCTGAAGCATATTGGTATCACGTGCAATCAGCTGACAATCCCGCCGATGTCATTTCACGAGGTACTGAACCTTCAATGTTAGCTTCGCATAGTGTATGGTGGATAGGTCCCGCCTGGCTCTCGGAAAATCACGAGTCGTGGTCAAAGGCTGATGAACTCAATTTTGCGGTAAATAGTTTGAATATTCAACCTAGTCATACTCTAGTCGCAAGCAAAGACATGCCAAATTCTGTCGAGAATACTCCAGAAATTTGGAGTCTTATTAATAAATATTCGTCTTTAAGTAAATTATATAGAATAGCTTCGTATTTCTTCAGATTCTTCTACAGAATCCGCTCGAAAACTGCGTGTAAGACTACCTTAAATCCAGACGTCACCTTTTTCACTGCTCTTCAATCCCTACTATGCCATCATACTCCGACTTCGGAGGAAATAAGTGCTAGTGAGATTGAGAACACCAGACTTTCTCTGATCTATCTAGTTCAAACGGCGTATTTTAAATTTGAACTCCAACAGTTACAGCAAAATGGTAAACTTTCAACGTAACTCTTTTGCCATTAAATCCCATGATACAAAATCATTTGCTCAGGGTGGACGGTCGACTCTCTCACTCTCTTCGAAGAAGAAGATGCTAAGCATCCACTTATTTTACCTGCTGATTGTCACTTTATAACGTTGTTAATTAGAGATGCTTATTAGCGCACTCTTCATGGTGGCACTCAATTAACGCTTGCCACACTCAGACGTCAGTACTAAATAGTGAAAGGTTGATCCGCGGTAAAGAAAGTCATCAGAGCCTGCCTCACATGCTCACGCCATGCTGCTCGAGCACCTACTGAATTAATGGGTGAGTTACCTCAGGCTCGTGTGAGACCTTCATCGCCTTTTGAACGTTCTGGTGTTGATTACGCCGGCCTGATTAACGTCCGGCTTACTAAAACCACGGGAAAGGGCACCATGAAAGGTTATATCGTCATTTTCATCTGTATGGTTACCCGAGCCGTACATATCGAGATAGTCGAGGATTATTCCAGTGAAGCGTTTATTGCAGCGTTTCATCGATTCGCCGCTCATAGAGGTCATTATAGAGAGTTATACTCTGATCAAGGTACAAACTTTGTTGGTGCTGACGCTCAACTGAGACAAATGGTTGACGCTTCTTCTCTATTATTGTCTTCAATTATTAAGCGCACGCTCAAGAAGCTACGTCGTGGCACTTCAATCCTCGCAGTGCACCTCATTTTGGTGGTATTTGGGAAGCCGCAGTTAAATCGGCTAAGCATCATTTAAGCCGCATCATTGGAGATCAAGTCTTCACTTTTTCGGAGCTTGCGACTCTTATGTGTAGAATAGAAGCATGCTTTAATTCGAGGCCACTAACTGATCTCACGGACGATTCTTCTGATCTAGAATTTTTATCACCATCACATTTCCTTATACAGCGTTCGTCTTTTATAGTGCCTGAAGGAGATGTCACAGGTGTCAATATACCACCAGGAAAGTGCTGGCTTTTAATCAGCCAGCTGACTCAACATTTCTAGACGAGGTGATCTTCAGAATATCTGACTTCACTGCAGGTACGAAATAAGTGGAGGCAACAGCAGCATCTAGTAGCAGTGGATGATCTCGCGCTCGCACGCAACGAGCTCACGCCTCCAGCCAAGTAGCCCCTTGCTCGTGTCACCGCCATCCATCCAGGGAGTGACGGTATCACTCGCGTGGTCGATCTTCGCACGGCCACCACCACCCTCCGTCGCCCCATAGCCAAGGTCGTACGCCTCCATCCTGACAATTGAGGCCCGTTCGCTAGCCTGGCGAAGGTGGGCGGAATGTTGGCGATCCAACACCTCGACCATTCGAGACGCTGACGTCATCACTCCTTACAAGGCGATGTTCGGCTCGAGCAGGCGCGCAGCCAGTCAGCGCTCACCACGCAGCCCTCTCTTCGACCCTCCAATTACCAAGGCACGCAACGTCGGCTCGAGCTCGAGCTCGACGAGCTCGAAACACATCGCAACGCCGGCCGGCGTCAGTTTCACGTGCGACGGCGAGGCACAACGGACCATCAATAAACTACAATTCTTTCTCCACACGAAACGCCTATCATTCTTTCGAACCTGCTCCATGATCCCATTCTACTTATATCACAGTCTACAAAACAATCTTGATACTCTTGTTGAAAATTTAAAGAGTTTTCGGTAATCATTTCTACATCAGTAAAATCATTTGCTGCATCTATTAAGATATCCTTTATTTTTTCCGCCAATTGTGTTTCATGATAGTTCATCACACTATCTGGTATGTTTAATTCTTGAAAGATGGTAATAATAAGTTTAGAAGATTTCTCAGATAAATTTTCACCTTTCAATCTGAAATAAAAACAAGCGGTAAAATTTATGCAAGAAGATGCAATTTTGCATTTAAAGCAGGACTGCTGCATTTCTACCAGAATAAAAGCGTGTGAGTGAAAAACTGAATGAAATTATTAATTAATGCATTGAATCAAATTCCTTCATTTCAATATTTTAGAGAGAATTTTTAATACAAACAATTTGTATCATTTTGGCATCTACAACTTTTGTATTTAATATTTTATCCTAAAATTTATAGTAAATGAAATGTTATACTTTAAAACCATACTGATACAACAATCCAATAAAAGTTAATGTAAATCTAATGGAAGCAAATTAAAAAAAAAATACGTGAATTGTAAATGGGCGAAAAATTCGTATTTTTCTTAATTTTAGGGCTATCTTTAATAAAAGTGTAAAATCAAGTTGTAAAACGTGCATTTTACACCCAGTGTGCTATAAATTTTAAAAAATATTATCATTTGATATTCAAACACTACATTGAATTTCTAACATTTGAATTGAATTATTTTTGTACAAAATCTTAAAAAAAATATTGAATTTCAAAAATTTATTTTACGTATCTTTTAATTGTTTAATTATAAAGATAAAAATATTCAACTGTTACTTGAACTTTTTTTCAATTGATTTGCTGTAAGATTAGAGATTTCGTTTTTTTTGTCAAATGTCTGTTACCTTCGAATTAATGACTTTTATTTACTTTAAATTATGCTCTGGTGAAAATATAAGTCATTCTTGCTTAGCAGTTGTGCTTAAAAATGAATAAACAATAATTATTACAACACTAATTTTACAGTCGAGACCGCTAAACAAGAGACTTTAAATATCAACAAAATTTTTATTTCTGAAAAAATATTTGAAAAAATTCATAAATATAGATACAGAATTTTTTTTCAACAAAAAATTCCTAAAAACTAGCCCCTTAACTGTATAACACCCATAAGCGGCTTTGAGTTTATTTTGAGAAAGCGAAAACACAAATTTATGTATTTATATCTACAAATGTAATAGTTAGTAAGAAGATGTTAAAAAAAAGAAAATACATAAAAGAAAGTACATAAAAGATACTGTTATAAACTGATTATTTTTTAACTACTTCTCAATTTAAAAGAAACTTTTATTCATCTCAAAATTAAATCATTTAAAATCCATGTAAGATCACCAAAAAAAATTGTTCTCGATTGTGCGATGCTACTGACAAAAATATACTATAAATACTTACCGGTTTGTGAATAAGGCATCTGCAGAGCTTACTCACTTCATTAAAAATAACGAAGATAGCGAAGGGGCACAATGTATACATTTATTCTAAACATAATTGCTGATTCACATATATTATCAACAATATAAGTGAAAGAACTTTTAGCAATGCAATTATTATTTAATTCATGATAACATTCATGGAACTAATAAATATATATGTAAAATTCAGTTTAAAAAGAATATAAAAATAATAATAATAATAATTTATTATTATTTTTTTTTTCCGAGATACTAGGTGAATCTTCCGGGGCGCCCGTTCTTGCTTTCGAGGTGGAGCGAGAAGGGCGGTCCACTAAGACCATCACGGAGTAGCCAACTCTGTGGTGTGAGGGATATCTACCTCCTAAACACCCAAAACCTATCCCTACGGCAGCCTCGACGGGGAACCGCTTTCGCATTACTGCAGTTCGGGCCGCAGCCCTATCGCCTCCGGGAGCGTCATCCGTCCATCTTACTTTCTTTCTTTTTACGATGCCCTATCTAATCTATTAAGCATTCGATCACCACATCGCACAAGATAAGGTGTGCCAAGTCCGCGTTCCGTGCTTCTGCCACCACCGCGACGTCGTCCGCGTATCCTACGAGAAATGCCCCGTTGGGCATGTCCAGGCGCAGCAAACCGTCGTACGACGCGATCCAAAAATCGAGATCCAACAGTGATCACTGTGCAACGCCTGCCGTAATTTCCCAAACCACCGTCCCCTCGCTCTTCTCTATAATGAATTGGCGATCCCGGAAGTAGTCCTCTGCTACGCGTAATATGTAGGGTCGGACTCCGATGCTCCTCAGCGCTCCGAGTAGATCTGCCCAGCGTGCCGAATTGAACACGTTTTTAACGTCCAGCGTTACTACTAACACCAGCGGCCGCGCTCCGTGACATCGTTCCCTCGATCGCTTCACCGCTGCGGTAACCGATCGTATCGCGCCTATCCTCGAAAATCCCTTTCTAAATCCATGCTGGTTTTCCGAAAAACCCCCTGACTGTTGTATCGCGATCTGGATTCTGCCCCTTAGTAGTGCCTCCATACCTTTGCCAATCGTGTCTAATAGCCTAAGCGGTCGATATGCGGACAGGGATGTCGTGTCTCCCTTCCCCTTGCTGATAAGGACAAGTTTCGCCCTTTATCAAAAACTGCTGAATACACCTTCCCTGAGGCATACGCTGTAGATATCCAGTAAGGTTCCCAGGCATCGTGAGGCGATGGCCATTAGCACCTCTACTGGAATCCCATCGGAGCCTGGCGCCTTGCCGCTATTGAGAGATCTAATCGCTACCCGTAGCTCAGCCTTACAAAACGTGGGTTTATCCTTCTGTCGCACGCCCTCGTACAGAGTCTCTTCCCTCTACGAATGCTCAGGAAAAAGTCCGTCAACTATCTTTCTTATCAACCGCGCGTCCTTGATCTCCGGTGGCTTCATTGCTCCTATTCTATGAGTTACGATTTTGTAGCCTAGTCCCCACAGGTCAGAGATCACTTCGTCGCACACCTCTTTCCAGCATCGTCGCTTACAGGACTTAATCGCGAGCCTTAGCCTTTTCTGTGTCGTTCCCGCGCGCGCTGTGCCCGTCTACGGAGCCTCAAGCATACCCTACGTAACTCCGCGATCTCTTCCGTCCACCAGTACGCTGGTTGGCGGCGGTTTCTATTTCCGCTTCGCGGCATAGAGGCATCGCATGCTCTTACTATAGCTAACGTTGCCCTGGTCACCTGAACTTCCGCACGCTCCCGTCCTGATAAATCATTTTCATCGAAACTTTGTGGTACCCCTAGCACTTCTACTAGCCGATCCACGTTTAATCGATGCGCGTTCCACCGCGGTAGTGGTCTGCTCGCTTGGAGTACACCTACCCTATCTAAAACCGTAAACGTAATGTACTGGTGATCACTGCCCGTCTCTTCCTCCAAGATCTGCCAGTTACTAATCCTCGGTACTAGTTGCTCAGATGTGAAAGTGCCGTCTGGTATGGATTCGCCGACCACGGGGCGTCGATAGGTAGTGACCGTGCCCTCGTTCGCAACCTCCAATCAAAATCTAGCGGCCATGTGAAGTAAATCCCTGCCACCACTGTTCGTCTGTGGCATACCCCATTCTATTGCCCTTACGTTAAAATCTCATGCAATCAGTAGGAGGCCAGAGATATGCCGCAATACGTCTTCCATGCGTCCAACCTGCCTAAGAAATTTGTTTCTTCGCAAGTTGGGGGATATACACACGTTCACGTACGTAACATCCCCGACGTCCGTCTATACTAATCCCTCCCCCTTGCGTCGTCCCGTAATTTTTGACCTATGCCCACCTGCTACCCAGACCGCCGCTGCGTCGGTCTCATGCGCGAATCACGTGGTGGTATTGCGGGCCCGATGCCTATACTGTTCGCTAACCAATGATACGTCCGCGAGCCCTTGGCTCACTCGATTAGTGAGCAGGTCGTCAGCGAGTACGGCGCCATTCGTGTTTATTTGTAGAACCGTCGTCATTTTTTAGGCCGCTTTAACTTATCTAGCTAGTCCCTGAAAGTGTCGCATGACCCCGTGCCCGGGAAATGCGCTAGCTCGGTGGCCGCAATCCCACGTTTTTTACACAAGAAGCAGGCGTGACCATCCGGTCTCGCGCGACAGTCCCTGGCCACGTAATCTGGTTTTCCACATTTCCTGCATAATGCACTACGATCCTCGTCCTTACAGTCCTTTTTCAGATGCCGAAAGCCTTGGCATCTGAAACATCGCGGAACCACTATTCGCTTTCTATCTCGGTAGCTGAAATACCCTATTTTAATCCTCCCTATCCTTAAGAGAGTCATGGCCGCAGTCTCGTCCATTTCAACTATGGCCATCCTCCTCCTCCTCCTACGTCAAATACGTGGGTACTAAGGTTACACGTGTCGCTTACATACTCCCTAATCGCGACGTTTACCTGTTCTTCGGTGGTCACGCATGTCATTCCGCCTATTTCTAGTGTAAGCCTTGGAGTGAGGCCTTTAACCTGGTATTCATTTCCCAAATTTTCCTGGATAACCCTCTGAAAGGCTTCCTTGTCTTCCGATCGCTTCTCCAGTTCTAAGAGTACCCCACCGTTTTTAGACAGTCCGGTGGTTCTCACGACCGCCTTCGCTACCTCAGGTTTAACCGTAGAAGTGAGGCCCTTGAGTATCTCTGCATAGCTCTTCTACCGGTTGACGTTATGTGTATTGCGCATCGTTGAGGCCGAGGACTTACCTTCTTCTCCTTCCTGTCCTGCTGCTGCTGTTGAAGACCCATGACCTTCCCACTATCTGGCCGCGTCGGCTTCTTTTTCCTAGTGACTGTGATGAATCCGTTCTGCTCCGTCCTCCCTCTCTTGGATGGGGAATCCTGCACCGGACAGTCCCTTAATCAGCGCTTTTTGCTCGGGGTCGCCTTTCCCGCTACTCGGTCTCTAATTACCGGTGCTTCCCCATTTCTCTGATCAGCTGCCGATCCTCGTGCTGGTTGTACCCCGGCTGAGAGGGCTTCCTCTAGAGCCTCGGTCGCTGCGGTCAGAACTATTATCCCATCTTTTACCGGCATTGCGATATTCCTCTGCTTGGAAGTTATGTCCCGCATGCAGCTCAGTAGGCGCTTCATGACGTCCAGGATTTCTCCCATTCTCTCCGATTGGTCCTGCTGATCTCTGCTCTCACTTACCAGCCACGAAATCTACTGGGCGAATCTGCTAGTTCCATCGGATCGGCTATCATTCGCCACATCCGGGATCGTCCGGGCTGTGCGGTCAGTCGGCGTGTTCGATCCGCCTTCCCTTCCTTGAATTTCTACATCTATATCTTTGTTTTCTATGTGAGTCATCATACATACAATCTCTGTTTTAAGACGGTTCGCCCATTATGGGAACCGCACCTCGTTGTGGCAACTATCTCCGCCTTTAAGAAACCCTATTTATGGGTGCCGAAGCCGAGAGGCGGTTTGTCGGTCAGTCACTCCTATCGGCACCTAGTAACTCTACAGAAAAAGGTTACGGGATGGGCCCGCGCCATAATGAAGCAAAAGATTTAACGTCACCCCTATCGAGTGGGCGATGTTGGGTCCGTTTCAACACCTGACCCAAACCTCAGGCTAGACGGTGTACGATTTGCCCTACGCAACTTCGGCTATAAGGAAATATTGACCATGTAATCCTTCACACCTGCGCCCGCCTGATCTGGTTCAACCCTTCCATTGGCTCCAGTCGGTGAATTCGTGTTGCTCTTCGCACATTGAAGATGCACTTTCACTAGGTTTTCGCCCGCATTTCAGGGACTTACGTACCCTAGTATTACTCCATGCAGAGGTTTGATACCAAGTTCACGCATCACTTCGGTCGAGGAGTTTACTACTCTCCCCTTGGCTAGTCTGAACGTAATATCCACAGACCGTCGGCCGCAGCCCACTCATACTGTGCCCATTCATTCGTCCATTCTCACGTTCCTCTATTCGCGACTGCTTATTCAATACATTCGCAGCTGACCAGTTCCAGCTGGCACTTCCCCGATCCGCAACCTGCGCCCGGTAGCATGGAAAAATGCTCATGTATGGCTAGATAGACCCCGGGATTATTGTTATTATTATTATTATTTTCTTTTATGCGTTGGTAAAAAAACGGGGAATCTGCCTAAGCCAGACCATCAGCGAAGCTGAGTTCGCCGGTGTGACGGGTTCCTCAACACACCCTCAGCCTCAGCCTCACGTGCGGATGCAGATGCAGCTGGGGCATCAGGCTATCGGGGGGACCGTCTAACTCGCCATGACCAGATCACGCGTGCGTGCTCCAGACATGGAAATCCACCTTCTTTTCGTCCTACAACGTGGTACCACTTTCGTATTACTTCACCGTTATAGGTCCTGTCCAAACGTTCGGTCCATCTCATTCATTCAATCATTTACGCCCATTCGCTCTCTCGTTCATACTTTAGGCATTTACCCATCTTTCAGACATCCGCCCGCCTTCTTCCCCCTCAGGACGATCTCCACAAAAGTCGCGATCGTATTCCAACTGTCTTTGTCTCGTAGCATCTTCGTCACTGTATTGCCGGGTGTGATGCCGCCTACTTTTGGCTCTAGTTCTCGTCTGTCCGTGTCCCAGTGGCTGCACTCGTAAAATGTGTGCTCCGCGTTGTCTCGTTCGTGTCAGCAGTATTTACATTCCGCCCTGTTTACCTTGTCCCGTTCGTGCAAGTATTGTCTGAAGTATCCATAGCTGGTCAGGAACTGTTTAAGGTAAAAATTTCCCTCTCCAAATTGCCGCTCCGTCCACGGCTTCAAGTCATCGATCAGTCGTCTTGTCCATTTGGCGGTCAGACCTGTCCTCCATCGTTCGTTCCAGTCTGTCATCGCGTTCGTATACTCGTTTCCGTTCCCTAGCGAGTAGGTCTATCGAAATTGCGCCCGCCACAACCAGAGCAGCCTCAGCGGAGACCGTTCTGTAGGCGGACGCAATCCTCAGTGCCCCTTGTCTTTGTACGTTCGTCAGTCGTTTGCTGTACTTCTTTACCTTCAGCGCGTCAGCCCATACCTCTTCCCCGTAAAGCATGATCGAGTGAGCCGTTGACATTATTAATCGTCTCTTTTACTGTCTCGGTCCGAACGTGTTTGCCATCGGGCGGCTGAGAGAGGAGACCTTCTCGGAAGCTCTTTTAGCTGTCCCGTCTATGTGTGGCCAGTAAGTCAGTTTCGTATCTAGGGTCACCCCCAAGTACTTGACCGTCGGTCTGGTCTCCGTCTATATCTCACCTACCTACATCGGAATAAGGGTGTTAATCCTGCTTCCGGTCAGAAGTATCAGTTCAGTCTTGGCCAGGGCTAGGCTCAGTCCGTGTCTAGTCATCCATCTGTTAATCCGTAACATCGCGCGGTTCAGCAGGAGCTGTGCCAATTCCGGATTACGTGCAGTTATCAAGACAACCACGTCGTCGGCGTAAGCAACAAGCTGAACTCCCGTCGGGATTGGCAGCCTCAATAGTCCGTCATACACCACGTCCGATAAGTCTGGACCCAAGATAGATCCTTGGGCGACACCCGCGTGATTCGTCTCATTTCCGGTTCGCAGGATGTCTCGTACGTAATTCATCTATCTCGTAGGTAGTCTTTTACAACCCGCATTAGGTAAGGGGGCGTCCCGAAGGTTTGTAGAGCCTCAAGGATGGCCACCCACCCGGCGGAGTTGAAGGCGTTTCTGACGTTCAGTGTCGCTAGAAGTACTAGTGACCGCGCCGCATAGTAGATACGTTTTACCCGCATATAAGCGCCCGTGACTTCCCGTATTGCACCTATTGTCGAGTGACCCCTGCGAAAACCGTACTTGTTGTCTGATAGTCCTCCGTTTGCTGATATGGCATCTGCGAGTCTCGGTTTCAGTAGCGCTTCGTACAATTTGCTCGTTGTGTTTAAGAGACTCAGGGGCCTGTATGAAGAAGGAACATTTGGTTCACCTTTTCCTTTGTATAGGAGAACCAGTCTTGCCATCTTCCATCTTGTTGGAAAGACGCCAGTCCGCAGGCTTGTGTTGTACATGTTCAGGAGTAGACCTGGACGTGTCTCTGCAATCCGCCGGAGGATCTCTTCCGGAATACAGCCTGGTCCTGGTGCTTTCCCTGGTTTCAGCGAGGACGCAGCTCAAGAGAGCTCCGCCTTGGTGAACTCAGGTACAGGCAGGTCGCTGTCGTCAACAAGGTCGTCCGCCACCCGGTGGTTCGGGAAGAGTCCATCGCTTATCGTATTTGCGGTGTCCCTGTCTTTGAGTTCGGAAGGACCGAAAATGCCTAGCTTCCTGGTCACATTCTTGTAACCGGGTCCCCAGGGGTCCCGTTCCACTTCCTCACACAGTTGTTTCCAGCATCGGTTTTTGCTGTCTTTGAGTCCTGTAGGTCATCGCCAGTCTGTCTGCGTCGGGTTTTCCCCTTTGTCGCGCGCGGTATACTCTCCTACGATAGGCAATGCACTCCTTACGGAGGAGGCTGATCTCGTTCGTCCACCAGTACATCTCTTTCCTGTCAGGTCTATTCTTCCCCCGTGGTATTGCTGCTTCACACAATCGCGTTATCAGTTCCATCGTATTGTCGATAATCCCGTGCGTCCGTTCGCGTCCCCGAAGTTCCGCTGTGGTGGTTTCGGCGGGTGCCGACGCCTCCTGTAGCAGTTGTCTGAAGCGGGTTTTGTCTAATTTTCGTAAATTCCAGTACTTGGGTGTCCGGTCTTTCGTTGGTCCGTTACTGTAAAACGTTCCGTCACCCGTCAGTTCGAAGACGATGTATTGGTAATCGCTGGCCGTGAAGTCCTCGATCACCTGCCACTGCCTTATTCGTGACAAGATTCTATTTGAAGTCATGGTAACGTCGGGAATAGAATACCTGAAACCTAGTCTTCTGTAAGTCGGTGTCGTCCCGAGGTTCGCCACTGTCAGGTCAAGCCTTGCGGCCATCTCTAACAGCAACCTTCCTCGCTTGTTCGTTTTTGTCATGCCCCACTCGATCGCCCTCGAGTTAAGATCGCCCGCGACGACGAGGTCTCCCGGCAAATCTCGGAGAGCCTCCTCTAACTTGCCGACTTTCTCCTCGAAATCCTGTGCCGTGCAATTGGAGGTCAAGTAGACACTGATATAGGTCACATCGTCCATACGTAATCTTCCCCGAATGAGGACGATTTAACCCCGCTCGCCGGGCCGCTCCCAACCCATATGGCTGACGTGCCCAAGGTGTTCGAATACCAATCGTGTCGTGTCTGTAAGTTACTGTACTGCTCGCTTAGTATTAAAATGTCCGCGTTTTGTTCTTACACAATTTGCGGAAGCAACTATTGGGCTGCTTCACATCTGTTTAGGTTACCCTGTAGTATCGTCACTTCTGGGTCTGTTTCCTGCGCTCCTTCAACCGATCTTGATCCGGCCCTTTTTGAGCAACTTCTGTGCTGCGTTTCGGTCTATCTCGAATACTGCCTTGCATATGTCTGTCTTGTTCGGCCTAAAAATGTGGATCTTGAAATCCACATCCTCTCTCGTCTCTCATCTCAGTGCTGTTCTGATTTCGTTTACTTCCGTGACACAGTCCAGGTCTAGGATCTCTAGGGTCTGTCCCTGTGTCATGTCCCGTATCGTCCCGTCAACTTCCAGTGTCTGCCTTAGCTTCTCCTGGAAGCTGATTTTTTCCTCTGCGCCGCTGCGGAAGCGCAGAAGGAGTCCTCCGTCCTTTGTCGGTCTATATCCTGAGATTCTTACCTTTGAATCTTGAGGATCGACCTTCGTCCTCAGTTGCCTGGGGGGTATCTGCGTACGTCTTTCCGTCGGCTAGTCGGACGAGGATGACGTTGGGCCTCGGACCAGTCCTGCGTCTGTCCGTTCGTTTAGTCTGATCCTGCGGGGCAGGCTGGTGATGTGGTCCCGTTTACGGAGTCAGTACCTCCGTCGTTTTCGTCATTGCCATCCGTCTTTTTGCCTTTTTTGCCTTTTTGGAAACCACCTTGTTCCAGTCCCGACAGTTCGCGACTCTTTGAAAGGATGCGGGCTGCTCGGGGCTGGTTCCGGTCGGTTCCCTTTTCCGTTTGAGGCTCTCTGTCGCGGTCTTTCGGGCGTCGTCTAGGAGGTTATCGAGGCGGCCACATTCGGTCCATGCAATTTCTACCGCTTCCTTTATTTCTGCCATGCCCATCGTTATGTCGGTGCTGATGTTCCTCTGTATTTTTGTCCGCTTCTCCATTGCTACTAACGCATCGTCAATGCGTTTAAGCTGCGCTTGAATATTTTGGAGTTCAGCGTTCGACTGTACGTCGTCCGGTACATCTGCCGCGTACGCCACTTCCATGGCCGGGTAGGCCGGTGGCGCGTTTGAAGCGCCGGGATGAGCAGTGAGGTCGCTTGGAGCCCCGATATTCCTCATAGGTGGCACTGTAGAGCCTGCATCTGTATTTTTTGTTTTCACCATGTTTTTTCATTTTTTCTTTGTATGTGTGTAAGTGTGTCTTGTAGTGGTTAGGAGGCTCATCAGGTGACTGAGGGCAAGACTTACCATCCTGGACCTCCCCAATGCCCGAGCTCTTCTACGGTCCCGTGGCCTCGCCAGTTCCTAGCACCCCCTCCCGCAGCAGGGTCCCACCCGGTTACCAATCGGCACTACTGCGGGAAGCGGGATTTCTAGCTTTCGCTATACCTCTGTGCAGGGCAGCCTCCCATGTCGGCTAAGCCGAGTTCGGGCCCCCCACTAATGGCGGCCCAGCAGTGTCATACTGGTGTTAACAACTGTACCCTCAAGAGCGGAATAGCACGCAGACATGAAGAAGTCCCCTCTCGAAAGCTTTACCCCCTACGTGATGCGCACTGCTGAGTCCCTAACCTGCTCGCCTCATTCATTCTTCTCTTTCACTCAAGGGAGATGCCCGTTTATAGAGCCCCCAATCTATACTGTAGACCAGGCTTGGATCCGTGTATGTGTGGGTGATGAGTGGTTGAGCACATTGGCAAGATACCACTGAACTTGCGTCATATGTGTGGGTCCCACCGGCTATCCGCGACTGCTTATTTGTCTATTCGCAGCTAACCCCATTATCAGAAGGCCGTTCCGCAACCTGAGGACGCGCTGTGTAGTGGTGGTGGTCCCACCCATAGATTATTATTATTATTATTATTTTTTTTTCCGAGGTACTAGGTGAATCTTCCGGGGCGCCCGTCCTTGCTTTGGAGGTGGAGCAAGAAGGGAGGCCTACTAAGACCATCATGGAGTAGCGGACGCCGTGGTGTGAGGGATTCCTACCCCCAAAACCTATCCCTACGGCAGCCTCGACCCGGAACCGCTTTCGCATTACTTCAGGTCAGGTCGCAGCCCTACCGCCCTCGAGGGCGTCATCCGTCCTTCCTACGTTCTTTCTTTCTACGATGCCCTATCTAATCTATTATGCATCCGTCCCGTTTTTTCGCGCGAAGTACCCCTTCGATGAATGTAATTATCGCGTCCCATTGGTCTTTCCCTGAAAGCATGCATTCGATCACTACGTGGGGCGAGAGTCGCCCTACCATCACCTCCAATCGTTGTCTTTCCGCGGCCCACCTATTACATGCGAAAAAGGTGTGTTCCGCGTCATCCCTCTCATGCATGCAGTATTTACATTTCGGCGTATTTATTTTACCTAATTTAAGTAAGTAATATCGAAAGTATCCATGTCCTGTCAGAACCTGCGTAAGGTAAAAGTTAACCTCTCCCTACTTCCGTCCCAGACACCTCGTTATGTCTTGAATCAATAGCTAGGTCCATCTACCCTTCGACCCCGTCCTCCACCTCTCATGCCAAGTTCGTAGCGTCTGGCGGCGGGCTTCGCCCACTGCGTCTGCCCGTCCTACTTCTGCGCTCCTATCGTAGATTTTCTTCCGTTCCCGTGCGAGCAGATCGGTCGGAATCATACCAGCTATCACCGCCACAGCCTCTACCGACACCGTCCGATACGCGCATGCAACTCTCAGCGCACCTCGCCGCTGCACCGCCACCATTCTCTTCCTGCACTTGATAGAATCCATGGCATCAGCCCAAATCGCCGCTCCATAGAGGAATATAGAGTTGGTCGTAGCCATGAGAAGTCTTCTCTTGGATGTCCACGGGCCTCCAACGTTGCGCATTAACCTACTTAGCGCCGCTATACGTGCTTCTGCGTTTGTCGTTACTTCCCTGATGTGGGGCCAAAAGCAAAGCTTTGAGTCCAGGGTGACACCTAGATACTTCGCAGTCGGCCTCGTAGTTACTAACTCAGATCCTCCGTACACTGGTAGTATCGTAGGGATCTCTTTACATGTCAATAGTACTACCTCGGCTTTCGCCAGCCCGAGACCGTGCTCCGTCATCCACCTAGTTACTCGTTTGATTACCTGGCACAAGATAAGTTGTGCCAAGTCCGCGTTCCGTGCTTCTACCGCCACTGCGACGTCGTCCACATATCCTACGAGGAATGCCCCGTTGGACATGTCCAGGCGCAGCAAACCATCGTACGATGCGATCCAAAAATCGGGGCCCAACAGTGATCCCTGTGTAACGCCTGCCGTAATTTCCCTAACCACCGTCCCTTCGCTCATCTCGATAATGAGTTCGCGATCTCGGAAGTAGTCCTCTGCTACGCGTAGTATGAAGTGTGGGACCCCGAAGCCCCTCAGCGCTGCGAGAAGGTCTGCCCAGCCTGCCGAATAACGTCCAGCGTTGCTACCAAAACCAGTGGTCGCGCTCCGTGACATCATTCTGTTCATCGCCCCACCGCCGCGGTAACCGATCGTATTGCGCCTATCGTCGAAAAACCCTTTCTAAATCCATGCTGGTTTTCCGATAAACCCCCTGACTGTTGTATCGCGATCTGGATTCTGCTCCTTAATAGCGCCTCCATACCCTTGCCGATCGTGTCTAATAGGCTAAACGGCCGATAAGCGGACGGGGATGTCATGTCTTCCTTCCCCTTGCTGATAAGGACAAGCTTCGCCCTTTTCTAACGACTGCTGATAACAACCTCCCTGAGACATACGTTGTAGGTATCCAGTAAGGTTTCCGGGCATCGCGAGGCGATGGCCTTTAAAACCTCCACTGGAATCCCATGGGAGCCTGGCGCCTTGCCGCTCTTAAGAGATCTAATCGCTACCCGTAGTTCATGCTTGGTAAACGAGGGTATATCATCCTGTCCCACGTCCTCATACAGAGTCTCTTCCCTCGGCGAATGCTCAGGGAAAATCCCGTCAACTATCTTACTTATCAACCGCGCTTCCTTTATCTCCGGTGGCTTCATTGCCCCTATACTACGAGTTACGATTTTGTAGCCTAGTCCCCACGGGTCGGAGTTAACTTCGTCGCACACCTCTTTATAGCATCGTCGCTTACTGGATTTAACAGCGAGCCTTAGCCTTTTTTGTGCCTGTTTAAATTCAGCGTTAAAAACACTGGCCCCGCGTCGTTCCCGTGCGCGCTGTGCCTGTCTACGAAGCCACAAGTATACCCTACGTAACACCGCGATATCCTCTGTCCACCATTATGCTGGTTGGCGGCGGTTTCCATTTCTGCCTCGCGGCATAGAGTCATCGCATGCTCTTACTATAGCTGACGTTGCCCTGGTCACCTGGGCTTCCGCACGCTCCCGGTCTGATAAATCATTTTCGTCGAAACTTTGTGGTACACTTAGTACTTCTACTAGCCGATCCACGTTTAATCGATAGGCGTTCCACCGCGGTAATGGTCTGCTCGCTTGGGGTACACCTACCCTATCTAAAACCGTAAACGTGATGTAATGGTGATCACTGCCTGACTCTTCCTCTAAGACCTGCCAGTTACTAATCCTCAGTACTAGTTGCTCAGATGCAAAAGTGACGTCTGGTATGGATTCACCGACCCCGGGGCGTCGATTAGTAGTGACCGTGCCCACGTTCGCAACCTCCAATTCTAATCTAGCGGCCATCACGAGTAAATCTCTGCACTTCCTGTTCGTCTCTGGCATACCCCATTCTATCGCCCTTGCGTTGAAATCTCCTGCAACCAGTAGGAGGCCAGAGATATTCCGCAATACGTCTTCCATGCGCTCAACCTGCCTAAGAAATTCGTTTCTTCGTAAGTTGGGGGATATATACACGCTCACGTAGGTAACATCCCCGACGCGCGCCCATACTAGACACTCCCCCTTGCCCCCTCCGGTAATCTTTGACCTACGTCTACCTGCTATCCAGACCGCCGCTGTGTCGGTCTCGTCCGCGAACCACGTGGTCGTACTGCGGGCCCGATGCCTATACTGTTCGCTAACCAATGAGATGTCCGCGAGCCTCTGGCTCACTCGATTAGTGAGCAGGTCGTCAGCGAGTACGGCGCCTTTAACTTTTCTAGCTCCTCCCTGAAAGCGACGCATGTCCCCGTGCCCGGGAAATGCGATAGCTGAGTGGCCGCAATCACGCGTTTTTTTACACAAGAAGCAGGCCTGACCATCCGGTCTCGCGCGACAGTCCCTGGCCACGTGATCTGGTTTTCCACATTTCCTGCATAATGCACTACGATCCTCGTCCTTACAGTCCTTTTTCAGATGCGCAAAGCCTTGGCATCTGATACATCGCGGAATCACTATTCGCTTTCTAACTCGGTAGCTGAAATACACTATTTTAATCCTCCCTATCCTTAGGAGAGTCATGGCCGCAGTCTCGTCCATTTCGACTATGGCCATCCTCCGCTCTGCTCCCCCTACGTCAAATACGTGGGTGCTAAGGTTACACATGTCGCTTACTTCCTCCCTAATCGCGGCGTTTACCTGTTCCTCGGTGGCCGCGCACGTCATTCCACCTATTTCCAATGTGAGCCTTGGAGTGAGGCCTTTGACCTGGTATTCATTTCCCAGATTTTCCTGGATAACCCTCTGGAAGGCCTCCTTGTCTTCCGATCGCTTCTCCAGTTCTAAGAGAACCCTACCGTTTTTGTCAGTCGGGTGTTTCTCACGACCGCCTTGGCTTCCTCAGGTTTAACCTTAGAAGTGAGGTCCTTAAGTATCTCTGCATAGCTTTTCTTCCCGGTTGACGGTATGTGTATTGCGCATCGTCGAGGCCGAGAATTTACCTTCTTCTCCTTCCTGTCCTGCTGCTGCTGTTGAGGACCCATGATCTTCCCACTATCTGGCCGCGTCGGCTTCTTTTTCCTGGTGACTGTGGTGAATCCGTTCTGCTCCGTCCTCCCACTCTTGGATGGGGAATCCTGCGCCGGGCTGTCCCTTAATCGACACTTTTTGCTCGGAGTGGCCTTTCCTGCTGCTCGGTCCCTAATTACCGGTGCTTCCCCATTTCTCTCATCTGCTGCCGTTCCACGTGCTGGTTGTACCTCAACTGAGCGAACTTCCTCTAGAGCCTCGGCCGCCGCGGTCAGAACTATTATCCCATCTTTTACCGGCATTTCGATGTTCTTCTGCTTGGAAGTGACGTCCCCATGCAGCTCAGTAGGCACTTCACGACGTCCAGGATTTCTCTCATTCTCTCCGATTGGTCCCGCTGATCTCTACTCTCATTTACCAGCCGCGTCATCTCCTGGGCGAATGTGCTACTTCCATCGGATCTGCTATCACTCGCCACATTCAGGATCGTTCGGGCTGTGCGGTCAGTCGGCGTGTTCGCTCCGCCTTCCCATCCTTGGATTTCTACATCTATATCTTTGATTTTGAGGTGAGACATCATGCATACAATCTGTGTTTTAAGACGGTTCGCCCATTATGGGAGCCACACCTCGGTGTGGCTACTATCCCCGCCTGTAAGAAATCCTATTTATGGGTGCCGAAGCCGAGAGGCGGTTTGTCGGACGGTCACTCCTATCGGCACCTAGTGACTCTACCGAAAGAGGTTATGGGATAGGCCCGCGCCATAATCAAGCAAAAGGTTTAACGTCACCCCTACCGAGTGGCCGATGTTGAGTCCGTCCCAACACCTGACCCAAACCACAGGCTAGACGGTGTGCGATTTTCCCTACGCAGCTTCGGGTATAAGGAAATATTGACCATGTAATCCTTCACACCTGCGCCCGCCTGACCTGGTTCAACCCTTCCATTGGCTCCAGTCGGTGGATACGTGTTGCACTTCCCACATTGAACATGCACTTTCACTAGGTTTTCGCCGGTATTTCAGGGACTTACGCACCCTAATATTACTCCATGCAGAGATTAGGTACTAACTTCACGCATCACCCCCGTCGAGGAGTTTACTACTCTCCCCTTGGCTAGTCTGAGCGGAATATCCACAGACCGTCGGCCGCAGCCCACTCATACTGTGCCCATTCATTCGTCCATTCTCACGTTCCTCTGTTCGCGACTGCTTATTAAATATATTCGCGGCTAACTAGTCCCAGCTGGCCCTTCCCCGATCCGCAACCTGGGGACGCGCCCGGTAGCATGGAAAAATGTTCATCTATGGCTAGATAGACCCCTGGATTATTATTATTATTATTATTATTATTATTATTATTATTATTATTATTATTATTATTATTATTATTATTTTTATTATTATTACTATTATTATTATTTCTTGTTTTTCCGAGGCACTAGGTGAATCTTCCGGGGCGCCCGTCCTTGCTTTGGAGGTGGAGCAAGAAAGGAGGCCCACTAAGACCATTACAGACTACCGGACTCCGTGGTGTGAGGGATTTCTACCTCCTAAACACGCAAAATCTATCCCTAAAGCAGCCTCGCCCCAGAACCGCTTTCGCATTACTTCAGGTCGGGCCTACCATTACCTCCAATCGTTGTCATTCCGAGGCCCACCTATTACATCCGATAAAGGTGTGCTCCGCGTCATCACTCTCGTGCCCGCAGTATTTACATTTCGGCATATTTATTTTACGTAATTTAAATAGGTAATATCGAAAGTATCCATGTCCTGTCAGGAACTGCGTAAGGTTAAAGTTAACCTCTCCGTACTTCCGTCTCAGATACCTCGTTATGTCTTGAATCAATAGGTAGGTCCATCTACCCTTCGACGCCGCCCTCCACCTCTCATGCCAAGTTCGTAGCGTCTGGCGGCGAGCTTCGCCCTCCGCGTCTGCCCGTCCTACTTCTGCGCTACTATCGTAGATTTTCTTCCGTTCCCGTGCGAGCAGATCGGTTGGAATCATACCAGCTATCACCGCCACAGCCTCTACCGACACCGTCCGATACGCGCATGCAACTCTCAGCACACCTCGCCGCTGCACCGCCACCATTCTCCTCCTGTACTTGATAGAATCCATGGCATCAGCCCAATCGCCGCTCCATAGAGGAGTATAGAGTTTGTCGTCGCCATGAGAAGTCTTCTCTTGGATGTCCGTTGGCCTCCAACGTTGCGCATTAACCTACTTAGCGTCGCTATACGTGCTTCTGCCTTTGCCATTACTTCCCTGATGTGGGGCCAAAAGCAAAGCTTTGAGTGCAGGGTGTCACCTAGATACTTCGCAGTCGGCCTCGTAGTTACTAACTCGGATCCTACGTACTCCGGTAGTATCGTAGGAATATCTTTATGTGTCCATAGTACTACCTCGGTTTTCGCCAGCGCACGACATAGCCCGTGCTCCGTCATCCACCTAGTTACTCGTTTCATTACCTGGCACAAGATAAGTTGTGCCAAGTCCGCGTTCCGTGATTCTACCACCATCGCGATGTCGTCCGCATATCGTATGAGAAATGCCCCGTTGGACATGTCCAGGCGCAGCAAACCGTCGTACGACGCGATCCAAAAATCGGGGCCCAACAGTGATCCCTGTGCAACGCCTGCCGTAATTTCCCTAACCACCGTCCCTTCGCTCGTCTCGATAATGATTTCGCGATCCCGGAAGTAGTCCTCCGCTACGCGTAGTATGGGACCCCGAAGCCCCTCAGCGCTGCGGGTAGGTCTGCCCAGCGTGCCGAATTGAAAGCGTTCTTAACGTCCAGAGTTGCTACCAACACCAGTGGTCGCGCTCCGTGACATCGTTCCTTTGATCGCCCCACCGCCGTGGTAACCGATCGTATCGCGCCTATCATCGAAAAACCCTTTATTATTATTATTATAATTATTATTATTATTATTATTTGTAACGGGTAAATATTGTCCCCGGTGCGCTATATCTCGAAGCGGATTTGCTGATGAACGGTGCAGCAATAGACATGCGCGAGCACGGGCTCGTGCAAACTCTCGGCGATTAGCGGCCCGTCATCCTCGCGCTATTGCTCGCCTCTGGCTGCTCTCAGCAGCAGCTGCACTTACTCCGATCCGTTACAACGCGCTACTCCGTCGTCGCACTCTCTCTCAAGCGTGCTTTCCCGGTTGCTCAGAATCGCGCTAGTACCGAGTACTCGCGCTCGCCGAGGCCGGCGGTATTCGTCACGCCGTGTCCGAATAAGGAAGTGGAATTAGGGTGCAGAAAAGAATACGCGAACAAGTAAGAACAAAACTACAAGTTATCTTTATTTACCCTGGGTCTCAAAAGCGTAAGGACATGTCCTGCGCGCAATCGGCATGCGTCGCTTCGGGTGGCGAGACCGCGCACGCTAAGTACGCGTGTACTCGGCCACACAGGCGTACGCGCCAAAGATGCCCACGCCGACGTCGGCCGATCGGCGCGCGCATCAGTTGGCGTGGCTCATCCGAATTGACTCCCCGGACGCCGGTCTCTTGCACAAAGGCGGGCGTCGATGAGGCAGCGTCGGCACTCTCGGGCTCGTGTCACTCTTCTCTCTCTACTACTCGCCATCGCTGGCTATCGGCCGCTCGCCTCTAGTCTATGGGCCGCATGCTGGTTTCTCACCCTCTCCCCACTACTGGGCTACTCTCTCTATCTCCCTCTCTCTCTCCCTCTACCTCTCTCTCTCGCTCTCCCTCTCCTCCTCTCTCTCTCTCTGTGTGTGGGTGATCTGAATGTGGACATGTTGTCTGGGTCCGACGATGCTAGCACTACCAAGTGTCTTACTGAGGATTTATCTCTGCAGTTAATCCGCCATGGTCCCACGCATCACACCCCGATCTCACACACTTGGATTGACTTAGTCATGACTGACGAGAACGATACGATACTGGATTTTAAGAATGAATGGCTGCCCAATTTTGGTAAGTACAGCGTTATAGATGTCTCAATTGATATCGTTGTCCGCACGATCGTCAAGGAGTCTTTAATTTAGCGTGATTTCAAGGATATCGATTCGACTTCTTTTGTTGAACTGTTGTCTCGTTGTGATTGGATAGCCATGAATTTCATTGAATCCGATTTGGATTCAGCTATTGATAAATTGGCACCTTCCCAGACGATTAGCCCGAATAAAAAGTATACTCCTTGGTTTGGGCCTGAGTTGAGACAACTCATTGATAAGCGAAATGCTACGCACAGACGTTATAAGCACACTGGACGAGCTGAGCAACTTGATGAGTTTCTTAGGCTCTACAAGGAGGTCGAGGCGCGCTCTGATCAAGAGCGAAACTCCTTCCTTTCAAGCTAGAGATCATGCTCATAAAATCATCCAATCATAGAGACTTGAGTAGTACTACACACGCTTATCATCCATCACAGATCCGTCGTCTCTCTGGAAAAATCTGAGGCATCTGGGTGTCGTTCCTCCTAAAGTAGAGTGCCCTCATGATTTCACGTCTGATCAGCTGAATGAGTACTTTTGCTCGGTATCGTTCGATCCCAAAGCTCCATCTATGGATGAGTACCTAACTGAACTGCAGCCCAAAGATCTTTCTGAATTTTTCTTCCTCAAAGAAATAGATACACTGGATGTAACTGCAGCAGTTAATCACTTCAGTACTCAATCCTGGGGACCGGACGGTATTCCTCAATGCTTTGTTCTGGCAGCCCTTCCTTCAATAGTCACCCACCTCCGTGATCTCCTCAATTTATCAACTAAATATTCCATCTTTCCCTCTGAATGGAAGAGGTCACTGGTGCTTGCTTTGAATAAGGTAAAAACACCCGATAGCCCCAGCTATTTCCGTCCCATATCACTTCTCAACTTTCTTTCTAAGGCTCTTGAATACATAGTTCACCAACAAATCAACGATCACATTGAAACATATGACGTTCTAGACTGAATGCAGACCGGCTTCAAGAAAAACAATAGTGCACAAACAGCCCTCATTAAACTTACAGATGTTATCCGAGTTTGAATCAACCGAAAGCATGTTACTCTCCTCCTCCTCTTTGATGTTAGCAAGGCCTTCGATTCTGTTTGCCACGTATCCCTTCTCTGCAAACTGGAGGACTATGGTTTCTCTAAGCCTGCTTTGAGATGGATCGCATCTTATCTGTCAGGTCGCAAGCAGGCTGTTAAAGGATAGAACGGGTCTACTCATCTTTCCGTTCCCTCAATACGGGAGTGCCACAAGGCTCTGTCTTAGGGCCACTACTTTTTTCACTGTATGTTAATGCCATCAGCTGCTGCCTAGATCCTGGATTATCCCGCATACTTTATGCTGACGATCTTCAGATATATGCTCAGTGCCATCTGAATGACATTGATTCTCTAATTGAAAAGATGAGCGACAATGCCAGTCGCATAGCTACTTGGGCTACAACAAATCAGCTGAAACTAAATGTTGGCAAAACAAAGGCCATGGTTTGCGGTAACCCCTACTGCATTAACCAACTTCCATCAGTGGCATCCGACATCGCAATTGGCAACTCTAGGATACAATTTTCTTCATCAGTCCGCAATCTGGGGTTGGTGCTTGACGATAGACTATGTTGAAAGGAACATGTAAATGAGGTCTGCAAACGGACCAATACTCTAATGTATCGACTTTATCGTCTGAGAGATAGCACCACCCTTGAACTGAGGAAACACTTAATACAAGCGCTTCGTTGGCCTTTGGTTGGCTACTGCTCTCTAGGTTTCTGTAACATCTCGGTTGATGTTCTGTAACATCTCGGACAATAGGCTCCAAGTGGTATTGAATACGGGAATCCGTTACATTTTTGGTGCTAGAAGGGATGAGCACATCACTTCTTACAGACGTCAGCTTTCCTGGATTACTAATGTTGATCGAAGACTATACTTTGTTGCCACTATGTTTTATAAATTAAATCAGTGTGATCCGCCTCCGTATCTTGCAAATTTCTTTCTCCGCTGAGTCAGCGACAGACCCTCCAGGAGTGGTGTGAAACTGCTAGTTATTTCCAAGCATGATCGAGAAGCACTTGGCAACTCATTTCACATCACAACCACCTACATACGGAACTCACTACCATCAACCATACGAGATCTTCCTACCTTAGCATCATTCGAAACCTCACTCTATAATTTCATTTTCAACCTTGAAGCCACATCCTCATTCCATAAACATGTTTTTAAATTCCGAGAAGCATTCTAAACCTAGAACAATCATTAGTACTCATCTCATCTTATATCTATGCTCTTCACTCACACATCGACTCACTTTCACCCCTCATCATGTTGCATCTCGCATTCACATATATTCATCTTTTTTTTTATATCTTACTGTTATTTGCTGCTATATATTTTATTTTTTACTTCCTTATTTTTTGCCGTTGTGACGAATTCAATTATTTTTCTCTTCCAAGTATACAACAGACTAAATTTTCCATAATTAATAGAATAAAATAAGAGATTGAATTCGTTAGGAAACATCAGTGGTTTATATAATGTGCGCATTGCAATAATATACGAAACATCCGATGAGTAACCGCGGAAAAATGATCTCATAGGAAACGAATTATCAACGTTTTTTTCTCGTGCTGTTCGGCCGTGCCGAGTCTATGGTACGCCAATAAATTTCGACACCATAGACCACGAGCTAGGCGAGAGAAAAACAAAGTAATAAAGTAGATAAGGGTTACTTAACAAGGGAGAACCACCAAAAAGATGATCATCTTCTACTCTCTTTTAAATACTGAGAGAAACGCGTACTAGGCACTCAGTGTTCCTTCGTCGTTAGACCGCTGTATCGTTGCGTGAAGAGCCTTCGCGAGCGTGGAACCTAGTCCGGTGCTAGTTTCCGTTATACTAGAAAATATAATTAGGCTCAGTTGTTCCTTGTCAAGTGACCGCTTATCGTCTGTGAAGAGCATTCGCGAGTGAGAAAACCCGAGTCCGAGTAAACTTTATTACTCGTAACAAGTTAAAATAAAATACCAAAGACCGCGTGTCCAATATTATAACGCGCCAGGCAAAAGCCAAAGTCTAAGCGCCGCTGATTTAAAGTACAAACTACGATAGTAATAAGGATTTACTTATAACGTTTTCTCCGCAAATAAAACATTATAACGCGCCAGGCAAGAGCCAAAGTGTAAGCGCCGCCGATTATACAGGACCTACAATTATATAAAAAAATATATAGGTAAGAGTCAAATAAATAAATTATACATATTATCATTTTCATCGTAATTTCTTTTTCCCAAATTCCTACCTTCCTCGGGGAAGGGAACAGCCTACGGGTCTAATAATATCTCTCTCTTTATATATATATATATATATATATATATAATCATATAAACATGGACTTATGCTGACACCAATGTATAAGACCACGTGACCTGTCTGCATAAGTGTAGTACCGTTTATACAAGTGTCTGCACAAGTCTAGCGTGACTAAAGAAATAATCTCTCTACTTATGCTGACGTCTGCATAAGTCGGTCTCTGTCTGCATAAGTCTATTTAAATTTCGGAAAGTGTCTGCATAACTAGCGTTTCATATATATATATATATATATATATATATATATATATATATATATATATATATATATAAATTAAAACTATTCTTTATTCTTTTTATATATATCAAGGAGCGCGGGAGCGCTCCGAAGGCAAGTATAGAAGAGCCTTAGGAGTGACCGCGCAATGATATACATTGAAATGGATGTACGAGAAAAATCAATGCACTTATATACCGATTGCGTTAGTTTCAACTATAACAGCGTGTCCAAAAAGTCTAGAAACACCCAAATAATTTCTCAGCTGAATTACTATTGGAAAATGTTAAGGTCGCCTTTGTAGTAATTTTTTACCAGGAATCCAATGGTGACCTTGGATTCGACCTTGGACCTCATTTTTGAGGTTATTTCAAGGTCAACCTCATTTTTTTAAATGGTAACCCCTATTTTTTATAGCGGAATCTGAAAGAACGGAAAATTTTACGTCCGGATATGTATTAAGGTATGAGGTTGAGGTTGCCCCCAGAGGTCAAATTGAGGTCAAAGTATGATTTCTTAAAAATTTCGCGAGTTCAGTGGTAAAACAAAACAAACAAAGGTAAGGTTTGGTAAGTTCGAACGAAGACTTGAAGGTGACCTCTGATTCGACCTTGAACCTCATTTTGAGCCTCATTTTTGAGGTTATTTCGAGGTCAACCTCATTTTTTTAAATGGTAACCCCTATTTTTTTAGCGGAATCGGAAAGAGTGTGAAACTTTACGTCCAAACATGTACTCAGAACATAGTTCAAGAAGGACCTTGACGTTCATTTGAAGGTCATTTAAACTTAATGACGGTCTGATCTTGTGTAAACTTTTTAATTTTTTTAAACAGTCTAACATCTTATTTCAAGTGCTCGAATTATTTTCCATCCACTTTTTGATAGTAACCTAATCGATGATCGAAAACACCAACAGTATTTTTGATCATTTCAGTAGGAATGAGAGCTGATTCATTGTAAAATTTTTTGAAGCGTTTAAATATTGAACATTGTTACTTGTTATTTTTCGTATGGTTAGAGTGACAATAAACTATTATTCATTCCATAACCACCACAGAGAAGGGTTGGTCATCTTTCAAACATATTTTTTGAAAATTAAAAGTTCTTTTTATTTTCAACTCAAAAAGTATTTTTGGATAAGGTCTACTACGAAGAGTAATAAAAATGAACAAACTCACTGATAGAGAAAGAATAACAATTCTCATGATGAGAGGTTGGGGACACATGCAGCGATCTTATAGGGCCGTAAGAGATATTTTTAATGCTTCATTTAGGGTTGGTGGAACTCCACTATCATTTTCAACAGTTCAAAAAACTGTTAGAAGGTTTGAAAATACCGGCTCTATCAGCGATTTACCTCGATCAGGCAGACCAATGTCAGCAGGTAACGAAGAGAAATCTTTAGATGTTGTGTTAACATTCACCGAAGATCCGCATACTTCCGTTCGTAGAGCTGCTCAAGTGCACGAAATAAGTAAATCATCTATTCATAACATACTAAAGAGAGAGAAGTTCCATCCATTTAAAGTAACGCTAATACACAAGTTAAATGAAGATGATTTCGATCGTCGCGTTGAATTCTGTGATGATATGATGGCACGCATCGTACAAAATCCAAATTCTCCATCAAATATAGTCTTCTCAGATGAAGCTACATTTCAACTTGACTCAAGCGTAAATAGGCATAACTGTAGATATTGGGCAGTTGAAAACCCTCATTGGGCAAGAGAAGCCAAGTCACAATATCCACAAAAATTAAATGTCTGGGCTGGAATATTAAATAATAGGATTATAGGACCATTTTTTATTGATGGCAATTTAAATGCAGAAAAGTATGAAACTATGTTGCGGAATCAAATTGTTCCTGCTATAAGAGAAATAGCTGGAGAGGACTTTAATAACACATGGTATCAACAGGACGGTGCAGCAGCTCATTATGCACGAAACGTTCGCACATACTTAGATACAGTATTCATTAATCGATGGATAGGAAGAAGAGGTGCAATTGAATGGCCAGCTAGGTCCCCCGATTTAACGCCTCTAGATTATTTCTATTGGGGTTATCTGAAGGATCGTGTATTCAAAACAAAACCCTTAAACTTAGATGAATTACGTGAAAGGATCATTGATGAATCAGCTCTCATTCCTACTGAAATGATTGAAAATGCTGTTGGTGCTTTCTATCATCGATTAGGTTACTGTCAAGAAATGAATGGAGAACAGTTCGAGCACTTGAAATAAGATGTTATACTGTTTAAAAAATCAAATGTGAGAGGCAAGGGGACTCACGTAAATCAAGCGCCCCATCGTGAGAGGCAAGGGGACTCACGTAAATCAAGCACCCCATCGTGAGAGGCAAGGGGACTCACGTAAATCAAGCGCCCCATCGTGAGAGGCAAGGGGCTCACGTAAATCAAGCACCCCATCGTGAGAGGCAAGGGGACTCACGTAAATCAAGCACCCCAAAGGGAACAGATTTTACTACGTCCACGTCGTTGTTCCTGGGTAACGCTAAATGTAAAAAAATTGAACTTGACATGACTTTTAAGGACAATGTCAAGGTCACCATTAGATTTCTCGTTGAAAACTACTAAAGAATTAACCTCGCTCAGTGTGATAAAAAGTTTACACAAGATCAGACCGTCATTAAGTTTAAATGACCTTCAAATGAACGTCAAGGTCCTTCTTGAACTATGTTCTGAGTACATGTTTGGACGTAAAGTTTCACACTCTTTCCGATTCCGCTAAAAAATAGGGGTTACCATTTAAAAAAATGAGGTTGACCTCGAAATAACCTCAAAAATGAGGCTCAAAATGAGGTTCAAGGTCGAATCAGAGGTCACCTTCAAGTCTTCGTTCGAACTTACCAAACCTTACCTTTGTTTGTTTTGTTTTACCACTGAACTCGCGAAATTTTTAAGAAATCATACTTTGACCTCAATTTGACCTCTGGGGGTAACCTCAACCTCATACCTTAATACATATCCGGACGTAAAATTTTCCGCTCTTTCAGATTCCGCTATAAGAAATAGGGGTTACCATTTAAAAAAATGAGGTTGACCTTGAAATAACCTCAAAAATGAGGTCCGAGGTCGAATCCAAGGTCACCATTGGATTCCTCGTAAAAAATTACTACAAAGGCGACCTTAACATTTTCCAATAGTAATTCAGCTGAGAAATTATTTGGGTGTTTCCAGACTTTTTGGACACGCTGTATATATATATATACACACACAACACGCCCATACATAACGACCTAACCTTACGCATCTCTCAACATATAACATATCTATATATATATATACATACACACAATATCACGGATGATTGTTTGTAGTATAGGTATATATATCCGTTTCAATAATCAAAGATCTGATGAAGTCGACTGACGAAAAGAATAAAAGAATTTATTTACGAGCATCAATGAGGCAACAACATTTTTTAGATAAGTATTAAAACGACTAAATGTTAAATAGTAATTTTTTTAAAGAATTGATACTTTGTGAAAATTTTTATTTACAGATAAGTAGTCAAGATTAATAGATATTCAAAAATCTCAAGTAGTCAACTGGTTATCGAAGAATTCGTCTATTCATGTATCAATCAACGGGCGAATAATATATATTCCCTTGTCTTATATATATATATATATATATATATATATATATATATATATATATATATATATATATATATATATATTCCCGTGTCTGAGCGATGACTACCTAACCTTACACATCTTTACACACACAGATGTTACAAATGTTATCATATCGTTGTGAGTTAGTTTAAAATTAAAAATAGTTAATTAATTATTCAAAGATCTCAAGTAGGCAACTGGTGATAGAAGAATTCATCTATTCATACATCAATCAACGGGGGTTTTATTAGATAAGTATTGAACAGCAAAATGTTAAATGGCTACAATCATTTTTAAAAAATTGATACTTTGTGTGAATTTTTTTTATATTTACAGATTATACAAGATTTGTTTACAGTCATTGAAATTCGATTCGAATTAACTTGGATGGTTGTACAACGTAGACAAATGCTGAAAGCCTTATTTTCATTCTATTTTGAATATGTAATATAGCCAATAATGTTGAGGAGTTCTAATTGTGTACTGTCGAAAAATATAATTTTGAATCAGCAAAAATGAACGAGTGCCCTCATGACCCTGCTGGTTATTTTATTATTAATGGACAAGAAAAAGTTATTTTAATACAAGAACAGACGCTTAGGAATAGACTTATATTAAAGAAGTGTAACGGATAATTAATTCTCCGGCTGCTCGGGATTATCCGGTTACAAATGTAGTGCATGCGGCGGCGAGGCTAGCGCGCCTCGTACAATGCACGCCGCATGCGAATGTAGAATTGAATAAAGGTGGGAGAACGGGGTAGCGAAATAAAAACTTTAGCGCGTAAAGAAATAGAGCCTTGCGTTTATTGAATTAAATGGGGATAGAAGGACAACTTGCGATGCGCAGTCTGCGGGCGCAGGAGGCCCGAGTCGCCGCGAGTTAGAGAGAGAGAGAGAGAGATAAAGGTCTAGCCGGCACTTACAAATGTTGCGGTGATCGCTGTCGCCGACGGACCCTCCGTACCAGCACCTGGTGCGTCGCTCGCTGTCGCTGGCCTCGGGGCGGGCCACGTGCGGTGGCCGAGTGCACTCCCACACTCACATACACATACTCTCACTCGGGGCACGGTCTACGGATACTTCCGAAACTGGCAAGGAGCGCGGGCGCTATCCCAAACGAGACTGCCGCTCTATCGAGTCCACGGGGCTCGCGCGCGCTCCTCGCGCTTTCTCTCTCTCTCTCTCTCCGTCTCTATCTCGGCCGAGCGTCCTTCCGCGTCGTCTGCACCTGTAACAACTAAGAAGGTTAATACATTAGCAATGCGGGGAGAGAGGAAAATGACGGAGAAATAATTTTCCGTCATAGAAGATAGTAAGAATATAGTACTACTCAAGAAAGAAAAACAAAACTAATATTAGCCTATGGAAGAGCAGGCAAATACTATTTACAATACAATGTTTTTCAAGGTGTATTTATATATTCTCAACATGAAAATTTTTCATGAGATATAATTTTACAAGAATATTAACAATTTGTCTTCGTATTTGACAGGTCGAATAGAGGACTTGGATGTCCATGAAGAAAATGACAGTTTCATTGCTTTCAATGAATAACACATAAAACAAACAACAACTAAGATGTTTATTTATATAGTATTGGATTCAAAGTACGAAAAAAGTATTATATTTTGAAGTAAGTTCTTAAAAATAGGAACAAAAGTTGTGATTTTCATAGTTCGTCTATCTAGTTGAAAATTATATTCAGAATAAAATTGTTGCGATTATTAAAAAATTACATCTAATCAGTGTTTTGCGTAATAAATAAAATAAAATACCGGTATGATGTGTTGCACGAAGTGTTATATCAAATTTTAAAACTTGTACTTAGAATCACTTTGAAATGTTTTGAGAATAGAACATGTGTGTATTAATAAATAATTATGTGTTATGAGGTTCATAAACTTCATAATAAGCTTTTGCATAGAAGAAAATATTGCTGAGTGACACACGAGATTATAAATATACAATATAATTTTCAGTGTTTTGTCTAATAATAAATAAAATATAGTACTGGTATGACGTGTTACGTGAAGTGTTTATAATCAAATTTTAAAACCTCTATTAAAAATCAGTTTCAAATGTTTTGAAAATAGCTCAAGTGTGTATTAATAAATAATTACCCATTATGAGGTTCATACACTTCATAATAAGCTTTGGCGTAGAGGAAAATATTGCTGAGTGACACGTGAGGATATAAATATACAATATAATTTATGATAGCTATTTGAAATATTGGTCTGAGTCTTGATTTAAAAAGCATCTGTCATATTTAAAAAACTTAGTCGATATCAGTGCTGTACCTTTGTACATATTTATTTAAGTGCCAATGAAAAGATTATGTCTAATGAACATGGAAGTACTGAAAAGAGCAAAAATGATGTGTTATTGCGAAAATTTCAAGGAATGAAAGTGCTCAATAATCTATTTTATGATTTTCTCATGGTAGGAGATGTCAAAATGTTTCAGAGAAGTTTTTAGTACATATTTTTCTATACAAGATTCAGATAATAATAATGTTTAATTCATCAATTGGTTGTGTTTTTAATTTTACAAGGTTATGTGTATGATGAAAAAAAATATTATGAAAAAGAAATATGTGGTTACCAAAATAATGAAACGAATTCCAGCTTTAGAATGTGCAATAGAAGGCTAGAGGTAAATTTTAGCACAAATTTAATAATGTAATAATAATTTGTTAAAAAAACAAGAGCAAATGGATGCATAAGAGTGTTTTGTGAAAAAACTTAGTATCAGCTGTGCTGTTACATAATGGTAGTTAACTTGGCAAACTTTGAGCTTCGCATTTTTAAGCTAGAGGATTAAGTGATTTCAGAGAAATAGATGCGAAAGAGTAGTTTTTAAAAACTTTGTACCGCCTGCTGCTATGGAAATGGCAGTTGACATGTGAACTCAACTTTTCAGCCAACTTTGAGCTTCGAGTTTTATAAAAGCAAGAGAATCAGCTGGTGATACAGAGATTTGAATTGTAATTCTGATAACTTGTGCTTTTGTCTTTTATTCCTTGCAGTAGCTACAAAGAAAAAATGTATTATTGTTATCTTTTTTAACAACTTTAAATTCTCTATTGAAATACTAATATAAGTTTAATCTTTTTATTATAATTTTTATTTTTTTTGTCCAAACAATCTTGCTCTCAACAACTGTCCAACTCTGAACAAAGAACTTGACGGAAGCTTAAATGTTTTTTTGAAACAATTATATAATAAACACTTTTAAAACATATTTTTTAAACTATTTTCTATAATTCCTATAAAAACATTTTCTATTTCTCACAAAACTGATTTTTGCTATTTAAATTATCTCTTTATCTCTTTACAATATTTGTTTGTATGTATTTGCTATGAAAATGTTTTCTTTTTCTTACAAAAATCATTTTTCTTATCTGTATTATTACTCATTAAATTAAAGCCGTACTTTCAATAACAGAATCATTTCTGTAAATTATTCATTATTATATTTTCTCTACAAAATATCTCCAAAAATTGTCCATCACTACATCTTTTAAGAAATCCTTTAATAAATTATTTTACAAAACTTCTACAATCCTTTAATAGTATATTACGCACCAAGGAAGGAAAAAACTTGGATATTCCACAGCTCGTGTAAATTGCCACCCGAGCCAAAGGCAACCCTGGTAAAAATTTTTACGTGATAAATTATGTGATTAGACACATACTAAAACACGTGCTTTATCACGTGATTTGCCGTGTATAAAAGCACGTGTTTTTGTACATGCCGAATCACGTATTAGATAATGTGACTAATAACTTGCTTTTTTCGAACCGATTTGGCATGTATAAAATCACATGATTTTATACATGATAAATCATGTGATATAAGAAAATTTGATATATTATATAAATAAGAAAACTATTATTTTTAATACTTTCATAAATAATATTAAAATTATGGTGCAAATAATAAGGAGGTGTTTTATAAAAATTGAAAACTGACTTAAAAAGGCCTTTTTACTGATACGGGAGAGCGGTCACCCATCCAAGTATTAACCGCGCCAATTGTTGCTTAACTTACGTGAACCGACGGCCATGTAGCCAAGAACTCCTCCAACGATGTATTTGATTTACTGCTTCTATAAAAGCGATATAACAAAACTATATCATACCAACACTAATTTTTTTTTTTTTTATTAAATAATAGTAGTACAGTTTTTATTAAATAATAATGTCCTTGGCTATTTGTTAAAATTTGTTTTAATGTTAAAATATGTACCATGACCAAAGTATCATGTATTGTTTATCTACTAACTATAATAGAAAATTATCTTTATCCAAAACAAAAATTACAACGAATTTCATTTCAAGCTAAATATTCATAATTTATAGAATATTTATGATACATAATTTGTTATTATTAATAAATTATTTGTAAATAATTACTACTATTTAATAAAAAGCAAATTTAATGTTGGTATGATATAGTTTTGCTATATCGCTTTTATAGAAACAGTAGATCAAAGGCATCGTTGGAGGAGTTCTTGGTTGCATGGCCGTCGGTTCACGTAAGTTAAGCAACAATCGGTGCAGTTGATACTTGGATGGGTGACCGCTCGGCCATATCAATAAATAGGCCTTCAAGTCAGTTTTCAATTTTTATAAAACACCTCCTTATTATTTGCAACATAATTTTAATATCATTTATGAAAGAATTAAGAATAATAGTTTTCTTATTTATATTATACATCAAATTTTCTTATATCACATAATTTATCACGTATAAAATCATGTGATTTTATACATGCCAAATCGGTTCGAAAAAAGCAAGTTATTAGTCACATTATTTAATACGTGATTCGGCATGTGCAAAAGCACGTGCTTTTATACATGTCAAATCACGTGATAAAGCACGTGTTTTAGTATGTGTCTAATCACATAATTTATCACGTAAAAATTTTTACTAGGGAAACACGAGCTGTGGGCGGCCAATTTTATTTCCGGTGGAGCGTATACTATTTTTTTGCCTAGCGAGGTCGAAAATATAACCTTCGCGATCGGGCGCCGGGAGCGGAAGCGGTACTTTCGGCCCGCTAGGCAAAAAAAACTTTTGCAAGCAACGAGAAATTCTTTTCCAAAACCTTTACAATCACTTTACAAAAACTTTTACATACGATAAGAATTTTTTTGGAAACCATAGGAATTATTTTCCGAAACCTATACAATATCCTAAAAAATTATTTACGTTTTATTTTATGAAAAGGAATTCTACAAATCAATAATAAATTTTTGCGTTCTAAAGTCAAACTAAATTTCTTACACGCGGATACTGAAAGTCAAACCCAAAAAAGTTGTGAAATCAATTAAAGTGTAGTTCTATACTTAACAAACATTATTTATAATGTACTTTTACTCTTAATTAAAAAGTTGTGAAATTTCGATCTCTAAAAAATTTGTTTACAAAAGTAAAAACTAAACTCTCGGAAACTAATGTATGACTGTTCTCAGAAATGTATTCAAATTTGTTCATCTTTCTATACAAATTAAACACAAGAAAGTACTGAAATAATATAAAACTTTCTACGAAAGTATAAAATAAGGCAAGTATAGACGTTTTTTCTGTATAATCTATAAAATAATAATATTTATGATTTTTTAAAAGAAATCAAATAAATACCAGTCAAAAAGTCTTTCACTTCTTTGAGTCAATGTATGCTGAACAAATTACTCACATAGCACATTTCGTTCTGGGAACGTTCCAAGAACGTTATTGTAGGTAGGTAAGAACGTGCCGGCCAAAAGTTCTTAGGACGTTCCTGCGACGTTACTGGAACGTTAAAATGTCCGCAATTTGGTTGATGCATAACGTTCCTGTAACGTTCCTGAAACGAAATAATGGTTCGACGAGCAAATGAAAAATAATATCGCCACGTTGAGTAAACGATATTAGAACGTTGATAAAATAACGTTGTTTTTAGAACGTTCCAAGAACGTTTTTGTGACGAACACAATAGGTTTTTCGGTACTTTCTTGAATGCTCTGCTCTACGTCGGAGCAACGTGCTCGCAACGAACGTGCAACAATGGGATCAATAAAAAAGTTCTAGGAACGTCAATGCGAAGTCAAAGAAATATTTTAAAATATTTGTGGTACATTTTTCCACGTGAAGGAAACGTTGCAACGACGTATGCCATACAGTTACCGATGGTGACATCGGTAACGTTGTAGGAACGTCGAAAGAACGTCATTAGTAACCATCCAACCCATGACCCGACGAGGTAATATTAGTGGATGTTTAGCATATGACCTGACACGATACCAGGCATCTATCTTTTTATGCTTTATTATTAAAATTATTTCACGCAGATTTTGCGTAAAATTTTAAACCCCCTATGTAAAGGGGGATACCAAAAACAAGGAAAGCCTTGTAATTCAGACCCTTCGTAAAGAGTCATTTGAACGGTTTGAATAATACGTCTTATATACTCTCGGCCTTCCAATGTATCCGCAGGAGTTACAAACGATGCGCCGCGTAGCGGTCCAAATAGATACTTGTGATGAGCGGCTCTCAATAACCAAGCTTACGCTATTTGCCGCTACGCGGCGCACCGTTTGAGACTCCTGCGGATACATTGGAAGGCCGATAGTATATAAGACGTGTAATTCATCCGTTCAAGTGACTCTTTACGAAGAGTCCGAATTACAAGGCTTGGCTTGTTTTTGGTCTTCCCCTTTACATAGGGGGCTTCAAATTTTACGCAATATCTGCGTGAAATAATTTTAATAACAAAACAAAAAAAGATAGATGCCTGGTACAGTGTCAGGTCACATGATAAACATCCACTAATATTACCTCGTCGGGTCATCGGTTGGATGGTTATTAACGACGTTCTTTCGACGTTCCTACAACGTTACCGATGTCATCATCGGTAACTGTATGGCGTACGTCGTTGCAACGTTTCCTTCACGTGGAAAAATGTACCACAAATATTATAAATTTTTTTTTGACGTCGCATTGACGTTCCTAGAACGTTTTTATTCATCCCATTGTTGCACGTACGTTGCGAGCACGTTGCTCCGACGTAGGCAGAGCATCCAAGAAAGTACCGAAAAACCTATTGTTTTCGTCACAAAAACGTTCTTGGAACGTTCTAAAAACAACGTTATTTTATCAACGTTCTAATATCGTTTACTCAACGTGGCGATATTATTTTTCATTTGCTTGTCGAACCACTATTTCGTTTCAGGAACGTTACAGGAACGTTATTCATCAAACCAAATTTCGGACATTTTAACGTTCCACTAACGTCGCAGGAACGTCCTAAGAACTTTCGGCCGACACGTTCTTACGTACCTACAAAAACGTTCTTGGAACGTTTCCAGAACGAAATGTACTATGTGTAGCTTTTCGTACCTTGCGTGTAAAATTACATTTTATGCCCACGTTGTAACTTCAAAAATATTCAGCTAATGGCCATAAAGTATTTCTTAACGCCTAAGAGGCCCAATAGCTCACATACTCCTGTACAAAACCTTATAGAAACTACGCACTTTACGCCCGTATAGGTGAAAATTATTTTATGACTATTATGCTTTCTTTTCATTTCTAAAATTCATAAGAATTTTTTCAGATATTTACGAAAAGTCAAAGTTTTGAACTTTCTATAATATTACGCATCTTGGGAGGACAAGCGAAGTCTAGAGCTGCTCTAGCAGGGGTGGTTCTCCAATCTCCCACACATACTTGGCGGGCCCGACGGTTTGCATTTCAAGGTGTAGACATGGTCATTTTCATATATAAAGATCAGATAAAATGTATAAATGGGTTGCATTTATATATTAAATACTGATCCATGAATGTATCACTCTGTTTTTAAATAGAAATTGCAAACCCGCGTGAAAATATCATATGAGATCTCATATATGTGAATATCGGACATCAGATCTCATATGAGATTTCATATATATGAGATCCCATAATATATAAAATTGCAGATAACATTATATATATATATGTGTGTGTGTGTGTGTGTGTTTGTGTGTGTGTGTGTGTGTGTGATCTCATATGAGATCTGATGGCTGAAATACTCACATGAGATCTTATATGATATCTACACGCGGGAAAAGGATAAAAAATAGGTGGCTTATAAAATGGTTAGTAAAATCTAAAGCACTTTTGAGTAGATTTTTTAGTACAATTTGTATGCATTTTTATTTCATTCCTGTTTAAAAACGACGGATACAAGGAAAAATATTTTGGGCAATGTAAGTAAATCACGAGATTCTGCACATATCGACGCTCCTTACCAAAACTAGCACATTTTTTGGACTCTTTACGAAGACTAGCACATTTCGGAAAACTGCAACGAAAACTAGCATAACTCACGATTTGCCGCGAATACTAGTACAATTCGCGAGCTTGCCGCGAATAATAGTGCAATTCGGAAGATTGCCACAAAAAGTAGCACGATTCGCGAGTTTGCGACGAAAAGTAACACGATTCTAAAGATTGCCGTGAAAACTAACACTTCGCGTCTCCGTGTTAATTTACATAAGAGGCAGTGGAACGTGCTAGTCTTCGCCGTAATCAAGCGGATCGGGCTAGTCTTCAACGCAAATCAATGGGGCGTGCTGGTCTTCGTGGCCAACGCTGAAATGGACTAGTCTTCGTGGCAATCTGAATCGTGCTAGTTATCGTAAGGGGCGTCGATATGTAGGGATTATATATTTGAAAAGTATCAATTAAAAATTAGAGTCATTGTAATTATTTATTAATTATAGTGGACTTATAAATATAAACATTTTTAATGAATTTATGCAAAAATTTAGAATTCTAGATTTACAAAGCCCAAAGTTAACTGCAAACCGTCGAGCCCGCCAAGTATGTGTGGGAGATTTGAGAACCACCCCTGCTAGAGCAGCTCTAGACTTCTCTTGTCCTCCCAAGATGCGTAATATTATAGAAAGTTCAAAACTTTGACTTTTCGTAAATATCTGACAAAATTCTTATGAATTTTAGAAATGAAAAGAAAGCATAATAGTCATAAAATAATTTTCACCTATACGGGCGTAAAGTGCCTAGGTTCTATAAGGTTTTGTATAGGAGTATGTGAGCTATTGCGCCTCTTAGACGTTAAGTAATAATTTATGCCCACTAGCAGAATATTTTTGAAGTTACAACGTGGGCATAAAATGTAATTTTACACGCAAGGTACGAAAAGTTCTATTATGTCAGTCAAGTTATCTTATGGGTACTTGACTAGAATAAATTGATTTCAGTACTTTCTTGTGTTTAATTTGTATAGAAGGATAAACAAATTTGAATACCTTTCTGAAAACAGTCATACAGTTGTTTCCGAGAGATGTTTGCATTACTTGACTATTGGTAATTGATTTCACAACTTTTGTTTGTTTAATTTGCAGTAAACAATTTGAATGCTTACATATAATTTGTTCAGCATACAATGACTCAAAGAAGTGAAAGACTTTTTGACTGGTATTTATTTGATTTCTTTTAAAAAATCATAAATATTATTATTTTATAGATTATACAGAAAAAACGTCTATACTTGCATTATTTTATACTTTCGTAGAAAGTTTTATATTCTTAAGTACTTAGAATTTCGCAAGATAAAACGTTTCATTAACATTTTAATTATAAAATTTTTTTTTATTTTTCCAATAAAAATTCAAATAATTTATATTCAATAATTAAACTAAGAATAAAATAATAATATAAAATAATAATCAACGTTTCATTTATCATTTAATTACAAAAAAATCATTACAGAAGAAATCTACCGGATTTTCATAGCATTACAAATTTTGACTTTAACGCGCAAGTAACGGAGCATCCGTCGGCACTTTTTACCGCAATTTTATGAAGTCTTCGAACCTATGACGTATAAAAATAAAAATTAAATACGAAAATTGACTAGTACTTTTTTGTAATTAATGTAAAATCTTCATGCCTTTGGAAATTACAGTTTCATCTTTCTATTGGTTTGCCTAGTAAGAAACCAGCCAAAATATGTTAAACTATCTAAGGACTTTAATAGAATACAATTAATTCGAGTAATAGAATTCAAATAATAGACCTTACGTAGGATACAAATAATTCAATCGATATTTTATGGCGAGTTTAAAGGTATTGCTGTCATCTTTCTATAGATGTGATTTTGTAGTAACGTGATTAGATTGAAATTGAATGTTTATAATGTTAAATCTCCAGCTTTATAATTTTTCATAAGTTTTACAATACGGTTTTTATTACAAGGAAGTGTTATTTTATTGAATTAAGAAATTTTCTTCCAAACGGAATAGTTTAAGGGTAGACATAAATATTAGATAATTAATTTGCTCTGGTTTAATGTTATTGTAATATATAGGTTATATATTTAACAATAAATATGAAATTCTGGAAGTTTGAGGATTATATTCAGCACCCGCTTGGAAGTTTGAGGGGTTATGGGAAGTTTGAGGAGCCTCCTCAAACTTCCAATCTATATATTCAGCATCCGAGCGGAAGTTTGAGGGGTTTTCTAGAGTCTATTTGTCTAGAGTCGGTAACCTGAGGGTTATTATTTCTTTAGCCACTCTGACCGACCGGGGTTGAGCTCCTCAAACTTACTAGCCTATATATATATATATATATATATATATATACAGCGTGTCCAAAAAGTCTGAAAACACCCAAATAATTTCTCAGCTGAATTACTATTGGAAAATGTTAAGGTCGCCTTTGTAGTAATTTTTTACGAGGAATCCAATGGTGACCTTGGATTCGACCTTGGACCTAATTTTTGAGGTTATTTCAAGGTCAACCTCATTTTTTTAAATGGTAACCCCTATTTTTTATAGCGGAATCTGAAAGAGCGGAAAATTTTACGTCCGGATATGTATTAAGGTATGAGGTTGAGGTTACCCCCAGAGGTCAAATTGAGGTCAAAGTATGATTTCTTAAAAATTTCGCGAGTTCAGTGGTAAAACAAAACAAACAAAGGTAAGGTTTGGTAAGTTCGAACGAAGACTTGAAGGTGACCTCTGATTCGACCTTGAACCTCATTTTGAGCCTCATTTTTGAGGTTATTTCGAGGTCAACCTCATTTTTTTAAATGGTAACCCCTATTTTTTTAGCGGAATCGGAAAGAGTGTGAAACTTTACATCCAAACATGTACTCAGAACATAGTTCAAGAAGGACCTTGACGTTCATTTGAAGGTCATTTAAACTTAATGACGGTCTGATCTTGTGTAAACTTTTTATCACACTGAGCGAGGTTAATTCTTTAGTAGTTTTCAACGAGAAATCTAATGGTGACCTTGACATTGTCCTTAAAAGTCATGTCAAGTTCAATTTTTTTACATTTAGCGTTACCCAGGAACAACGACGTGGACGTAGTAAAATCTGTTCCCTTTGGGGTGCTTGATTTACGTGAGTCCCCTTGCCTCTCACGATGGGGTGCTTGATTTACGTGAGTCCCCTGCCTCTCACGATGGGGTGCTTGATTTACGTGAGTCGCCTTGCCTCTCACGGTGGGGTGCTTGATTGACGTGAGTCCCCTTGCCTCTCACGATTGGGCGCTTGATTTACGTGAGTCCCCTTGCCTCTCACATTTGATTTCTTTAAACAGTATAACATCTTATTTCAAGTGCTCGAACTGTTCTCCATTCATTTCTTGACAGTAACCTAATCGATGATAGAAAGCACCAACAGCATTTTCAATCATTTCAGTAGGAATGAGAGCTGATTCATCAATGATCCTTTCACGTAATTCATCTAAGTTTAAGGGTTTTGTTTTGAATACACGATCCTTCAGATAACCCCAATAGAAATAATCTAGAGGCGTTAAATCGGGGGACCTAGCTGGCCATTCAATTGCACCGCTTCGTCCTATCCATCGATTAATGAATACTGTATCTAAGTATGTGCGAACGTTTCGTGCATAATGAGCTGCTGCACCGTCCTGTTGATACCATGTGGTATTAAAGTCCTCTCCAGCTATTTCTCTTATAGCAGGAACAATTTGATTCCGCAACATAGTTTCATACTTTTCTGCATTTAAATTGCCATCAATAAAAAATGGTCCTATAATCCTATTATTTAATATTCCAGCCCAGACATTTAATTTTTGTGGATATTGTGACTTGGCTTCTCTTGCCCAATGAGGGTTTTCAACTGCCCAATATCTGCAGTTATGCCTATTTACGCTTGAGTCAAGTTGAAATGTAGCTTCATCTGAGAAGACTATATTTGATGGAAAATTTGGATTTTGTACGATGCGTGCCATCATATCATCACAGAATTCAACGCGACGATCGAAATCATCTTCATTTAACTTGTGTATTAGCGTTACTTTAAATGGATGGAACTTCTCTTTCTTTAGTATGTTATGAATAGATGATTTACTTATTTCGTGCACTTGAGCAGCTCTACGAACGGAAGTATGCGGATCTTCGGTGAATGTTAACACAACATCTAAAGATTTCTCTTCGTTACCTGCTGACATTGGTCTGCCTGATCGAGGTAAATCGCTGATAGTGCCGGTATTTTCAAACCTTCTAACAGTTTTTTGAACTGTTAAAAATGATAGTGGAGTTCCACCAACCCTAAATGAAGCATTAAAAATATCTCTTACGGCCCTATAAGATCGCTGCATGTGTCCCCAACCTCTCATCATGAGAATCGTTATTCTTTCTCTATCAGTGAGTTTGTTCATTTTTATTACTCTTCGTAGTAGACCTTATCCAAAAATACTTTTTGAGTTGAAAATAAAAAGAACTTTTAATTTTCAAAAATATGTTTGAAAGATGACCAACCCTTTTCTGTGGTGGTTATGGAATGAATAATAGTTTATTGTCACTCTAACCATACGAAAAATAACAAGTAACAATGTTCAATATTTAAACGCTTCAAAAAATTTTACAATGAATCAGCTCTCATTCCTACTGAAATGATCAAAAATACTGTTGGTGTTTTCGATCATCGATTAGGTTACTATCAAAAAGTGGATGGAAAATAATTCGAGCACTTGAAATAAGATGTTAGACTGTTTAAAAAAATTAAAAAGTTTACACAAGATCAGACCGTCATTAAGTTTAAATGACCTTCAAATGAACGTCAAGGTCCTTCTTGAACTATGTTCTGAGTACATGTTTGGACGTAAAGTTTCACACTCTTTCCGATTCGTGATCGTGTATTCAAAACAAAACCCTTAAACTTAGATGAATTACGTGAAAGGATCATTGATGAATCAGCTCTCATTCCTACTGAAATGATTGAAAATGCTGTTGGTGCTTTCTATCATCGATTAGGTTACTGTCAAGAAATGAATGGAGAACAGTTCGAGCACTTGAAATAAGATGTTATACTGTTTAAAAAAATCAAATGTGAGAGGCAAGGTGACTCACGTAAATCAAGCGCCCCATCTTGAGAGGCAAGGGGACTCACGTAAATCAAGTACCCCATCGTGAGAGGCAAGGGGACTCACGTAAATCAAGCGCCCCATCGTGAGAGGCAAGGGGACTCACGTAAATCAAGCACCCTATCGTAAGAGGCAAGGGGACTCACGTAAATCAAGCACCCCGAAGGGAACAGATTTTACTACGTCTACGTCGTTGTTCCTGGGTAACGCTAAATGTAAAAAAATTGAACTTGACATGACTTTTAAGGACAATGTCAAGGTCACCATTAGATTTCTCGTTGAAAACTACTAAAGAATTAACCTCGCTCAGTGTGATAAAAAGTTTACACAAGATCAGACCGTCATTAAGTTTAAATGACCTTCAAATAAACGTCAAGGTCCTTCTTGAACTATGTTCTGAGTACATGTTTGGACGTAAAGTTTCACACTCTTTCCGATTCCGCTAAAAAAATAGGGGTTACCATTTAAAAAAATGAGGTTGACCTCGAAATAACCTCAAAAATGAGGCTCAAAATGAGGTTCAAGTTCGAATCAGAGGTCACCTTCAAGTCTTCGTTCGAACTTACCAAACCTTACCTTTGTTTGTTTTCTTTCACCACTGAACTCGCGAAATTTTTAAGAAATCATACTTTGACCTCAATTTGACCTCTGGGGGCAACCTCAACCTCATACCTTAATACATATCCGGACGTAAAATTTTCCGCTCTTTCAGATTCCGCTATAAAAAATAGGGGTTACCATTTAAAAAAATGAGGTTGACCTTGAAATAATCTCAAAAATGTGGTCCAAGGTCGAATCCAAGGTCACCATTGGATTCCTCGTAAAAAATTACTACAAAGGCGACCTTAACATTTTCCAATAGTAATTCAGCTGAGAAATTATTTGGGTGTTTCCAGACTTTTTGGACACGCTGTATATATATATATATATATATATATATATATATATATATACATTTCTCGAAAGGGATGTATAAAGCCCGTTTTTTTATATAAGGGGTTTATGCGGCCCGACCTAGAGTCTATAACCCCAGGGTCCATTATTTCTTTAGTCACTTACCATAGGGAACTCTGGGCTGTAGGCACTAATATACAGTCTTGGGCTACATAAACCCCGATAAGTGTATAATATATATAACTATCCGGAAGCACTATTTCTGGGATTATACAGGATCCTATAGTCCTTTCTCTGAGAGTTGCTCTACACAAGTGACTAAAGAAATAATCCCTCTCTTAGTACCGAAACTCTAGCAAATCCCAGAAATAACGTGAAAAAACGGTCGGAATTTCTAGGAAGTCCAGGAAAAAACAGTGACTTCCCAGATATAACTGTTATATACAGTGTAAAGTCATAGAAATAACTCTTAGAGGTATATATATATATATATATATATATGAGTTTACAAACCCTGACTTACGTTGACGAATTCAAGCACGAAAAGAGACTTATGCAGACTTTGTGGTACTTACGCAGACGTCTGCATAAGTAGGGAGATAATTTTTTTAGTCAAGCGTGACTTATGCAGACAAATTCTTACATGGAACCGGACTTATGCAGATACTCTCTATAACTGGAACCCGACTTATGCAGACAAGTCTGCATAAGTTCCTATATCACAAACATATATATATATATATATTGTTACGTCCGGAGACGTATTCTCATTTTAGAGAAAAAGCATAATTAGTATCAGATATTTCCTGACACATAAAAGCGAGAATGAAACTTAATACTACGCAGCGTTCTGCTTATGCGATCTTGTGACGTATAGAGTCACCCACTCAGGAAGACAACGCATGCAGTTTTTAACATACGGTCGAGCTAGAATCCAAGCCACCGAACTCCGCGGCAGTCGAAAGGCCACACTTTGCTATGCTCAGCATTTCGCAAGTACGACGACCCAGAAAACTTGTAATACATAAGTTGTCAAAAGATGAATTCGATACGCCACCGGGCCCATCTTTAACCTAATTATTTTGTATTATAAAAGAAGTGATGTGTGTCACGCGAATCAGTCACAGCGTACAAGAAACCTGGAGAGCTCCGTGTAACTCAGACGACATTCGAGTCAAGTTGAAATCGTAAGCCTTACTCATCTGGCAAGCAGATCTTATAAATTATTGAAATTGTAATCGTAAGCCTTACTCGTCTAGTAAGCAGATCTTATAAGTTATTTATAGTAAATTTATAAAAGCAAGTGTAAATTCTAAACGTAAAGAACAATTATAGAAAAAGAATTGTAAGTAAAATTACAACGCATCGATCTACCAGAAGCCAGTAGATTGTATTGGTAAATAAATTATTATATTTTATATAATAAACATACATAAAACCAATTACTATTTATTTCCACTTATTTCCGGACTTGACATTGGTTCCCGTACGAATCGAACATTAGTTCATTAGACTGGTTAAAATAAAAGAATAAAAATAATTATTTCTCGGAACGTCACATTGGTTCCGGTACAAATCGAACGTAAGTTCACTAGATTTATACGAAAAATAAGACTGGAATGAGAGGAAACGAATAGTATTTGAAAATTACTAAAAAATATCACTACTAACTGCTTCCGAGCTTCTCATTTTGCAGTAAGAAGTTGAGAGGATTATTGTAGCATAATCGTTTAAACTTCTGAAGATAAACGTGTACGGCTCGTCGAGTTATTAACAACAAATTTCATAACAAAACTATAAGTGAAATAGCAAGTGTCAAAATAAAAGTACATATTGAAATCAAAAGATATTATACGGAAAAAATAGCAGTCAAAGAAAATAAGACAAGTGAAAAAAAAAATCAATAATAAAATATTTAAAAGGAAAAATAATAAAACAAAAGAAAAACATTACAATATATAAACAAGAATATTAAAAGAACAAACAAAGATTATAGGAAAAAGATTAACAATAATTGCCAAATAAGTTGGAAATATATACGGGAAAAATAAAGAATAGAATAAAGGGTTAAACGTAAGAAAGGAAATTGAATAATAATTTAAAACAAAAATTATTAATTCAATAATTCGTGTATAAATAAATAGTGTATTTTAAATAATAAGATATAAAAGCACTATGAAAAATAAAGTGAACGAAAAATAGAAGAGATGGAGATACAAAAGCGGCAAATAAACAAATTATAAAATCATATAAAACAATTACAAAAATATAAGTATACACAAAATATAGTAGAACTAATAATAAAACTATATTAAAAAGAAACATTATAGATATCATAAACAAAGGAGTAATATGTCATGTCAACTAAGGAAGGTACTGAAAATGAGGGAAATAAAGGGATTATAACCAGACAAAAGACCCAAAGCGATCCAAAATTAAAAAAACTGGTAAACGATAATAATAAGCGAACCGATATTTTTCAAAGTAAACCAAAAGTTCAAAGATCACCCCCAAATAATCAATTGAATATAAATAAACCACATACTTACGTTAACATACTAAATAAATCAGAAACAAAGGTAATTAGTGAAAGATTATTTTCCCCATCAACTTCAAAGACAGACCTTAATTTTCCAACGGAAACTGACTCACAGACTATAGTAAATTTAAAACAAACACAGAATATTACAGAACCTTCACAAAAACAAGATATTTCAAAATTAAACATAAATAATTTATCAATTCCAGAATTAAAACAGGATATTACATCACCAATTAATTTTCATACACCGAATATACCAAGTAAGAGCCCTGCATTTTTTGAGGATTCAATATATTTTGAAAACGGCAGGCAAAACGACTATACGGACATAGAAGGATTACTTAATGAACAAAGTTTGATTTTAGCTAGAGATAATAATACAAGTAATAACAGACAGCCAGAAATTCAAATAAACAGAGATTTAATAAATCTCGAAACAGAAATGGCAAACCAAAAGCTTAAACTACCATTCAAAGATGTCGCAAAAATAGTTCCGGAATTTGATGGAAAAAATATGGGACCAGAAGAATATATAGAAAGACTTCAACAAGCAAAAGACATTATTGATAACGCAGATGAAGAAAACTTAGTACGACTTTTGAAAATAAAATTAAAAGGAGAACCATATAAAGCTCTAAAAAAAGCAAATATTACTACTATTGACGTTTTAATTCAAAACATACGGAAAATTTATCCGAGTAAGGAGGATATACATACACTTTATGGAAAATTGATTAGAATAAATCAAGAACCGAACGTAACAGTATTGGAATATGCTAACAAGATTACAGAAATAGGTACCAAAATTTAAGAATTAAAAGCATCAGAACCAAATATTACAGAAGGAAATTTTACAATTTTTAAAACCCAATTAGAAACAGACATATTAAATTATTTTAAAGACGGTCTAAAAAGTGAAATACGATTTGCATTAGGAGAACATGAAACGATACAGAGTGCAATACAAAGAGCAATAGATTTAGAAGCAAATACAGAAAAAAGAATTATGATGAGAAAAGATAACGCAGATATATTATGTAGTTTCGAAAAATCAAATATAAATACCACAAGAGTATATCATTGCCAAATTTGTAAGAATTCCGAACACGAGGCACTATTCTGCGACAATGCATCATGTGTATATTGTAAAAATAAAGATCATCTATCATATTTCTGCAATGTCACAAAAGAGAAAATGAAATTAATTTGTAGATTTTGCAGTTCAAGGGGACATTCGATAGATACTTGTAAATTAAATCACTTAAAAGGAAGTCATTGTCAATATTGCCAAGAAATGGGCCACACAGTTACAAGTTGCCCACTAATAAAAAAATTTGAACTCTGCTGGAAATGCAAGGAAAGAGGTCACGGTCCGAATATGTGTGAAAAAACTGCCAGCGTCGCCGAGCTTTGCGAACACTTTGGTAACGCGAGCCACACAATGAAGAACTGTCCGTCGGCAGTATGTCAAAGGTGCAATAAACCCGGACACATAATGAAGTATTGTCAAGTAACAAGGAAAATGATTTGGTGTACTATCTGTGCGCTAGAAGGACACGACACTTCGGATTGCCAGACGGCAGGAGTTAGGACTATGCAGGGAAGGCAACATCCATTTGGAAATATAATAACTTGCCGAATTTGCGAGGCGATCACGCATACAGCATATTGCCCTGATCGGAACACAAATTCAAATATGAATACCAATTACCCAAATATTAACCCAAACTATAGAAACTTAGAGAATAAATACACGTATTATACACAAAGCAATTCAAGAAATACAAACGAATTCAATAAAACCCAACAGCAAAATTATCACCCAAGAAATACGAATTTTAACGAACAAATAAATACACGAAATGGGAAAAAACAATACTGTCAATTTTGCAAAATGTCAGGACACGAGATAGTAAATTGTAGGAAATTACAGAAAGCAGAGATGATACCAATCTGTGCGTACTGTAAAAGAAAGGGTCATACAATGGAAAACTGCTTTATATTAAGAGATATAGAAAGTAGGATAGAAAGGTTTTGCAATATTTTCAAAAGCACAACGCATTCTTTAGAGGAATATTTCAAAAAACCAAACTATGAACAAAAAAATTCGGAAAACTAATAAATTCTTCTGGAAATGAGTGGACTAGAAGGGTTAATAAAAAACCACTAGAAAATAGCGCAGATATTAAAATAAATACAGTTAATGAGGATAAACTCATAAAAATAAATAGCAATGATAGGACGGTTACGGACATCGATTTATGATGAAACAAAAAAATTAAACCCTACAATTCATAAAGGTAATCAACAAGAAGTACAATTATTGAATGAACAAACCGAGAATTTGCAAATGGATGAGGAAGTTGGAAAGTTATCCTATTCAATATCTTATGAACCCGAGTTAATCAGTAAAAGTGAAGTAGATATAACATCGGGAATAACATTTTACGATGACGTAATAAAAATTTTAAATACAATTCCAATATTAAAGGAAGAAGAAAAGGAACATTTGCAACAGAAAATGTTAAATGAAATTTTATCAGAAAAATTCTGGAAGATAGCAAAAATAATATTAGATCATTAATAAATAATATTAATATTGCTATTGAAAATAATGATCAGGCAATTGATTTTGAGGAAATCGGATGAATAGACTACAAACAATTTTTGACAATAATTAATAGGAAGATTGAAGTAGATTTAGAAGAGTATAATAAACTTTATGGAAATGGAAAAGAATATGATTTTATCTCTTACGAAATAGACAATCTACCGGAGGGGTTTCAAATAATAGAGGACTTTAACATAAATGAGAATGAGATTTTAAATTTAGGATCAATAAATTTTATAGGGGAAGATGATTCAATACAAGATTTAAAAGGGGTTACTCGAGAAGGAAAATTATTAGAAAAAATATATTATCAAGAATTGCCTGAAAATATTAAAACAACGATTAGGGACCTAGTTTTGGAAAATAAAGTTTTGGTTAGAGGGAGAAGGTTTAGGATCATGTAATGTGGAACAACATGAAATAAATTTAACACACGACAAACCCGTATATGTGAAACAATTTCCTTTACCACACAAATTGAAGGAAATAGCAATAGAGGAAACTCAAAAATTAATAACAAATAATCTAGTAAGAAACTCAAAAAGTACTTTTAACGCTCCAGCATGGATTGTAGCAAAAAAACAACTAACAGACGGACAAAAACGATGGCGTTTACTTATAGATTATAGGAAACTAAATGAAAAAACAATTCCAGATCCATATTTACTTCCAAATATTATAGAAATATTCGATCAACTAGGAAAAACTGAATTCTATCATGTCATAGATTTAAAATCGGATTTTCACCAAGTACCTATGAAACCAAATGATATACATAAAACAGCGTTTAGCATAAATCCTTTAGGACGTTTTGAATTTCGCGTATTACCTTTCGGATTGAGAAATTCACCGCGTACGTTTCAAAGAGTTCTGAATACGATTTTAGGCGATTTGATCGGTAAAATATGCTTTGTGTTTATCGAAGATATAATCATTTTTGGAAAAACTGTGAAAGAAGCAAACGAAAGATTTAACGCAGTAGCACAAAAATTACGAGAAGCAAATTTAAAATTAGAACCCAAGAAATGTGAATTTTTTAAGGAAGAAGTTTGTTATTTAGGACATATTATAAGCAGAGATGGTATCAAACCCGACCCAAAAAAGGTCGAAGCAGTAAAAAACTTCCCGACACCAAAAAATGTTAAGAATATTCGAGAGTTTTTGGGACTCTCAAACTACTATAGAAGGTTTATAAAAAACTATGCAAAAATAACTTAACCTTTAAATATTTTGCTAGAAAAAGATGAGAAATTAATTTGGGGAATAGATCAAGAAAAGGCTTTCAACGATGTGAAAGAAACACTCTGTAAAGCCCCAGTTTTGCTGTATCCGCGATTTGACGAACCATTCATTATCACGAGCGATGCTTCGAATTTTGCTTTGGGTGCAATTTTATCTCAAGGCGAAATAGGTAAAAATCCGGCAGTAGCTTACGCATCAAGAAGTTTACATAAGGCGGAACTGAAATATCACACATACGAAAAGGAAGCTTTAGCTATCATGTTCGCAATAAAAACGTTTAGAAACTATATTTACGGAACAAGGTTCACAATAGCTACGGATCATAAACCACTTTTATGGCTAAAATCAGCTGACAATAATACTAGAGTGCAAAAATGGAGACTCAAATTATCAGATTATGAATTTGATGTTATCTACAAACCAGGAAAACAAAATGCAAATGCAGATGCATTATCGCGAAATCCGATAGAAATATTTGTAGTTACAAGAGCACAAAAGAAAAGAGAATCAAATAAAAGTATAGAATTAACGAGTCAAATGAATCATGACGACAAAATCAAGATTTTAAATGATAATCGGATAGAAATGAAAACAAAACGAGGCAGACCAAGGAAACCGAATAAAACACATATCAGAAATAATGGAAAAAGAGACGGAAGTACTACAAATAATATAATTGAGAAACAAAAACGCGACAATGTAGTATATTCAAAAAATGCAATTCAATTCAGAAATGACAACATTGTACATTTAGTAACACAAGATTATAAATCACTAGACGAAAATACTGATTTATTAATAAAAAATAAAAATCTAAAAATAAATACAAGTCTAAAAAAGGGGGGAATTGATATTATTAATATTGGAAATAGGAAATTATTTATTTTATGACTCGATATATCAATGACATCAAACATCGTTAAGGAAAATTTAGTAAAGTTATTCAGAATATTAAAAGAAATATTAATTAGAATAAAAATATCTATTTTTAGTATATCAAAAAATATTGAAATTTTAAATATAAGTCAGATAGAGATAGAAGAAATTTTAAAACAAATTTTTAACGATTCGAATATAAAGATAATAATATGTTCAAATAACGTCAACTATGTACAAAATACAGATAGAGACAGAATTTTCAATATGTATCACTCTTCTACAATAGGAGGGCATTCCGGTGTAAATCGAACTTATAACAGAATTAAAGAAGAATATTTTTGGGAAAATTTAAAATCGGATATTCAAAACACAATAAAGAATTGCGATGACTGTCAAAGAAATAAACTAAAACGGAAAAAAACTAAACAACCTATGATTATAACAGACACAACAATAAAAACATTTGACAAGATTGCTATGGATATAGTAGGACCATTTAATATTACAAAAAATAACAATAAATATATATTATCTATTCAGGATCAATTATCGAAATTCATAATTCTAACATGTTTAAAAGATCAAACGGCAGAATCGGTATCAGATGCCTTTATAAAAAGATTCATATGTATTTTTGGATCACCTAAAATAGTATTAACGGACAGGGGAACAAATTTTACTAGCAAAATGATGAAACAAATAGCAAAAAGATTTAAATTTGATAAGATCGAAACAACAGCTTTTTCCCCACAATCTAACGGGTTTCTAGAATGAGCTCATCACCCATTATGTGAATATCTTAAAAATTTTTCAACAAAAAAATACGAATGGGATGAATTTTTAGAATTCGCACAATTTCATTACAATACGAGCGTACACACTAGCCACAAATTTACACCGTACGAAATAGTTTTTGCTTCTCCTGCTAAAATTCCATCTAGCGAACCAATTAAGAAATCAGAATTATTGCCTACATATAACGGATACTTAGAAAAATTAATTAAAAACATGAGAGAAATTGCTTAAATAGCAAGTGGAAGTTTAATAGTTTCAAAGGAAAAATCCAAAAATTATTACGATAAATTTATAAACCCAGTACAGTTTGATAAGGGTGATAAAGTATGGTTAATTAAAGAGCCAAAACCGGATAAACTTGAAAAAGATCATTACCAGGGCCCTTTTGACATATTAAAAATAAATGAAAATAACAGTATCACTATTAATTATAAAGGAAAAGCAAAAACTGTACACTCAAATAAATTAAGTCTTGTTAACGGCAAAAAAGAAATAAATAGTAAAACAACTTTCTGTTTTAGGAAATGGAGAAAATATTATTAAAAATTTTCATAATTTTAACCTTCATCAAATATAATAAAGCCATAATTGGATTCAACTGCGGTTCTGCTGATCCAGCAGTAAAAACATACTCCTTAGTGGATACCGGGGAATGCGATTTCCATGAAGAAGATTTGCAAGTATCTAATACAACCATAGAATTATTACAATTAGCGGAATTCAAAACAAGTTATGTAATTCAATATAAAATAGAAATAAGACGAACAATATATCACTGCGGAATGTTCAGTCATTTAGGTCCAGTTGAAAACGGTTTACAAGAATATTTATACGACGTTGGCGCGGAGCAATGTAAATTTATTCATAATACAGGAATATTTAAATATGACGATTCTCACACAATAGCGAATATTAAAATAAATGAGACTAAAACAGTAGGAATCGATCTAGCAGGAAAAATCGAAGAGAAATCTTGTTCAGGAGGCACCTACGCGGATGATTATGGAAGTTGGAATAATGTTCTTGTTCAAGGCCTCATAAAAATTACGCTCATGGAAGAATATGTAAAAGTAAACTTAAACAATAATAAATTACATTTAAACTCGGGAACAACATGCAAATTCCCGGACGAACGTTGCATAGACGCGCAAGCCGGTTATGCATTTTGGTCGCATGTTCCAAACGAAAATTGTTTTGACAACAAATACGATGTTTTATTTAAAGGCACCGTAACAAAAACATTATCACCAAATCAGGAAGTAATGTATACAATAAATACTTATGATATATCTTTTTCTTTAAACGCTGTAGAAAATATTAAGTTTTGCGACAGAATTATAACGAAAACAGAATATCCTAAATTATTTATTTACGAAAAAAGTAATGTAAATATTTTATTCGATAATGATGTGAGTCAACAGCGAGATCTAAGTAATATAGATATTTTTGCGTATACAAATGCGAAATTTGTACATGCAGAAAAACATTTTCGGGCGCAATTTAAAAGGTTATATTTAAATATTTTAACAAAAATGTGCGAGTTAGAGAGAAAAGAAATCCAAAATTCCTTATCGCTTACATCAAATTTCCCAGATGAATTTGCTTATAATGTTATGCAGAAGCCAGGATACATTGCTAGACTTGCAGGAGAGGTGGTACACATAATAAAATGTACCCCGATTAACGTAAAAATTCACCATACTAAGGAGTGTTACGAGGAACTTCCCGTAATATCAGGAAACACTACTTGGTTTTTGACGCCGAAAACACATATTTTGATTAGAACGGGAACACAGATCGAGTGTGATTCAATAATTCCACCCTATTATAAGGTAGACAATAACTGGATAAGTTTCACGCCTACGCCGAGAAAAATAGAGAAAAATATCGCTGTTTTCAAGCCTAAAATTATCAAAAACTGGATACCGGAAAAACTGAATTCCTTAGCAACAAGTGGAATATACACCCAACAAGATCTGGAAAAATTCGAGGAAAGATTACTCTTTCCAATGGAAAAGAAATCCATCGTAAATACCGTAGCAAAATTCACACAAAGTGCAAATTCTGCAAAAGATGACTTGATGAGAAATTTTCTAACAGAAAAAACACTCACTCATATTGCTGAAAGCACTTGGAATAAAATAATAGAAAAATATGAAGAATATGGAACAATAAGCTCAGGAATCATTATGACATTAATAATAATGCAGTTAACGAAAATGATAGTAGATCTGATAATAAGAGGATATACACTCCAAAAACTATACGGATGTTCCAGACATTTATTTGGATCAATATTCACGTCTGTAACACACTTATTAGTAGTGTTGAACAAGATAAATGATACGGAAGGACAACATTTTAGAAATAGAAGAGATATCGCGAGCGAACTTCAGGAAATAGTAGTAACGAAACCTACCATATCTATGCCATTAAAAGAAAAACATTCTACAAAAATAGAACACGAATTACAAGAGTTTGAACCAAGAAGAGTTGTAAATCTAAGACCCTTGCCACCCCTTCCACCACGTCCTATTGTAACTAACTCTACAAATTCCACATCCACATCCCAGAAAAAACCCGAAGGAGAACTTTTCGGAATTTAACTGATACAAACGATAGAAATATAAAATATTTTGTTTTATTATTATTACAAAGAGCCCTTAAATGTCAGTCTACGTAGCAAGAATTATTCACCGTTTTAAAGGGGAAGGGAAATAGATGATATTAAATCATTCTCTAAAAAGAACAAATTGGTAACCGTCAGACCAAAACATAAAGAAAACTATAGAATCATACTACAAAACTTTCATATACGAAATCAAGCAAAGAAATTAAACAAAACCAGAAACAATTCTACTACAATTGTAAAATAATAAAATTAAAAGAAAATTAAGCATCATTATACAAAATAATCAATAACAAAATTTTACAAATTGTGAAAGTAAGAACAGAATTTTACTATTGCTATTATTATTATTACCACTACTACTATTCATATTAATTATTATTATTGATTTCTTTAATGAGAAGACAAGGGATAAGAAGGGAAAATAAGAATAGAAATGAAGAAAAAAAATATATTCAAAACAAAAATAAGTTTTTCTTCCTCATATATTAATTATATAAAATATTATAAAATACATACATAAGTAGAAATAAATATACACTAAGCTTTAAAAATAATATCATCCCCTAAGTAAAATATAGTCCCGAAACATGATTGAACGAAGCGTAATCTGACCCTCCAGTCCACATACACATCTAATAAATAAAATAATCTACGCAGTCCGAAAAAGTCATCCTCATCACTATTCACACGAACTAACTGCACCTGTCCCATCATCAAGGAGACGGACTCCTCTAACTCGAGTAAAGTGGGCAACTCCAGAATCTCGAAATCCGGCCGAGCCAGATCTTCTCTTTCTCGCGGGTCAAGGCGGAACCATTGATTTATCTGAAATCAAAGAAGGAAAATAAATCTTAATTGTATATTTTATAACATTAAATTCAATAGATGAGATAAGCAAAGTTGCAGGTGTATATAAATAAAATAATAGACTCTTACCCTATAAAATCGAGACACATTAGGCCTCTCCAGAGTACCAATGACCTCTACGCCCCACTGAAATAGGTCATTCATGGAACATAAATAAATATTCCTGGTCCTCTTGTGAACAAGCTGATGAACCTATAATACACATAGACAAAATTAATAACATAAAATTTACAAAAGCTTCAATTAAAATAGTAATAATAATTACACTGATGATAGGAGCCATTTTTTTTTCTTTTTTCCAGTGTACAGGTTAAAGAAGAATTTAGAACTGATGATATTGAATGCATAACTATCTCGCTTTATATACCCCATTTCTGTATATTCCTGCGGAATTTCGGTAGGCGACAGTTAATGAACTCTGTGTCATCAAACTTACGACTCATCAGAAAAACTTTCCTCATAGCGAACCGTCGGTTTACACATATTGTGCTGCACACAATGCTACCGTTCCAATGCTACGCGTATAAGCCGCAACCGAAAATTTCTTAATAAAGATGATCTCAATTTATCATCTATAACCCAATTAAACCGCATAATAAAACTGCGAAATGCATCACGCGCGTCAGTCACAGCGTACAAGAAACCTGGAGAGCTCCGTCAAACTCAGACGACATTCGAGTCAAGTTGAAATCGTAAACCTTACTCATCTAGCAAGCAGATTTATAAATTATTGACATTGTAATCGTAAGCCTTACTCGTCTAGTAAGCAGATCTTATAAATTATTTATAGTAAATTTATAGAAGCAAGTGTAAATTCTAAACGTAAAGAACAATTATAGAAAAAGAATTGTAAGTAAAATTACAATGCATCGATCTACCAGAAGCCAACAGATTGTATTGGTAAATAAATTATTGTATTTTATATAATAAACATACATAAAACCAATTACTATTTATTTCCACTTATTTCCGGACTTCACCTTGGTTCCGGTACCGGGAATCGAACCCGAGCCTTCTGGGTGAAAGCCAGACATCCTAGCCACTAGACCATACCGTTCTAAAGGAGGAGGTGTTACGTCCGTGATGTATCCCTAAATTACATTTAATATTCATATTCTCATCAGTAATTTCTTGATCCACAAAATTATGTGATTGCAAATTTATTGACACCCACGTATCAACTAGCATAGAGAAAAAAATTTCAACACAGGGAAATTGTAAACATTCTTGTACGAAATGAACCACAATTTTAAACGAACCATATTGAAATTATTAAAAATTTCTCAAAATATTTTATGAAAGATGTTGTTGTATTTATAGTTAACTTTCCATCTTATAATTGTAATTTGAAATTATTGTAACAGAAAATTACTGATAGCTAACTATTATTATACTTGTTGAGTCTCTACGATATTCAACATTCTCAGGGGGGAAGTATTACGTCTGTGACGTATCTCTAAAATCAAATTAACAATGCATATTTATCGCCAGTAATTTTCTGACATACAAATGTCGTATATGCGAATTTCGACAACTATGCACTTTTAACTGTACGGTTTCGCGACACTCCAAGTCAATGAACTCTTCAAAATACAAATACAGCAATTTTTATGTTCCAGCAAGAAAAATATACGCTAAATACAACTGTCAATTGAAACAATGCGCACCAAAGTAATTAACAATTTAGATACTTAAAATTCTAATAGGTGTAAACCATTAGTGAAAACCATTAAAATACCTTGATTCTATTTTAAAAATTAACTTCGATACAAATTTATGCGACGCAGCATTTCGTTTGTGCGAAATCATGACGGAGTGAGTCACCGACCTCAAACAATCAAGTTAAATGATGACTAAACCAGAAAACACCAGTGCCAGTGCCAGCAGATAGGGGAAGGCTACAATCAAGAACTTACATTCTGCCATCAAATTCGTCATGAGAACCGAGATAGGGCGGTCAGAAAGGAAAATTAGTAGATCAAATCAACATTCGAACAGCCAACCTCAAAAGTACTAAAAGGGGGCAGTTGAAAACTTAAACTTGATAACTATGAATTTAAAATAACCAATGGTCATGATTTTGTAAATCAAAGTATTAATTGTTTAAACCATATTTATTATTTTATTATAATTATTATTACTACTATTACTATTACTATTATAAATCGTCTTATTATTTTTATCATTAAATCAAATTCTGTAACAGAAAATCTCTGATACATTTGTTGAATCTCTACGACATTCAACAGTCTAAGGGGGGAGGTGTTACGTCCGAAGACGTATTCTCATTTTAAAGAAAAAGCATAATTAGTATCAGATATTTCCTGACACATAAAAACGAGAATGCAACTTAATACTACGCAGCGTTCTGCTTATGCGACCTTGTGACGTATAGAGTCACCCACTCAGGAAGACAACGCATGCAGTTTTTAACATACGGTCGAACTAGAATCCAAGCCACCGAACTCCGCGGCAGTCGAAAGGCCACACTTTGCAATGCTCAGCATTTCGCAAGTACGACGACCCAGAAAACTTGTAATACATAAGTTGTCAGAAGATGAATTCGATACGTCACCGGGCCCATTTTTAACCTAATTATTTTGTATTATAAAATAAGTGATGTGTGTCACGCGAATCTGTCACAGCGTACAAGAAACCTGGAGAGCTCCGTGTAACTTAGACGACATTCAAGTCAAGTTGAAATCGTAAGCCTTACTCATCTAGCAAGCAGATCTTATAAATTATTGAAATTGTAATCGTAAGCCTTACTCGTCTAGTAAGCAGATCTTATAAGTTACTTATAGTAAATTTATAAAAGCAAGTGTAAATTCTAAACGTAAAGAACAATTATAGAAAAAGAATTGTAAGTAAAATTACAACGCATCGATCTACCAGAAGCCAGCAGATTGTATTGGTACATAAATTATTGTATTTTATATAATAAACATACATAAAACCAATTACTATTTATTTCCACTTATTTCTGGAATTCACGATATAAATCTGTAAATAACTGTAAATAAGTGTATTTACAAAAATAAAAATGTTCCATACAACTATTCAACATGTAAGAAAAAATATTTTTATAAATAAACGCATATAAATGTATATAAACGTATATAAATGTGAAAATTGTTCCAATTATAACTTTTATATACACTTATTTACATTTCTATAGATTTTCCATTTCCATCAGGGAGGCTGTAATTAATATACTTATCTGATAGAATGAGGTTAGAAATATCTTCATCCTTTTTTATTTAAAGTCCTCTATACTGCACAAGAAATGTCCCTTTACCCCTATTGAAATTTGCGCGATTTGAAACCCTTACAAAAATTTTTGCTGCAAATAATCTAATAAATATTTTTGTAATCATAAGAGTGGAGTCTCTGTGTATACACGGTGACCCATTTTAATCGCCGCACCCGGATTTCTCGGAACCTAAGCCAGATAGAGAAAAATGGTTCAGACAAAAGTTATAGGGGACAAAGGGGGCCACATAATGGCGCTAAAGGCTTTGACCTTGAACTTGACCTTTGAGGTTATTTCAAGGTCAAAGTGGTTTTTTCATATGGAAACACCTAGTTTTGACCCCGGATTCGGAAAGAGCGAGAAATTTTACGTTCAAAATCATATTGAGAAATTTTTTCCAAGGTCATTTGAAGGTCAAATCTAGGTCAAACTCAGAAAAGTCCGTTTAAAATCGTTTTTTTCCATGAACCACAGGCTAAGCTGGTTCAAATTGCTCGTAGGCTTAATAGAGGAACCCACACACCCAAAACTTACCCTGTTGAAAATATCCATGTGGATTTTACATTGATTTCCACATGGAATCCATATGGAATCCATATGGAATCTATACGGATTCCATATGGATTCCACGTCGATTCCATGTGGAAATCAGTCCCAAATCGTCCTGTGGATTTCCACATGGAATTCCATATAGATTTCTATATGAATTTTTCTACAAACATTTGTAAAACAAAATCCGTATGGATTTCCATGTAGATTTCCATGGAGAAATCCAGATAAAAACGATATGATCCATATAGATTTCCATATGGATTTCCATGTGGTAATTTAAATGTTTATAAAAATGTTTATTTATAAAATTTTTAAATTTTTTTACTAGGGATACGTTTCTTACCATATCAGTAAAGCATAGAAAATTATAAACTATAATTTCCTCTTATGTAATTCTTCGAAAAGATTCTACAGTACTTGTTGTCAAAAATATGTATCCTAGTAAAAAAAAAATATAACAATTTTATAAATAAACATTTTTATAAACATTAAAATTATCATATGGAAATCCATGTGGAAATCTATATGGATCATGTCGTTTTTACTTGGATTTCCCCATGGAAATCTACATGGAAATCCATACGGATTTGGTTTTACAAATGTTTGTAGAAAAATTCATATAGAAATCTATATGGAATTCCATGTGGAAGTCCACAGGACGATTTGGGACTGATTTCCACATGGAATCGACATGGAATCCATATGGAATCCGTATAGATTCCATATGGATTCCATATCGATTCCATGTGGAAATCAGTGTAAAATCTACATGGATATTTTCAACAGGGTACACATCCTAATAAACAAAACTCAAACTCGCACATCCTAACCCCATACACTTCATGCCCTCACATGCTGAACTGTTACACCCCGGTCCCACAACCATACCCCACACCCCCAGTCCCACACATCCCTACCCCACGCATGCTAATCCACTCATCCTGAACCCTGAAAAATTTTTCTCAAGGGCAAAATGATTTTTTAACGGAAACTTTAAGATCGTTGAAGCTTCTGATATAAATGTATTAACCTTACTTTTTGCGCTACCCAGAAACAACGACGTGGACGTAGTAAGGATTGTTTCCTTTGGGGTGCTTAATTAAAGTGAGTCCCCTTGCCTCTCACTGGTCGGGGTGCTTGATTATAGTGAGTCCCCTTGCCTCTCACTGTTCGGGCAGCTTGATTATAGAGAGTCCCCTCGCCTCTCACTAATGTAAATAAATTTTTATTTAACCTCGAAAGAAGGGTTCGAAATGACGACCATTTGCTTCAAGGCACGTAGTCAAACGCCTTTGAAAATGGCTAACTGTGTTCTGCAAAGTTTGCCTCGGAATGGCAGCGCATGCTCGACGAATGCTATCCTGCATATCTGCTCTTGTAGTGGGTTGTTGCTCAAAAACAGCATTTTTTAAATACCCCCATAAATAGAAATCTGGTGATGTAAGATCCGGTGAGCAAGCAGGCCAGTTAAGCGGACCTCCTCGACCAATCCATCTGTTACCATAGTGCTCATTGAAAAAAGCCCTTACAATTCGAGTGAAATGTGGTGCTGCGCCGTCCTGCTGGAGCCACATTCTTCGTCGCGTTTCTAAATCAACATCTTCCATCAATCCAGGTAGTTCATCTCTTATTAGCGTCAAATAGGTATGTTGATTTACATTTGCTTCAAAAAAATAAGGGCCAATCAAATATCCATTGATAATCCCGCACCATACCATAATACTCCAACGTCTTTGATGGTTTACAGTTCTGACCCAATGAGGATTCACATCAGACCAATAATGGCAATTATACCTATTCAGTTCCCCATCACTTTGAAATTGTGCCTCATCAGAAAAAAGAACAAAGTTAAAAAAGTCTGGATCATTTTCTATCATTTGTAAAGCCCATTGGCAAAACACAATATGCTGTTGGAAATGCTGAAACTGTAGCTCTTGAACCAAAGTAATATGATACGCGTGATGTTGAAGCACCTTCATAATTCTTAAAAAAGTATTTCTTGGAATACCAATTTCCCTTTCAACTCGACGAGCACTAATGTGTGGGTCAAGATGAATTATTGCAACGATAGTTACAACTCGATTATCATTTTCATCATACTCATGGCACCTACGTTGGCGAACCATGTCTCCAGCACGAGCTCTTTGAGTTAAACGTCTGATAGCTCTATCGTCAGGATGTCGTCTGTCAGGATAGCGTTCAGCATAAAGTCTTGCCGCACCACAATAATTATTTTGGCTTGCTCCTAAAACCAAAATCATATCAACGATCTCGTTGGGCGGATAGTCAGCCATTTCAGAGCCAGCTATTAATTACTATTAAATTTAAATAGTAAAATGGTATCAAAAATATGAATAATTATAAGGCTCGCCCGTATACGGTCGCGCCTAAAAAGGAAAAACGTTGGAAAATTACGGTAACTTTAATTAGCTAACTGTAATTACCATAAATACTTCGTTTGTCACACTTCTTTAATTTTAAATTTTAAAATAAAATAATCGTTAAAACATTAACGGTATTCAATTCAATAAAGCATTATTTCTTATTTTAATTGCAAATAAAACTAAAACTTCCTTTTATTTTTTTGTTTTATGTAAATAATGTGAATTAGTAGCGTTCGAATTTCAGAAATACTAATTTTGATATTGTAATCATTAAAAACACATCTACGAAGAAAATAGGTTCCCTCAATGGTTCTTTTAAATTTATTTTTCAGGTTCTAGCAGGATAGTGGAGCACCACATTTCACGCTCATAATAACAGCATTTTTTAATAAATACTTTAGTATTAGATGAATTGGTTGAGGAGGTCCGGTGAAATGTCTTGCTTCTTCATCGCATACTTCACCATCAGAATTTTTTTTATGGGGGTATTTGAAAAATGCTATTTTTGAGCAACAACCCACTACAAGAGCAGATATGCAGGATAGAATTCGTCGAGCATGCGCTGCCATTCCGAGACAAATTTTGCAGAACACAGTTCGCCATTTTCAAAGGCGTTTGACTATGTGCCTTGAAGCAAATGGTCGTAATTTCGAATACTTGCTTCGAGGTTAAATAAAAATTTATTTACATTAGTGAGAGGCGAGGGGACTCACTATAATCAAGCACCCCGAACAGTGAGAGGCAAGGGGACTCACTATAATCAAGCACTCCGACTAGTGAGAGGGAAGGGGACTCACTTTAATTAAGCACCCCAAAGGAACCAATCCTTACTGCGCCCACGTTGTTGTTTCTAGGTAGCGCAAAAATTAAGGTTAATACATTTATAGCAGAAGCTTCAACGATCTTAAAGTTTCCGTTAAAAAATCATTTTGCCCTTGAGAAAAATTTTTCAGGGTTCAGAATGTGTGGGTTTGGGGTGTATGGGATTAGCATGCGTGGGGTAGGGATGTGTGGGACTGGGGGGTGTGGGATATGGTTGTGGGACCGGGGTGTAACAGTTCAGCATGTGAGGGCATGAAGTGTATGGGGTTAGGATGTGCGAGTTTGAGTTTTGTTTACTAGGATGTGTAAGTTTTGGGTGTGTGGATTCCTCTATTAAGCCTACGATCAATTTGAACCAGCTTAGCCTGTGGTTCATGGAAAAAAACGATTTTAAACGGACTTTTCAGAGTCTGACCTAGATTTTACCTTGAAACGACCTTGGAAAAAATTTCTCAATATGATTTTGAACGTAAAATTTCCCGCTCTTTCCGAATCCGGGGTCAAAACTAGGTGTTTCCGTATGAAAAAACCATTTTGACCTTGAAATAACCTCAAAGGTCAAGTTCAAGGTCAAAGGCGTTAGCGCCATTATGTGGCCCCCTTTGTCCCCTATAACTTTTGTCTGAACCATTTTTCTCTATCTGGCTTAGGTTCCGAGAAATCCGGGTGTGGCGATTAAAATGGGCCACCGTGTATATTTGATAACAAATACAAAATTACTGATTTATTTTCAAAACTTTTTAGAATGATTTCACATTTGTAATAGAAATCATATTTAGCAGATTCCGTAGTACTCGATCCTTCGCTTGGATGTTCCGTTTCTTCATTTCGAGCCACTGACCAGACTTCATTTTTATCACTGGACTCAACAAGTTCTTCTGAAGTAAATAGCTCATCAACTTCTATCACTTTCAAATTTTCAAAATAATCCATCAGCAAATTGGCTATTTCATTACCCATTAATATAGCCTCAGAAGAAGGCTTATCCATTTCATTTCTTAACAAGAAACCTTCTCCTTCAAGGATTTCAAAGCAAACCTGAATACGTTCACTAAAACGTGTTTTCGTCAAAGAATCAGGTGAACATATTTCATCATTTGCTTCAGGCTCATTATTAGCCATTTTGCACTTAGAATAACATCTCAAAATTAGAAGTAAAAATCTAGAATTGTAACTATAAATGATTAGTATAAAAATTAAATAAAATAAATCAATGTTAAAATACTAAAATATAAAGAAATAAATCTAGAAAATTAATTGTACATGATTGGCAATTTATATTTAATAAATTAAATAAAGATAAAATAGATCAATAAAACAATAAAGTTAAAATTAAAATGAAGATATTAATGAAATGATGTAAAAAATAATAATTCAATATTACTAATGAACACATACGTAATAAAATAAATATAAGGAAAAATAATATGTTAATGAAATAAAATAACTGTAACTATAATAAAATATATTCGAGAAGAAATCCAAAGATATCCAAGTGCCTTTGCAGCTTACAGTTGGCAAACAATAACCACTTTTTTGCGAATTTTTTCAAAAAGATCACGAAATCGATTAGTCAAACGTGTCGACCAATCGCATGCATAGGATATCCAACGTTTTATACGTCTGTAGAATACACATAGCACGAACATAGACTAATATTCTTTGTATATAATAAACTATATATACACAGAGATTCCACTCTTCTGATTACAAAAATCTTTATTAGATTATTTGCAGCAAAAATTTTTGTGAGGGTTTCAAATTGCGCAAATTTCAATAGGGGTAAAGGGATATTTCTTGTGCAGTATAGAGGACTTTAAATGAAAAAGGATGAAGATATTTCTAACCTCATTCTATCAGACAAGTATAATAATTACAGCCTTCCTAATGGAAATGGAAAATGTATAGAAATGTAAATAAGTGTATATAAAAGTTATAATTTGAACAATTTTCACATTTATATACGCTTATATACATTTATATGCGTTTATTTATAAAAATTTACTCTTATTTACATTTACATATTTTTTCTTACACGTTGAATAGTTGTATGGAACATTTTTATTTCTGTAAATACACTTATTTACAGTTATTTACAGATTTATATATATATATATATATATATATATATATATATATATATATATATATATATATATATATATATATATATATATATATATATATATATATATATATATATATATATTGCGGAAACCGGTACATTTGAGGATCTATAGTTTTTTTCTCCAGAGTTCGTATATGCTTGACTAAAGAAATAACTCCCTCTCTGCGTTGAAGGTATTAATATAAATCCTTAAAAGTACCGCTTCTACCGAAGGAATTTTGAGGATGTCCTCAAAAGTCCGAAAAATCCTCAAAGTATCGAATCCGTGCTGACATAGATCCTCAAAAGCTGCATATATATATATATATATATAAATATGAAATTCTGGAAGTTTGAGGATTATATTCAGCACCCGCTTGGAAGTTTGAGGGGTTATGGGAAGTTTGAGGAGCCTCCTCAAACTTCCAATCTATATATTCAGCATCCGAGCGGAAGTTTGAGGGGTTTTCTAGAGTCTATTTGTCTAGAGTCGGTAACCTGAGGGTTATTATTTCTTTAGCCACTCTGACCGACCGGGGTTGAGCTCCTCAAACTTACTAGCCTAATATATATATATATATATATATATATATATATAAATATCATTATACGGTATTTTGAGGATTTCATAAAGAATTTGTATAATAGTGGTGACACAAATATAAACATTGTTATAAACAACCAATAAACAAGTGCGTGACTAAAGAAATAATGACCCTAAGGTTATTGACTAACACCACGTCGCCTGCGGCGCCCGCTTTTACGAAAAAATATCACGGAATTTTCGAAATGGATGTATTAACACACTATTGTGGAAACCGCTGAAAAATCCTCAAAATGCCTCTCGAGTGCTTTGGACTTTTGAGGAGACTCCTCAAAATGCCTACAAAATCCTCAAAATTCGGTATATATGACTTACATAATCCTCAAAATGCGTCCCAGATGTGAATATATATATATATATATATATATGTTTGTAAATTGGTACTTTTGAGGAGATGTGAACCTTTCGCTCAGAGTTCGGACAATGTGACTAAAGAAATAATCAGGTTACCGACTCTGAGAAAAGGGGGTATAGATTTCTCCTCAAAAGTCGCAATTCTTGCTTTGAGAAATTTGAGGAGTCTCTTCAAAATGCCGACATCTCTTCAAAAGTACCGATCTAGATGTTGATATCTCTTCAAATATACCAATTCCCATAGTTATGATATTATATATATAAACATATAATATATACGCACACACACACACACACACTTATCGGGGTTTATGTAGCCCAAGACTGTATATTAGTATCTACAGCCCAGAGTTCCCTATGGCAAGTGACTAAAGTAATAATGGACCTGGGGTTATAGACTCTAGGATGGGCCGCATAAACCCCTATATTTATAAATATTATGAAGCCCGGGCTGCATAATCAAAATCGGGCTCGATAAACCCCTATTTTTAAAAAAGGGGCTTTATAAACCCCTTTCGAGAAATGTATAATATATTTATATATATATAAGTATATATACACATACTCTGAACTCTAATACTTGAAAGAGAGAAAGAGGAGAAAAAAAATTTCGTATCGGTAGTGCCGGCAACTGACATCGCGCGATGCCCGGCGTGAAACTCGTCCTATACCACATCACGTACAGCGCTTTGTGGCTTCTAAACTCACAGCATTCCGTTTGTCCAGAAGGGATTTGTATAATCACGCCGGAGCATGCACCACAATCATCACGGCATATACTTAACGCGCGCGCACTAGTTTTGTATATACGCACTCTGAGTTTTAGTTATGCTTACGCGCACGTTTTGTTTTCTCTCTGTCTCTTTCTAACATGGCCGCCGCTACGGCCCCAGTGTAGTGTATAGACCACACCGTGGGTTCGATGCGCCACCGTCTCATATCCTCTGTAGCGCGCGTTTCCGCGGGAGAAGCTTATTTTTGAAGCGAGCCGGCAGATTCTCGGAAATCTCGGCTGCTGGTTTTTGTCTTCCGCGGGTCGCAACTCTGAATTATTCACGCATTCTGATGATTTTCTTTTTGCCTTGCTCGTTGCGCACTTCTCCTTCTTTGAAAAGGTTTTTATGTTCGCGAGTTGCATCTGATTTCGAAATTTTCGCACCGAAAACACTCCCGTTGACGGTACGCTATTTCACTCGCGAATTCGATTCATGCGCGACGCGGTATTTTTCTCTGGAACACTCTTAAAGGTTACTATTTACTCTGAAAAGAAAAAGCTCCTCGGAAGTACTCTGGAACTCTCATCTCCTCCTAAAGTACGTCCACCTCGAACAAAAGCGCGAGCTGGGCCGATAACCTGTTGGATGGATGTGGAGGTTGCTCGGAATAAAAACACTTCGCTGCGCACACAAACCAAACTTTATTAAATCACACTCTGATATAATCTCTCTCCTGTGAATACAAAAACTCCTTCGGTTATATATAAGAGATACAACAATGCGTTGCGCACTCTGCACAAGACCAAGTCTCTCGAGAGAATGAAAGGAAGGGGTCGAGCGGCGAGCAGTAAATTAAGATTAGATAAAAAAAAAATACTTAATAATCTTAATAACAATGACTTGTTATCACACATATATCATAATAATCAATTAACTCTCACAAACGCAACTTTAGCAAAAGGTTATAGTCTACCGAAAATGCACAAGGAAAATATGCCACTTCGTCCGATTATGTCATTAGTAAATAGTCCTACTCACCACTTAGCCAACATTATTTACAATGAGTTAAAAGGGTAAATTAAGTTACCCGATTATCACATCAATAACAGTTTTGAATTATAAAAGATATTAAAAAATTTTAAATTACATGACGAACACATTCTGTTATTTTTAGATTTCAAATCGTTATTTACTAAGATCCCGGTGGAACTTGCATGTAATAGTATTGATAAATGCGCATATAGAATCATGAATAAATGTTTGATTCCCATAGACGAAATAAACAACTGTATGGGTTACTTATGCGACAACACTTACTTTACTTTCAGTAACAATGTTTACAAACAGATATAGGGTACACCGATGGGTTCTCCAATTTCTTCGCTTTTTGTTGACATTGTTATGGATGATTTGCAATAAATGTGTCTACAAACCTTAAAGAATAACGTTAACTGTATACCACTTTTTTATTATACATATGTTGATGACACTATTATGTGCATAAGAAGGGAACACATCAATCTGGTTGTTTCCACTTTTAGTTCGTTTCACAAAAGTTTACAATTCACATATGAAATGGAAAACATAACAGTATTAGCTTTTTAGACATGACATTTATAAACAAATACAATAGAATGAGTACTAATTGGTATCAAAAACTGACGTCTTCAAGCAGAGTAATTAATTATCTTTCAAAACATCCAATCCAGCAAAAAAGAAATATCATTTATAACTTAACGGACCGAACAATCTTACTTTCAGATCAGCAAATTCATTTAAAAAATTAGAAAAAAATAAAAAAATTCTAATTCTCAATGAATATTCTTCTGTTTTTATTGAACAAAGCATCAAAACACGCTTACAATATCTAAAATACAAACCTAAAACAAACAATAAGAACATAAAAAACAGTATTATACCAAAAAATGCCAAAGATACAGCTACGGTTCACTAATAATTACGAAAGGACTTTTTTAATTTTTAAGAAATATAACTGTTAAATAAAGGGCACAACCATTGGATAGAATAATATAGTTTATTGATAAACTTAGAACTAATGATACAGAAGAATAACCATTCTCGGCGCGGGCTGGAGACAGAGTGACTCGTAGCCAGCGGCAGCGTCGCTCGCTCGCGGCTCTCGCATAACACGTGACTCCCCCACGTACACACTGTCTGTAACTCACGTTCCCGCAGGGGAATCTGAATTCTCTGAGGTTCCCTTCGCACGAAACCTCAACGCGATCTGTATCTCAAGCTCCTGCAGCGGAACTTGAACTTTCAGGTTCCCTTCACGCGGAACCTCAACACTGGACACTATATATTTATCACATTCTCAACACGCCTCCTTACATATATATTGCACACTTTCAAAAAATTACGTTATGTTTAATAATCTTCTGAACTTTTCAAATTTATCTTTACATAACGCTTTCGTAAAGATATCCGCAAGATTAGCATTTGAGTCGATTTTAATTATTTCTATTTCTTTTTCTTTCACGCTTTCATGGACATAGTGATAATGTATTTCTATATGCTTCGAATTTTTAGTAAAGTTTCCATAATTAGCTATATTTATCGCTCCCGAATTGTCTTCATAAATTTTTATTAGATTTTCTACATTTATATTAAAGTTTTTTATTAATTCTCGGACCAACTTTATTTTACTAACTGCTTCAGAGAGGGCTACGTATTCTGCGTAGGTCGAAGCCTTCGTTACCGCTTTTTGTTTTCATGGTTTCCAACCAATTACATTTCCAAAAACTCGAATTACATAACCTGATATGGACTTCCTACCAACATTGTCTCCAGCCCAATCAGCATCTACGTAACAATCTATAATTTCACAGTCTTTATTCTTGTTATAACATAATTTTAGAACTTTTGTTAAGTATAACTATTTCAATATTCGTAACGCATATTTCCAATGTGTCTCATTATAAGCATTTTGATATCTTCTCAAATAATTAACACTATAAGTTATGTCAGGCCGTCTGCCTGAACTAATGTATAATAGAGCCCCAATCAAGTTTCTATATTTAATGTTTGTTTCACATACAGCCTTTTTAATCCTTAAATTTGTTTCCATAGGTATATTATACAATTTACTATTAACTATTTGATATTTATGAGCTAGTGACTCTATATATTTTTCTTGACTTAATTCCACTTTACCGTTTATATAATCATACTTTACGTTTATGCCTAGATACTCATTTATTTCACCTAAATATTGAATTTTGAAATGATCGAATAGCAATTTCTTTATTTTTTGTATTTTCTTTTCATCTTTCCCGCAAATCAACAAATCGTCTACGTATATTAATAGGTAAATAATATCTTCGTCTTTTCCATGAATATATAGGCATAATTCTACATTGCTTTTCCTAAAACCAAGTTACATAATGTACTCATCGAAACACTCATAGCAGTGTCTAGGACTTTTTCTCAATCCATACAACGCTTTTAATAATTTATATACTCTTTCTGTTCCATCCTCATAACCTTTTGATTGATTGACGTATACTTCCGTAGTTACTTTTCCATTTAAAAATGCTGTCTCTACATCCATTTGTTCTATTCTGAGCCCATTTTGGCAGCAATATGATAATAACATTTTTAACGTTTGATTTTTCGCAACTGGGAAATATATGTCATCAATTACATCTGTTTGTTGGAAACCTCTTACAACTAGCCTAGCTTTGTACCTATTACCTGATTTTCTTGTGTAAACCCATTTTACATCTACAATTTTTTTATTTTGTACTCTATCGACTAATTTCCAAGTTTTATTTTTATTTATGCATTCAATTTCTTTATTCATGGCCAATTTCAAATGCACACGGCGTATTTACTCTACAGTATCTTACATATATATTATAACTTTCCTTTTCTGGGTATCTTACAGGGCTTTTCCTATCATGCGTAGATTTTCGCGGAACTTCCAATGTTGGATTTTTTGTATCTTTACATTTTTCCGAAGGTTGATGTAAAAATAAATTATTCTTTTCTGTTACTTTACCTTGTTGCTCTTCGTATTCATCCGCGCTTTCAAAAACGTTATTCGATAAATCATCGTTTGTACTTGCATCACTTTCTTTACTATCATCGTTATCAATATTATCTTTATAATCAATACCAATGCATTTAACATCTCTTTCTATGATATCAACATGTCTTGCAACAATTATTTTATTATTTATCAATACTCTATAGCCTACATCACTATAACCTAATAGAATACCCATTTCCGTTTTCTCATCCCAGTTAGAAAATCGTTTTTGTTCTAGGTTTCTTACAAAAACTTTACTGCCGTATAATCGTAAATGCTGTAAATTTGGTTTTCTCTTAAAAAATATTTCATAAGGAGTTTTTCTTTCTATCGTGTTTGCTAGCGTACGATTTTTCAAATACGTCGTGGCAGATATTATTTCTGGCCAGTAACATTTATGTACTTTTGCCTCTGATAGTAAACATTGCGCTTTATCCATTATCGTTCTATTAAATTGTTAAGTCTTGAATGTCGAGGAATCTACTCTTATATGTGTATTGAAATTTGTATGGTTTATCTTCAAATTATATTTGAATGATATATATAATATATTTTCAATTGATATTTGACTTATATTACCTTTATTCTGGGCGTAGGCTCTCGTAAATAATAAACAGCTGATTAGTTAGATGCACTATTTATTGAATGATATAAGTTTTATAAATAAGACTATGCGATTTACAACTTATTAACTTTGTTAAACAATATATAATACCGATACATTATTGATTTTATAGATATAAGTATTTTCTCGTAGTCTGTTATCGGCTCGAATTGGCCTGTATAATAATCGTTTCTCCTCTTGTCGGCTGGAGTGGTACGGAGCCCGCGACTTTTGCACGGTTACTGATTTGTGTGTTGAGAGTCGCCGTATTTATTAAGCGGTTAATTTGGGTAAAAGATGATTTTGACGCTGAGTCAAAATCATCTTTTTAAACAAATTTAGTAAACACTTAAATATCATCATTTCGATTTCACATTTAAAAGTGCTGATTCTAAACAAAGTTGCGATGAGCGGTTGGTTTCACAAGGTCAGTGGCTCGCTACGTCACGCTGGCTGTTGCGTAGCCGAAATTGCTGTACTGTTAAAATTCGCACTCGCATCGTTTTGTGGGTCAAAGAAATGAATATTGGGATTTAATAACGTCACAGACATATCAGTTTATAATTTGTCTTGCCCCATCGCGATGCCGCTTGCGTTGGAATGCAACGTTGTCAAAATTCGCATATACAACATTTGTATGTCAGAAAATTACTGGCGATAAATATGCATTGTTAATTTGATTTTAGAGATACGTCACAGACGTAACACTTCCCCCCTTAGATTGTTGAATATCGTAGAGATTCAACAAGTATAATAATAGTTAGCCATCAGTAATTTTCCCTTACAAAATTTTACAATAATACAAACTTTAACTTATTTGATTACAATTATAAATACAATAATGTCTTCCGTAAAACTTCCTTTTTTTTTTTTTTTTTTTTTGTGAAATTCATAATTCATTTTGTATAAGAGTGTCGACAGTTTCCTGCGTTGCATTTTTTCGAGGTGCTGGTTATTGGGGTCAATAATACCCGTTTTCGCAACGTTATAACTGCAATGACTACGGAATTGCAGTAATGGGTCGTAGACAGGTATGATTTCGTCGAAATTTTGCTGGTTCAACAGAAAATTGTACATATATAAAATGCGTTGGACGTACAGTGAATGTATTCAGTTCTGGATAACAACAAGATCAAACAATGGCACCAGTAATAAGCGTAAGTTACATAATTGATTTTATTTACATAGGTTTTATTTTCGCAATTAATTTTACTTGATGGTTTTGAAATAAAAATAAAAAAATTATTTTTTATATTTCAGTGTCATCGCGTCCTTTACCAAAGAATCAAGCGATCTTTTCTCCGTATCCGGAATAATTTGTTCCAATCGGGAATGGAGACAGATGGCAGTTACTCCAGACCTTCACTTTCACGATTCTTCATGGTAAGACTTGGATAAATAATTTTTTTTTCTTTTTTTTTTTTAAATAGAAAGAATATATATACATATATACGTATATACATCACTTTCCTATATTTTTGTTACAGATACCGCAATGGGCAGGACTTGGTTTTGAAGGAAGGGAGAGGATCGCAGGCCTCAATTTCAATATCTCTGAGGTGAAAGAATTTTTGGTGCATGATGGTTCGGTTTCCTTAGTAAATGGACGATTGCAGCTGACTTTAACAAGTGTTGATGAAGAGGATTTTTACGGTCTTAATAATTTATTTCTGTTTGTAGAATTAGTCGTTGACTGGCGAATCAGGTTTACTTTCAGACAAACGTGTGAAGGTACTTCCTGTTTCGTCGGTCAGGATTTAATTTTTAAATGTTAAATTTAGCGGAAAAGTGATTTGTAAAAATATGTAAGACTAATGTAAATTATAGTATGAATTTTGTGAATAACAAGTGGAATAATTATATATATATTTTGATTCCTTATTTTTCAACCTTTCTTCTATTATCCTTATTTTTATGTTTCCTTTTGCTAATCCTGATTTCGTGCCTTCATTTTATTATTTAAAATTTAAAAAATTGATTTAAAATAATTCTTAAATAGTAACATTCCATATATATTTATAGAATCAATTCCTAGTTTTATATTTTATTTAACAAAAACAAATAATTATTTATTGATTTCTTGTATATGTTTAAAGTTTATCTAATAAACAGTACTGTAATGTAAACTATGAAGCTATACATTTGAATATATTAAGTATATGCAATAATAATAGTACATCCATTAAAAAAAATGAAAATAAATCTAATGTCATTTATGTTCTTTCTTCACCTAAGTGATATAGGTCAATATCCTTTGCACCCTTCAGGTTAAAACTTTATTTTACTATAATGAAATAAATATTATTCACATTTGTTGGGGTTTAGTTACATCATATTTCCTCCCCCCTTAAGATAATATTTATTTCATGAGAGGATTGACATTTTAGAATTTTAAAATCAAATAAAATTTTAAATCAAATTTCAAATATATACATATACTGATATAGAACTTCCGTCATTTTGTGCATTCATAGATGGAGCTGTTAATGGAATTGGGGGTAAAGGTCTAAACTTTTGGAATTTTGGTGTTTTGGTGGTTGAACTTCAAATTCTACCCTTTTTTGAATTGTTGAGTTTTTTAGAATAGGATTAGATATAATTGGTTTTTGGACTCTTACCTCTTGCAATTCAATCTCTTCTCTAGCTGATTTTCTTATATTCTGTTCAGCATTATTTTTATTTAATGCTACCAGCAGGTGGGTCACTGAACTAAAGATGGCTCCGAGTAACTTCGTTGACCATCCGTATAATGTGTGTAGAGCACATCCTCGTATTATTAGGTCAACCATCGTCTTAATGAGTTGGCATATTAGAAGTGTCATTATTATTCCAGAACTTATCATGCCGTATTCCTCATACTTTTTAACAATTTTATTCCAGGTGCTTTCGGCAATATGCGACAGTGTGTTTTCTGTAAGAAGGTTTTTCATAATATCATCCTTTACAGAACTTGAACTCTGTGTGATATGTGTTATTGTATTGATAATTGCTTTTTTCTCAAGTGGAAAGAGTAATCTTTCCTCGAGTTTCTCTAAATCTTGCTGAGAGTAAATTCCACTGGTGGCCAGTGAGCTTAGCTTTTCTGGTTCCCAGTCTTTTGATATCCGTGTTTTAAAAATTGTAATATTTTTCTCTATTATTCTTGGTTTCAGCAGCAGATTTATCCAATTTCCATCTATTTTATAGTAAGGAGGAATTATGGTGTCGCAGTCAACCTGTGTTCCTGTTTTCACCAATATATGTGTTTTTGGTGTAAGGAACCATGTTGTGTTACCTGCTACAACTGGAAGCTCTTCGTAACATTCCTTGGTGTGATGTATTTTCACATTTGTGGGCGTACATTTTATTATATGTACAGCCTCTCCCGCAAGTTTGGCGAGGTATCCTGGTTTTTGCATTATATTGTAGGCAAACTCGTCTGGGGAATTGGATGCTAATGATAAGGAATTTTGAATTTCCCTCCTTTCTACTTCGCACATTTTTGTTAACATATTTAAATATATACTTTTAAATTGCATTCTAAAATGTCTTTCTAGTGTACAAATTTTGCATTAATGTAAGAAAAAATATTTATATTGACATAATCTCTTTCTTGTCTAATATCGTTATCGAATAAAACATTATCTACCTTTTCATAAATAAACAATTTTGGGTGTTCTGTTTTCGTGATTATTCGATCGCAGAATTTAATTTTTTCGATCGCTGTCAATGAGAAAAATAAATCATATGTATTTACAGTATAGATAATTTCATTATTTCGAGATAAAGTCTTTGTTACAGTACCACTATATAAAGTATCATATTTATTATTAAGGCAATTTTCCTCTGAGAAATGTGTCCAAAATGTATAACCTGCTTGTGTATCTATGCAATGTTCGTCGGAGAATTTGCAAACTGTTCCTGAACTTAAATGTATTTTGTTATTATTCAGATTAACTTTTGCATATTCGTCGATAAGTGTAATTTTTATAATGCCCTGAACAAGAGCTTTATCTCAACTTCCGTAGCTATCAGCATATGTCCCTCCTGAACACGATCTTTCTGTTACTTTTCCCGCGAGGTCAATTCCTACGGTTTTTGTTTCGTTTACTCTAATGTCGGCTATAGTGTGTGAGTTATCATATTTAAATATTCCCGTTTCATGAATAAATTTACATCTTTCTGCACTAACTTCATATAAATATTCTTGTAATCCATTTTCTACACGCCCTAGATGACTAAACATTCCGCAATTATAAATTGTACGAGAAATTTCGATTTTGCACTGAATAACTCTACTACTTTTAAATTCCGCTAACTGTAGTAATTCTATTGTTGTATTTGATATCTGTAGATCATCCTCGTGGAAATCGCATTCTCCTGTGTCCACTAATGAGTATGTCGATACTGCTGGATCTGCTGAACCGCAATTAAAACCAATAATTGCGTGATTTGCTTTAAAAAGCGTTAGAAGTACAATGATTGAAAGATACATGGTGTCCAGTTCCTGTAAGATAATTATATTACTATTCTTTATTATTAACAAGGCTTAATTTATTTGTATGGACTGTTTTTGCCTTTCCTTTATAGTCTATGACAACATTATTATTTTTCTTTACTTTAATAATGTCAAAAGGGCCATGATAATGATCTTTTTCAAGTTTCCCTGGTTTAGGTTCTTTGATCAACCATACTTTATCTCCCATTTTAAATTCTCTTGGGTTAATAAATCTGTCATAATATATCTTTGATTTTTCTTTTGACATTATTAATTTTTGTTTTGCTATTAAGGCAATTTCTCTCATATTATTAATCAGTTTTTCTAAATATCCATTATAGGTCGGTAATAATTTTGATTTTTTTACTAGTTCGCTAGACGGAATTCTAGCAGGACAGGCAAAAACTAGTTCATATGGTGTGAATTGATGGCTAGTATGTACACTAGTATTATAATGAAATTGTGCAAAATCTAATAGTTCATCCCATTCATATTTCTTTGTAGAAATTTTTTTTAAATATTTACACAACGGGTGGTGTGCTCTTTCTAATGAACCATTAGAATTAACCATTAGAAACCATTAGATTGCGATGAGAAAGCTGTAGTTTCAATTTTATCAAATTTAAACCTTTTAGCTATCTGTTTCATTATTTTACTCGTGAAATTTGCCCCTCTATCGGTTAGTACTATCTTTGGACATCCAAATATACATATAAATCTTTTTATAAAAGCATCTGAAACCGATTCTGCTGTTTGATCTTTTAAACATACTAAAATTACAAATTTTGATAATTGATCCTGTATAGATAAAATATATTTTTTATTATTTTTAGTAATGTTAAACTGTCCTACAATATCCATTGCGATTTTATCGAATGTTTTCTCCGGTGTATCTGTGATAAGCATTGGTTGTTTAGTCTTTTTCCGCTTTAACTTATTTCTTTGACAATCTTCGCATTTTTTTATTCTATTTTGGATGTCTGATTTTAAGTTTTCCCAAAAATATTTTTCCTTAAGGGCATGTGATACTCAACAAAAATCGTGTTGGGTTCAGTCGATAATGTAGGGAGAGCCAACTACTGTATATTAAACAGTAGATGGCGCTGAAGATATGCTTAATCTATATGCGTAAAACGTTTAATTCCAAAATACTCGCACAGATGGCGTGCACTGAGAGAAGTGTTTAATGTCAACATGGGATCCTAAGATTCATAACTATTAACATGCCTATATATTTAAATATTTCCAAATATACGCATTGTAACAGTTAAGTCACCATGTTCTTCTAAACAATTTCAATATGTTGCTATAAATATTGATATTGTAATAGGTGCAATATGAGATTTGCCGTCTAAAATCTCCCCATTCGAATATAAGATATTGTAACAGTTACAATATTGCACTTTCGAATTCAAACAGAACATAAATATTCTTCTCTCAGTGCATAATATAGGAAATAATTTTTCTCATAAAAAATTATGAAAATATCCGTATCAAGTTTATAAATTTTTTTCAAACAAATTATGCGAGAATAAATGAGATTTTAAATGGATCTTTAAAAAGTTTTAGGACCTATGTACAGGGGCCCGTCTTTTTTTTTTATAAATTTCATTTATCGTCATAAGAACTTGTGATAAACAATTTATCACTTTTTTTATCGTTACAGAATCACACCCCAGGTAGCTATGTCTACCCTGTATAGGATGTTAGCTGCTTCAGACATATAACTATGTCTTGAAGTAAATAATAACATGTATAGCAACATGTAGTACTCTGGTTAAATAAATAAATAAATAAATAAACATAGATTTTAAGGTTATGTTTATAAAGTTGTAATTTAGCTTCTCGTACAAGATTCTTTTTTTGTAAAATTAATATTTTTCAAAAACCATTTCCAAAGCTGAAAATCGGTTTACGAATCAAAGTATACATCTTATCATGTAATGTAATTCGTTTACTGATAGTAATTTCGTAGTACATAATAGTACTGCATAAAGCGATAATGGGACATTTATTAGTATCATTAGATACAACTTTTTCCAACATACATTTTGAAATTTCTTATTTCCAATATATGATGCGTTATTAATTTTCTTATTTCGTATAAATAAAAATCATGCACTATTAATTTATTATTTTTGTTTCATACATTATTTATTATGTAATGTAAATCGCTTATTGATAGTATTTTCTTAGTACAGAATAGTACTGAATAAAGCGATAATGGCACATTTATAAGTATCATTAGATACAAGTTTTTTACAACATGCATTCTGAAATTTCTTATTTCTAATATATCATGCATTATTAATTTTCTTATTTCTTATTTTTGTGTCATACATTATTTATCATGTAAAGTAATTCGCTTACTTATAGTAATTTCGTAGTTCAGAATAGTACTGAGTAAAGCGATAATGGCATTAGTATCATTAGATACAACTTTTTTACAAAATGCATTCTGAAATTTCTTATTTCTAATATATCATGCGTTATTATTAATTTACTTATTTCTTATAAATAAAAATCACACACTAATAATTTCTTATTTTTGTTTCATACGTTATTTATCATGTAATGTAATTCGCTTACTGATAGTAATTTCGTAGTACAGAATAGTACTGAATAAAGCGATAATGGCACATTTATTAGTATTATGCAAAATTATATAACACATGCAAAACGGTCTTTGATTATAAATTCATAAAGAAATTCTCAATTACTGCAGTAGTTTACGATAACATGCAATATCATAAACATAATATTTGATTGCAGCTCGATAAAAGGAAATCGATTCCTGCAGTATGAAATAAAATCATGCAAAATTATAACTACCGCATTTGATTGCAGATTTTAAAAAATATTTAAAATAACATGTACATTTAGTTATAAATTTTTTTTTATTGCAAATCAATAAAGAAATGATCTATTGCTGCAGATTTAATAATATCATAGAAAATTATGGTAATTATTAATTGATAAAGAAATTATCAATTACTGTAGCAGTTTACGATAACGTGCAATATCATACACATAATATTTGACTACAGATCGATAAAAGGAAATCGATTCCTGCAGTATTAAATTAAATCATGCAAAATTATAATGACAGCATTTGATTGCAGATTTAAAAAAATATTTACATATAGAATAACATGCATATTTAGTCATACAAAAATTTTGTTATTGCAAATCAATAAAGAAATAATCTATTGCTGAATTGACTGTGAATCAAACAATATTGTACAAAATTATGATAATTGTTAATTGATAAAATCATCTATTACTGTTGTTTTGAATAAAATCATGCAATCTTATAACACATGCAAAACGATCTTTGATAATAAATTAAAAAAAAAATTATCAATTACTGCAGTAGTTTACGATAACATGCAATATCATAAACATAATATTTGATTAAAGATCGATAAAAGGTAATCGATTCCTGCAGTATAAAATTAAATCATGCAAAATTATAACTACCGCAGTTGATTACAGATTTAAAAAAATATTTACGTATAAAATAACATGCACATTTAGTTATAAATTTTTTTTATTGTAAATCAATAAAGAAATGATGTATTGCTGCAGATTTAATAATATTATAGAGAATTATGATAATTATTAATTGATAAAGAAATTATCAATTACTGCAGTAGTTTACGATAATATGGAATATCATAAACATAATATTTGATTACAGATCGATAAAAGGAAATCGATTCCTGTAGCATTAAATTAAATCATGCAAAATTGTAATTACTGCATTTGATTGCAGATTTAGAAAGAATATTTACATATAAAATAACATGCACATTAAGTTATACAAATTTTTTTATTGCAAATCAATAAAGAAATGATCTATTACTAAATTTTCTGCGGATTAAATAATATTTAAAATTATGATAAATATTAATTGATGAAGAAATCATCAATTACTGTTGTATCAAATAAAATCACGCAATATGGTAACACATGCATTTCATTGCAGATTGATAAATAAAACAATACTGTAAAATCAACTTTGATGTTACAATAGTAAAAGTAGAGATTCCACCTATGACCAGCATACTGTAGTCGAACAGATAAGCCTATAACCAGAGAAAAACCTTGATCGAAGAGTAGGCTCTAGCTAGCCTATAAACACCCGTTTAAACACAGTACTTACATGTATTTTCCCTACACATATACAAGAGAGTATGCGAACTCTCTACATCGATAAACGAAGAAGACCTTGAACAACAGCAACAACATGTATCTTGTAGGAGGCTTAGCTGTCGTAGCCTCCCAATGATTCCCCTTTCGCCTCTATGCACCATGCTGATAGTATCTCTCTCTCACATTTGGATTATATCGTACCTGAAACACACATCAAAAACAATTACTGTAGGATATAAATTACTCACTGTATAGTTTTTCGAATACGACTTTGTCTAAGTCCTTGGAACGATAGCCACTACTTTTATAATCACCCTTCAAACGCATATGGAGATGGTGTTGCTCGAGCAGGAGATCACCATACTGGATGGAACCTCTCACCTGTAAGAAGAACAGTAATTTAAATAGCAGTAAGATCACAGAAACATTGAAATGATACTAACCTGCTGAAAGACACTGCAATAACCTGAAGTGGAGAGTTATGTATATCCAACACCTGTTGACTTGCTCATGGAGCAAACATTTTGAGGCAGCAACTACAGCAGCTGGAGCAACTCGCTAGATCGCCTACATCTACAGCAATTGTCTGGCATCACTGAAAAAAGCACTAATTATCAGACACATGCATATTGTGTGCATAAGTATGACCACACACAGACCTCACCTACAACCACAACAAAGCAACATAACCTCCGTGAGTGACAGTCCTATGCGAGCAGCCTTGGCGAGAAGTGTGGCACCACCGTCGAAGATGACGTCGAGAACAACACATAGATTTATAAATCTTTCGATAACACTCACAACACTTTACTTCATTAAATGGGCCAAAATTTGAAACTCAAAAAGTAAATTCACCTTGTTCCAACAATATAAAAGCCTTATCAGATTTGGCGGGTGTATTTGCCATTCAAAGTTATCGATATTTACTTTGAGGTGATGTGACTGTACTTAATCTAAAAGAATTTAAGAATAATAGATATCCACTTTAGTAATGCATCTCAGATATCTCATGTATTTTTAAGTTGACTTTATCAATCAGAAAGTAGATATAATTTAATAAAAAAATAAAAATATGTAATTTTTCAGTCTGGCAGTTCAAAAAAATACACAAGCAGTGTCTTAGTTAAATCTGAAAAATTGCAAACTTATTCCTAACGTAATTTTTGCAACTGTGAGAATTGTTTTCATGTTTTTGACCTGCACCCTTGGCCTAAAGGAGTAGTTCCGTAAAAGCAATTTCGTTCATAATTTTTTCTTAAGCTTTTAGGGACCTTTTCTACAAGTACCAGTCAAAACATTTTTCCTAACGAAGTAATTGCGACTCTGGGAATTTTTTTTCGTGTCTTCGACATGGTATATCGGCCCGAAGGAGCTTTTCCGGAAAAGCGATTTAATTCATAAGTTTTTTGTAAGCATTGGAGGACCTTATCTACAAGTACCAGTCGAAACATTTTTCCTAACGACGTTATTGCGACTTTGGGAATTTTCTTTCCAGTTTACGGCATGGTATATCGACCTGAAGGGGCTTCTCCGGAAAAGCGATTTCGTCCATAATTTTTTTTTAAACTTTGCGGAACCGTTTCTACAAGTACCTACCAGTCGAATCATTTTTCCTAACGACGTTATTGCGACTTTGGGAATTTTTTATCTAGTTTTCGACATGGTATACCGGTCTAAAGGGACTTTTCCGGAAAAGTGACTTCGTTCATAATTTTTTTGTAAGCTTTGGGGGATATTTTCTACAAGTAACAGTCGAAAAAATTTTCTTAACGACATTATTGCGAATCTGGAAATATTTTTTCGAGTTTACGGCATGGTATATCGGCCCGAAGGGGCTTTCCTGGTAAAGCGATTTCGTTCATAATTTTTTTCTAAGCATTTGAGAACATTACAAGAAACCGTGGAAACATTTTTCCGAGCGACATAATTGCAGCTCTGGGAATTTTTTTTCGTGTTTAAGACATAGTATATCGCCGTCGGGGAGCTTTTCCGGAAAAGCGATTTCGTTCATAATTTTTTTCTAAGCATTTGGGGACTTTATCTACAAGAAACCGTAGAAACATTTTTCCGAGCGACGTAATTGCGGCTCTGGAAATTTTTCTCACGTTTACGACACAGTATATCGCCCGGGGGGGGGGGGGGGCTTTTCCGGAAAAGCGATTCCGTTCATAATTTTTTTCTAACCATTTGACGTCTTTATCTATGAGAAACAATCGCAACCTTTTTCCGAACAACGTAATTGCGTCTCTGGGAATTTTTTTCCCGTTTACGACACAGTATATCGATGGGGGGGGGGGGGGGGCTTTTCCGGAAAAGCGATTTCCTTCATAATTTTTTTCTAAGCATTTGGGAACTTTATCTACAAGAAACCGTCGAAACATTTTTTCGAACGACGTAATTGCGGCTGTGGGAATTTTTTTTTCGCTTTTCCGACACTGTATATCGCCGTGCAAGGGTTTTCCAGAAAAGCGATTTCCATCATAATTTTTTTTTAGACCGTGTGGAACCTTTCCTTCCAGTACCAGTCGCAAAAATTTTCCGAACGAAGTTATTGCGACTCTGGGAATTTTAGTTTTCGTGTGTGTGGCTATGGGAAAATTGACTTGTCTGTGAGGGTGGTTTTGGAGGTGGTTTATGGGGGTGGCGAAGTGCTAAATTGGTTTTTACACTATTTTTGGTCCATTCCTACCCTGTTTTACGGTTTTAAATCGGTTATAATCTAAAGCGCAAATTTTAGTTTTTTCGTTCACTGCGAACGTTCGGAATTTCAAACACATCCAATAACTTATGACTACTAGCAATACTAATTAATACAAGATCTGCATTATAAAGGATGTAACAGGCAGTCATTAGCTGTCAGATTGCCAACTATTACAGACTCTGCAGCAGTGTCTGGATCACTGTTGTGCATCAGTTGTACAAACGGCAATTGCAGGTGCACACGCAACTTAAATTTTACTTGGAGAACCTCTAAGTGCCACCTCGTTATAGCGTCAACACTTCTCCATCATATTTCCATTTAGTATGAACGTCGTCATCAATTCTGTATTCAACTAGGTGATGCCTTGGGAAGGGTAACTACGTCGGCCAGCCTCCAAAGGAGTAAAATCAAACGACGTCGTGCTATCTTTTGCGGGAGCTCTTCGCCTTCGGCAGAAAAAAAATGTATTAATAAAGTGTCAAAGATTAGGTATGAGGAGAGCAGTATTAAACTGCCAGGAATAAGGGAGCAGGTAGACGAAAATTAAGAGGTTAGGTTCATCTACGCTACGTACATAATAAAGTCCTAGTCGGAAGCGAAGTACTTACACAAGTCCGTCGCAAGAAGGTGCGCTTCATTCAACTCGACCATTGCCGTCGTTTCCCCATTTTGTTCACCACGGTGATACCTCTCGAGAAGTAGTAGCTAGCTGTATCGGCCACCCTCGAGGGGAGAGTCAAATGACGCCGTGTTGTCTTTTACTGGAGCTCTTCGCCTTCGGTAGAAAAAAAAATGTTTTAATAAAGTAATGAATGAAATTAAAAATGTTTTAAATATATGATTTTTAAAAGTCGAAATACTTCAAAAATTTTCGTCTGATTTCTTATTTTGGGAGCTTTAACTATTGGTCTTATGCCCTCCTACATAGTTTTTAAATAAAAAAGAAAAAAACAACCCCACATAACAAATTATTAATATTTTAAATAAAAAATAACTTTTGACACTGATTGTATAGCCAATACATCCTTAAGTACAAAAGACCCCCGGCATCTGTGCAACTATTAGTTTAAAATTTATGGGCACTGACTAGTAGATTATTTGTGTAACATTAATAGAACTAATAAAGACGCAACAATAGCAGATTCAGATTTTAAATGTTAGAATGTACCAGTGCTCCTTCATTCTATCACCTGAGTAACAAGTATCTATGACATGAGTGTCATTATGAAAAAGCATTGATATTTCGTAAAATTTTCATTCCGAAATTGTCACTGCTATCACTTCATTACTTGCATTCACAAATAATCCACTCAGTAATACAAACAAGTTACAAGAATATAACAACTTAGGATTTTACATCTAACGTCCCCTGTATAAATGAAGAAAATATAATTAGAATTATTTTCAAGTAATTTATCATAAAGACATTACCTCTCTAAATTATGTAAGCTAAGCTAGAAGTTCCGAAACCCATTTTATACATCGATAAAGCATTTTCAATATTTTGACTTTGGTATATAACCAACCGGGTAAAGGATTTTCATGAGATAAAGCTTATATCCTTCGTATTTTGTTCATATTTATGATTTGAAAAGTTTCAAATATGAAAATTTCCTAATTTTAACTTTTCTTATATCTTTTGTGATTTTTACCATTTAAAAGTGACTTATTGAAGTAATTTATTCAAGTACAACTCTTCGAACTAGAACTGTGATTAAAATACAAGGAATGTAAGCTTTGACTCGTAAAAAACCATTACCCGGTTGCTGGGAAAAGATATTTACTACAATAAATCATTTTTAAATGGTAAAATTATTAAAATTTACTTAATTATTGAAATTATTATTTCAGATTCTGCGGGCATGATTATAAACAAGGGCAATCTGACTTGCCATAAATATTAATTATTAATTTAATTTCTAAGACTGTAAGACCGATGGAAAAATTCTTATCAGTTGACAGTTAAATGGTCAAAATCACAAAAAATGTAAGAAACCTTGAAATAAGGAAATTTTCATATTTGCAACTTTTTAAATCATAAATATGACCAAAATATCAAAGATATAAGCTCTATCTCATGAAAATCCATCACCCGATTAGTTATTTACCAAAGGCAAAATATTGAAAATGCTTTACCGATACATAAAATGGGTTTAGGAATTTTTAACTTAGCTCACATTGTCAGAGGTAATGTCTTTATGATACATTACTTGAAAATAATTCTAATTATATTTTCATTTTCACAATGAAAACTTTATGATATATTGAAAATCATTGTAGTGTTACAAAACTATATATAGATGCTGCTCTGCTCTGATAAAATGGAGTACAATCTGAAAAAATCTATTTACTAAAAAAAGGCAGATTCATTATTCGTGTTGCATTCAGATGAATGTATAGCAGTGAGCATCATTATATATACAGGACATATACATAACCTAAAATATAATGATTTTATTTGACCAAAAATTCTGACCAGAAACTGTCGCCAGCACGCGGTGTTCTGACCAGAATTTTCACAGGTTAGCGCAAAGCTGCAGGTATGCCCCATTATTAAAAAAAAAATTATAAAAGCAGATAATAAGTTAAAACTCAAAATGTTTTACATTTTGATTTTCATTCTAATTACGTAAAAGATTGATTAATAATAAATGAAAATTATTAATAAAAGGTTTACTCAGGGTCATAATTAATACATGCTACAACTAATATTAATTAGTTGAATCCAAAATAATAAGTGTAACTTACTGATCTGGAGCTGAACTAATCTAAATACAATTAAGACAAAACCATCACAATCACTGCTGCAACTCCTTCTGCGATGGATAAAACAAACTGGTAACTCCTATTCCTTCAGCTGCCGTCGAAGGTAATATAATTATTTGAAGGCGTGTTGTCATCCGCAGGAGCCCTTCGCCTTTGGCAAAACAAAAAATATTAATAATGCGTTAAGCAGTGGGGATGGGGAGAGCAGTATCGAACTGCCAGGAATAGACAGATGGAAAGTTGGAGGCTAGGTTCGGCTATACTACAGGATAAAGTCCAAATCCGAAGTGAAGTACTTACTCGAGTCTGTCGCTGGAGCGCGGACTACATTCAATTAGACCTACGCCGTTACTTCTACAATATCTTCGCCTACATAATGTCCTTGAGAAGTGGTAGTTGCGTTGGCTCCCCTGGAGGAGAGTACAATTATATGAAGACGTGTTGTCTTCTGCAGGAGCTCTTCGCCTAGGGCACAGCAAAATATATTAATAATGTATTAAGCAGTGGGGACGGGGGAAGCAGTATCGAACTGCCAGAAACAAATGAGCAGACCGATGAAAAGTTGGAGACTAGATTTGGCTATACTATTAAAAAGAAGTTAGAGGCTAGGTTTGGCTATACTATTGAAATGTCCACACACAATGCAATACATACAGAGGGATTGAGGGGGAAAAAGCGTATGTGCATTTCAAACTAAGACCTCCTCACCCTTGCTGAAAGTTTACCAGACTGTCCAGACACAATGCAATACATACAGAGGGATTGCGTATGCAATTTCAGATCTCCTCAATCAGACGGTATGGAGGAAATAACTTTTTTTTCTTGAAAATTTCTTGAAAAACACAGAAAATGCTGTATCTCCACACTGGCTGATTATTTAGATCTGAAACTTGATATATAATCTCTCAGCATGTATAACATAGTGTGTATAAAGTTTAAGATATTTGCTGAGAATGGAAAGGGATCTCTGGAATGAAAAGTCGAGAAAGCGCACGTGAATTTCCAACTAAGGCCTCCTCACCCTTGCTCAAAGTTTACCAGAATGTCCAGATATAATGCAATAGATACAGAGGGATTGTGTATGCAATTTCGGATCTCCTCAATCAGACGGTATGGAGGAAATATCTTTTTTTCTTGAAAATTTCTTGAAAAACACAGAAAATGCAGTATCTCCACACTGGCTGATTATTTAGATCTGAAACTTGATATATAATCTCTCAGCATGTATAACATAGTGCGTATAAAGTTTAAGATATTTGCTGAGAATTGAAAGGGATCTTTGGAATGAAAAGTCGAGAAAGCGCACGTGAATTTCCAACTAAAACCCCCTCACCCTTTCTCAAAGTTTACCAGAATGTCCAGACACAATGCAATACATACAGAAGGATTGTGTATGCAATTTCTGATCTCCTCAATCAGACAGTATGGAGGAAATAACTTTTTTTTTTTATAATTTCTTGAAAAACACAGAAAATGCTGTACCTCCACACTGGCTGATTATTTAGATCTGAAATTAGATATATAATCCCTCAGCATGTATCACATAGTGTGTGTAAAGTTTAAGATATTTGTTGAGAATGGAATGGGATCTTTGGAACGAAAAGTCGAAATGCCGCAAGTGCATTTTCGACTAAAACCTCCTCACCCTTTCACAAAGTTTACCAGAATGTTCACACACAATGCAATGCATGCTGAGGCATTGTATATTGAGTTTCAGATCTACTAAATCAGCCAGTTTGGAGGAAATTACTTTTCTTTCTTGAAAATTTCCTGAAAAAGCACAAAAATTGCAATATCTCTAGATTTGCTAATTATGTAGGTCTGAAACTTCATAAACTATCCCTTAGCATGTATTCCGTTATGTATGGAAAGTTGAAGATTCTAGTAGGAAATGGAAAGGGATCTTTGGAATGAAAAGTCGAAAAAGCGCATGTGCATTTCCAACTAAGACCTCCTCACCATTGCTCAAAGTTTACCAGAATGTCCAGACACAATGCAATACATACACAATGATTACGTATGCAATTTCAGATCTCCTTAATCAGACGGTATGGAGGAAACAACTTTTTTTCTTGAAAATTTCTTGAAAAACACAGGAAATGCTGTATCTCCTCACTGGCTGATTATTTAGATCTGAAACTTGATATATAATCCCTCAGCATGTATAACATAGTGTGTGTAAAGTTTAAGATATTTGTTGAGAATGGAAAGGGATCTTTGGAACGAAAAGTCGAAATACCGCATGTGCATTTTCGACTAAAACCTCCTCACCCTTTCTCAAAGTTTACCAGAATGTTCACACACAATGCAATGCATGCTGGGGCATTGTATATTGAGTTTCAGATCTACTAATCAGCCAGTTTGGAGGAAATTACTTTTCTATCTCGAAAATTTCCTGAAAAAGCACAAAAATTGCAATATCTTCAGACTTGCTAATTATGTAGGTCTGAAACTTCATAAACTATCCCTTAGCATGTATTCCATTATGTATGGAAAGTTTAAGATACTAGTAGGAAATGGAAAGGGATCTTTGGAACGAAAAGACGAAATGTCGCATGTGTATTTTCGACTAAAACCTCCTCACCCTTTCTCAAAGTTTACCAGAATGTTCACACACGATGCAATGCATGCTGAGGCATTGTATATTGAGTTTCAGATCTACTAAATCAGCCAATTTGGAGGAAATTACTTTTCTTTCTTGAAAATTCCCTGAAAAAGCACAAAAATTGCAATATCTCCAGACTTGCTAATTATGTAGGACTGAAACTTCATAAACTATCCCTTAGCATGTATTCCATTATGTATGGAAAGTTTAAGATACTAGTAGGAAATGGAAAGGGATCCTTGGAACGAAAAGTCGAAATGCCGCATGGGCATTTTCGACTAAAACCTCCTCACCCTTTCTCAAAGTTTACCAGAATGTTCACACACAATGCAATGCATGCTGAGGCATTGTATATTGAGATTCAGATCTACTAAATCAGCCAGTTTGGAGGAAATTACTTTTCTGTCTTGAAAATTTCCTGAAAAAGCACAAAAATTGCAATATCTCCAGACTTGCTAATTATGAAGGTCTGAATCTTCATAAACTATCCCTTAGCATGCATTCCATTATGTATGGAAAGTTTAAGATACTAGTAGGGAATGGAAATGGATCTTTGGAACGAAAAGTCGAAATGCCGCATGTGCATTTTCGACTAAAACCTCCTCACCCTTTCTCAAAGTTTACCAGAATGTCCAGACACAATGCAATACATACAGAAGGATTGTGTATGCAATTTCTGATCTCCTCAATCAGACAGTATGGAGGAAATAACTTTTTTTTTTTTATAATTTCTTGAAAAACACAGAAAATGCTGTACCTCCACACTGGCTGATTATTTAGATCTGAAATTAGATATATAATATCTCAGCATGTATAACATAGTGTGTGTAAAGTTTAAGATATTTGTTGAGAATGGAAAGGGTTCTTTGGAATGAAAAGTCGAAAAAGCGCATGTGCATTTCCAACTAAGACCTGCTCACCCTCGCTCAAAGTTTACCAGAATGTCCAGACACAATGCAATACATACAGAGGAATTGTGTATGCAATTTCTGATCTCCTCAATCAGACAGTATTATACTTAACTAAAGTGGGAGCTGTTCCTGGCTCGAAAAACATCAGCAGCGCAGCAGCTGAGATCTGCCGGAAGGAGCACCAGTGACCTGAAGAATAAAGATGTACAACTTCCACATGGTAGCTCTCTCTCGTAGCAGATCTAAGAAGAATAGAATATAAGAAAACAGCAGAGACAGAGAAAGTATAATAGTCGCACTGATCTCACCTGTAAACACAGAGAACAACATAACCTCTAAGAGTGGCAGCCGTCGTATGCTAACAGCGCAGGAGAAGTCCAACATCGCCGCCGAAGCCAATCTCTTGGACAGCAGCAGAAGGTCTTTTGGGACAGCAGAGCAGCAATCTCAACACCGAAGAAATCGTTTCCCATCGTCGTACTTAAGCCTGGAAGCGCGTGCGCACTAGAGATTTGGTCGAGGCGGGCCATGCGGCGCACCGGCGCCGAAGGATGCTGCGGGCACATGTTCGGAAAGAACAAGCCGGAGCTGGGGAGTGAGCACGATGACTAACGAGCTGCAGCGCATGCGCTTGGGCATACACGCACACGGCACACTAAAAAAACAACGAAGAGGGTGCAGCGATGTCAATCTCGCCAGCACTAAATACTGCACTTATTCACACTACACTAGTCTGACTAGTCACGAGTTACAAGGTCACTAGGTCACAACATAACGGACGCGACGCGGTGGTCGACGAGAATAGCGACGGCGGCGGCCCGGCCGCCCGGCAGTCCCGTGGCCGCGGAGTAATTGCGCCATCTATAGTCATTTATGAGAACTATACAACGTAAACAAATATAGTGCTTCAAAAGAGGTTGGTACGACTTAGTTTGCACCATACACAACCATTTTATGTTAGTGGTGAGTAGTTTTGCCAACCTCACAACTCATTGTCGAAAGTTTATTTATGGAAAAAATAAAATAATACTTTTTATCGATTTTCGAAAAACGAAGTCTGTCAGGCGCTCGCAAACGGTACAGGGAGTATATGTGTAAAATTTCAGGCAGATCCGATGTATATTCGAGCTTATATCCACTTTTTAGATAAAAAATTTCACTAGAAAGTGTATAACTCGATGACAATTATCATTTCAATTCTGAAACTTTGGCATAATCATCTTCAAAGAATTCCCGAGCGCCTGACAGAGCGTTTTTGTCCGAAAAATGATTAATAATTTAATTATTATTCAATATGTAGTATGTTACCGACATATCGGTAACGCAGGGATTTACACTTGAGTATCACATGGCCTTAAGTCTATTGTATGTTCTATTTACACCTGAATGTCCTCCTATCATAGAGGAGTGATACATGTTAAAAATTTTATCCCTGTCTTCAATTTTTACATATTCAATATTATTTAAACATATTATTACCTTTATATTTGTATTGCTAAATATTTCTTTTAATATTTCCTCTATTTCTAACCAACTTATATTTAAAATTTCTATATCCCTAGAAATACTATAAATACATATATTATTAGTAACTAATAATTCTTTTAATTGATTAAATAATTTCGCTAAATTTTCTTTTATTAATTTACATGATACGGACGTATCTATGTATAACATGAATAGTTTTTTATTCTCTATATTTATTATATCTATATTATCTTTTGTAAGTGATAGTTTTGGTTTTATGTTTTTACTTTTGATTAATAATTCAGTATTTTTATCTAATGATTTTCCTTTTAAATTTATTAAATGAACAATGTTATCGTTTCTAAATTGTATAGAATTTTTAGAATAAATGATATTCTAAGGAATAGGCCGCTAACGGTTCTACTGCCCAGGATAAAGAATAAAGACAAAACTTATATGTCCAACGTTTCGAACGGTTTTATTCCGCCCCTTATCAAGGTCTAAAAAATACAAATAAAACACAAATTTATTCATGAACAAAGAATACTTAATCTATGACTTCGTATTTTTCGAATCTTACCAAAACTCTATCGTATTAAAGTATACTGCAAGTAGACACTATAAGTGACTACTAGTCAATGTGAAGCAACATAAGCAGATTCGTCGTATTTATAGTAAAGTATGTACCTGTGTGTGTGTAAGAATATGGAAATATATATGGAAAAACTAAAATGCTGTTGAAATTTATATTTTTAGAATTACATGTATTTTTATTATTATTTTTAATATGTGGTAAACGTTTATTTATGTGTTTATTAATAAAATTAATAGGATAATCATTCTCCAATAATAAATCTCTAATTAGATTAAGATTATTGTCATGGAAATGTGTGTCTGCTAAATTAATACATTTATCCACTAATTTACAAATAATACCAATTTTATTACTAACAGGATGGTGAGAGTTGAAATTTTAAAATCTACCAGAAAAAGTTGGTTTCCTGAACCAGTCCGTGGAAATTTTTTGTTTATTTTGAATGATAAGAATGTCAAGAAAACTAATTTTATTATTATTAGATATTTCAACTGTGAATTGCAAATTCTTATCAAAACTATTGAATAAGTTTACGGTATAATCTATCATCCGATCAGGGACACATATGATGATGTCATCGACGTATCTATAATAAAACGGAACAGGAAAGCAAATTTTTGATAAGGCCTGATTTTCTAAATCCTCCATGACAATATCAGCTAAGATGTGACTTAAGGGGTTGCCCATGGCCGCTCCAAATATTTGTTTATAAAACATGTTATTGAATACAAAGTAATTATTATGTAAGATAAAACTAATAACATTGATGAATTCGCTACAATTTAGTTCGCAAAAGTTATAAAGTTGATTCCATCGTTTTTCCAATGAGTTAAAAATTAAATAATCCGCAACATTTGTATACAAGCTAATAACATCCAAACTAATAATCGTATATCCAGCAGGTATAGATACGAATTCAATTTTTTGTTTAAGATCTAGGCTATTAGTAAAATGTGAAATCGGTCTTTTTAATTTGTTGAAGAGAAACTTGGCTAGAATTTTAGATAAATGACATGTGGGAGTATTAATCACAGAAATTATAGTTCTAACTGGAAAATTTATCTTATGTATTTTCACAAGACCATAAGCTCTAGCTATTGTACATTTATTTGAGACCGGTTGTAATTTTTGAAAGTTAGTTTTATGTCTTAGATTTTTAATAAGAGCGTCAGTGTTCTTTTCCAATGAAGTCAGAGGGTTTTTCTTAATAATACTATAATATTTTGTGTCCGAGAACAAATTAATCATTTTTTCCACATATTTTTGTTTATTTTATCACAACAGTACTATTACCTTTATCAGCTCGTGTTACTAAAAGGTTAGTATCATGGCTTAGAAATTCTTTGGTTCTTTTTAAATCAATCTTGAGCTTTTTGTCAAAAAAATCTAAACTGAAATTATTATTCTGTTGTTTACTTAAAATATTTAAGATCTTATTTCTTATATTTTTAGAGAATTCAGACTCTACTGTTTTTTCTTTAAAAAAGTATTCTAAGTTTTTTATAATTTCTAAAACATTCTTTTTACTTAAGTTGTCAGTAAAATTAAATTTTTCGCCAAGACGTAGTGTATTAATAACAAACGGAGGTAGTTGAACATTGGAAAGGTTCACTAGCCATTTGTCATTAGATACAGTGTGAGAACGTTCATTGACCTGTGTACTGTTTTGGTTGAGGTCAATAGCACTAACGTTCAATGAAGCGTCATCTCTATATGTGTTTTTAATCAAATGTGAATTGTATCTTTGTAAATATAAATTTTCTAATTTAGTATCAAGTTTCTCTTCAACTTTTTTCATTATAAACATTAATTTGGTATTATAAAAATGCATAAAAGAGTCAATCAGATTTGGATTTGTGTGTTTAATTAATACGTTCTTAAAATTAAAGATTTTGTCTGTAAGAAATTTCTTGTGGAAATTAATATCTGAAATCTCTATATTTAAAATTCTTTTCTCCATTTTCTTAATAATTTTTTGCAAACTACGATGCTCTTTATTAGAATGCATCGAAAGATAAGATAAATTCTTCGAGCTATTACTAATATGTGTCGGTATTAAATCATAAAATCTACACTTAATCAAGAACTTACATTGACAACACGCTTTCTTATCTTCGTATAATAGCGAACTGAATTTACGAAAGAGTTTTTTAATAAAAAAACCAAATTTCTTAAACATTAGGTATAATACATAACTAAGTTTAAAATCTAGTCTTTTGGTAAGAATTTCTTCTAAATCCATCTTAAATTAAGTAATAAAAAAACTTGCGTAACGTTTGGTGACTACGATAACACTATCTTTGAAGGTATCAAGAGATGCTTCAATGTTGGATTGCAGTCTTCGATGAATGATGGTAGTGTATCACAAATTCAAGGTCGTGTTGAGAACCCAATGACGAAGTATATGTAGTTATTTGCAGCTAATGGCAGTCATGGTAGAATATACTAAGGAATAGGCCGCTAACGGTTCTACTGCCAAGGTTAAAGAATAAAGACAAAACTTATATGTCCAACGTTTCGAACGGTTTTATTCCGCGCCTTATCGTTTCAATTACATAATTAGATTAGGAAAAGACAAATATCACAAAAATGAAAAATCTCATGTTGTATATAAGATCAATTGTTGCGATTGTGATGCGTCTTACGTAGGACAAACATCTCGAAAATTAATTGTAAGAAGTAAAGAACATGCGAGCGACTGCAAATTTAAGAGGGATAAATCAGTTTTACACGAACATATTACGAATACAAATCATCAAATTGATTTTAAAAATATCAAAATTTTAGATCAAGAACAAAATTTAAATAAAAGATTGTTATCAGCAATGCTCCATATACACTCACAACACAATAGTTTAAATAGACAGTTTGACACTAATTTTTTAAAGGCTGATTATAAAAGTTTTATCAATAACAATAAGTTGTTATAAGTTATATTCATTTTTGGACTATCAGAATAATAATACTTTTTATACATACGCGGTTTAGTCATCGTTACTTAATAGCTTGTCAGTACACACTTTTCTTACACACACAGGTACATACTTTACTATAAATACGACGAATCTGCTTATGTTGCTTCACATTGACTAGTAGTCACTTATAGTGTCTACTTGCAGTATACTTTAATACGATAGAGTTTTGGTAAGATTCGAAAAATACGAAGTCATAGATTAAGTATTCTTTGTTCATGAATAAATTTGTGTTTTATTTGTATTTTTTAGACCTTGATAAGGGGCGGAATAAAACCGTTCGAAACGTTGGACATATAAGTTTTGTCTTTATTCTTTAACCTGCGCAGTAAAACCGTTAGCGGCCTATTCCTTAGTATATTCTACCATGACTGCCATTAGCTGCAAACAACTACATATACAATAAATGATAGTATTAATTTCCGGTATATTTTCTTTGTTTTCCTCAATTTTCTCTTCTTTTCTACCCGTAGTCATTTTTTTGTCATTTTTCCTAGGTTGCCCCTTTTTCCTTTAAATTTCTGTCTATCTTCATTCATTACTTTGATTTTGTCATCGTTATTAAGAATTCTAGGTTGTTCGTTATTTTTATTTAATATTTTCTTATTTTGTGCTCTGGTAATAACAAATATATCTACTGGATTCCTAGGTAGAGCATCTGCATTTGCGTTCTGTTTTCCTGTTTTGTATACGATATCAAATTCATAATCTGATAGTTTTAGTCTCCATTTTTAGACTCTTGTATTATTATCAGCTGATCTTAACCATAATAGCGGTTTGTGATCAGTAACTATTGTGAATTTGTTTCCATATACGTAATTTTTAAACGTTTTTATGGCAAACATTATTGCTAATGCTTCCTTTTCATAGGTGTGATATTTAGTTTCCGCTTTATGTAGACTTCGTGATGCGTAAGCTATCGCTGGGTCTTTGCCAATTTTTCCTTGCGACAAAACTGCACCTAAAGCAGAATTCGAAGCATCTGTTGTAATAATGAATGGTTCATCAAAACGTGGATATTCTAAGATTCGTGCTGTGCATAATAATTCTTTAATTTCCTCAAAGGCTTTTTGTTGGTCTTTTTTCCAATGAAACTTCACGTCTTTTTCTAGCAATATATTTAAGGGTTTTGTTACTTTTGCGTAATTTTTTATAAATCTTCTATAGTAACCTGAAAGCCCTAGAAACTCTCTAATATTTTTAACATTTTTCGGTGTAGGAAATTTCTTTACTGCTTCTATTTTCTTTGGATCAGGTTTTATTCCGTGTTCACTAATAATGTGACCTAAATAACATACTTCTTCTTTAAAAAATTCACATTTTTCTGATTCTAATGTTAAATTCGCTTCTCGTAATTTTTGTGCAACTGTATTGAATCTTTCGTTGGCTTCTGTCATAGTTTCGCTAAAAATAATTATATCGTCGATGAATACGAAGCATATCTTACCGATTAAATCGCCTAAGACTGTATTTAAAACTCTTTGAAATGTACGCGGTCAGTTTCTTAATCCGAAAGGTAATACTCGAAATTCAAAACGTCCCAATGGGTTGATGCTAAATGCAGTTTTATATATATCACTTGGTTTCATAGTAATTTGGTGAAATCCTGACTTTGAATCTATAACGTGATAAAACTTAGTTTTCCCCAATTGATCGAATGTTTCTGTAATGTTTGGGAGTAAATATGGATCTGGAATTGTCTTATCGTTTAGTTTTCTGTAATCTATTACTAAACGCCATCGTTTTTTTCCGTCTGCTAACTGTTTTTTTGCTACAATCCATGCTGGAGCATTAAAAGCACTTTTTGAATTTCGAACTAGGTCATTTGTTATTAATTTTTGAGTTTCCTCTATCGCGATTTCTTTTAATTTATGAGGTAAAGGAAATTGCTTTACGTATACGGGTTTATCATCTATTAAATTTATTTCATGTTGTTCTACATTACATGTTCCTAAACTGTCTCCCTCTGGCCAAAATATATCGTTATTTTTCAATACTAGATCCTTAATCATTGTTTTACTATTTTCAGGCAAGTTTTCGTAACATATTTTTTCTAATAATCTTTCTTCTCTATTATATTCTTTAAAATCTTGTACTGACTCATTTTTTCCTATAAAATTTATTAATCCCAAATTTAAAATTTCATTTTCATCTATGTTAAAATCTTCTGTTATCTGAAAACCTTCAGGTAAATAGTCTATTTCATAAGATATAAACCTATATTCTTTTTCATTTCCCTAGAGTTTATTATAATCTTGTAAATCTACTTCAATCTTTTTATTCATTATTGTCAAAAATTGTTTATAATCTGTTGATTCGATTTCCTCAAAATCGATTGCTTGGTCATTATTTTCAAAAGCAATATTAATATTATTTATTAATGACTTAATATTATTTTCGTCATTTTCCAAAATTTTCTCATAATGTAAATCATTTATATTTTCTGGTAGAATTTCATTTAACATTTTTTTTTGTAAATCCTTTCCTTCTGCCTTTAATATTGGAATCGTATTTAAAATTTTCATAACGTTATCATATAATGTTATTTCTGAATTTATATTTACTTCATTTTTATTGATTAACTCAGGTTCATAAGATATTAAACAAGATGATTTCTCCATTTCATCCTCAATTTGAAAATTTTCAGTTTTTTCGTTTATTTGTATTACTTGTTTACAATCCCTATGAATTACAGGTGTTGAATTTTGTTTTTCGTTCGTATCTTCCAAAATTTTCTTTAAAAATTCCTTTTGTTCTATTGTTACTCTTGATTTGATTTCTTTATCCGTTTTTTGTAGGTTTTCAGTTACTATATTAAGATTATGATTTAGTTTATGGTATGGTTTTAGCTTGATTTTATTATTATTTATTTGTAAATAACCCTCGTCTAGTCTTAATTTTTGTTCAGTAAGAATTTTAATTCCTAAAATTCCGTCGTAGGGTAGACAAAAATCTTCTGGTGCAACATGAAAATCAATTGATTTTCATTTTTATTACTCCTAATGTCTCAATAGTTTTATCTGCGATACCGGATAAACGAATTTTCCTATTTTCCAAAATTATGTTAGAAGGTATTTGATTTCCTTTGATAATATTTAATTGAGCTCCACTATCTACGAGTAAATTACATATTTTATTTGTATAATGATTCTCTATTTCGATATACTGAAGTGAGTTTTCCAACTTCAGAAAATACATTGCAATCTTGGTCGCCATTATTCTTTCTTGTATTTTTTCCTTTTCAACACTATTTATTTCCGGTTCGTTAAAATTGATTTTGTTAACATTTTTTCCTTCCAATTTGTTGGCTTCCTAATTTTCCTTCATATTTTCATTAATATCGCCAAAATTCTTTGTAATTAATAAATCAATGTCCGTATCTTTCCCTTTGTTGCGATTTATGTTTGTAATATTATGGCCATTAAATGTACTTATTTTAATATCTGCGTTATTTTCGAGTGGTTTTTTGTTAATCCTTCTAGTCCACTCATTTCCAGAAGAATTTTTAGTTTTCCGAAGTTTGTTGATTAAGTACTGATCGCGAAGCACATTCCTCAGTTGTGCGATTCGTGTTTTTACAAATCTTACAAAATTTATCTAATTTATTTTGTAACATCTTGATTTCATGGCAATTGTTTATTTGATGTCCATTTTTATTGCAAAAAGAGCATTTAATTTGTGCCGTCAGATTTTTTAATTTTCTACAATCTTCCAATGTATGTCCGGTGAAATTACAATATTCGCATTTTCTACCTTGTGTATTAAAGTTTTCCCGATAGTTACTATTTGAATTATTTGAGAAATGATGACAATTTTGATGATTTGTTCGGAAAAATCCGTTTCTATTTTTATCTCGATGTTCATAGGCTTTATTTGAAGGGTTGTAGTTGTTACTCTGGAATGTATTTTGTTGATTATTACTCCTTTTCCTACAAATTTTTGCTGAATGTCCTGGTGTGTCGCATAATTGACAAATTTCTTTATTCTGAGAGTTTTGTTGTCTATTTTGCATAATTAAAACTTTTACGCTCTCGCAATCCGCGGTTTCGTGACCTTCATCCGCACATATCGTGCACCATATCGTTCCTTTGTTTATCGTGCAGTATTTCATTAAATGCCCGAGGTTGTTGCACCTCTTACACAATGCTGACGGGCAATTTTTAGCTGTGTGTGACGCGCTGCCACAGGCGTCACATACTTCCGTAATTCTTACCGAATTATTGCACGTAAGCGGATCGTGTCCTCTTTCCTTACATCTCCAACACAGCTCGTATTCTGTAATAGTAGGACATTGCGTAACCTCGTGCCCCATATTTTGGCAGTATTGACAATGATTACTCTGCATCTTATTTAACTTACACGCATCTATTGAGTGGCCTTCCGTACTACACAATTTGCAAATTAATTTTATTACATGCTTAGCTGTTCTGCAATGATATGATACATGCTCCTTGCTTTTACAATAGACACATGAAGCTTTCATGCAAAATAATGCTTCATGATTTATTTTCTTACATAATTGGCAAAAACTTGTTTAATTATGTTTGGAATTGAAGTTTTGAAATTAAACAATATGCTCGTAGTATTATTTCTTAAGCTATTTTGCTTTTTTAAGTTTGATTCTATTTCAATTGCTTTTTGTACTGCGTTATCCATGTCTTGGTGTTCTCCGAGTTCGATTCTAATTTCTCGTTTTAATCCTTTTTGAAAACTACTGAGTATGTCAGTTTTTAATCCAGTTTTATATTCTGTTAAAATTTCTCCTGTTACATTAGGTTCTAATTTTTTTAATTCTATTATTTGTGTACTCAACACTCGTAATTTGTTTGCAAAACATAATACATCTTCATCTGATTTTTGAATTTGTTGTGTTAGTTTTCCGTATAATGAATGTATATTATCCGTTGATGGATATATTTTACGTATTGTTTTAAGAAAAGTTTCAATACTTTCAATTTCTACATTTGCTAATGCTTTATAAATTTCTCCTTTGAGCTTTATTTTGAGGATCTGTACTAGGTTTGATTCATCATTATTCGATATTATTCTTTTTGCTTGTTTTAATTTTTCTATATATTCCTCTAGTTGGATATTTTTCCCGTCAAAATCCGGTACTAACTTTGCAACTTCTTTAAGTGGTAATTTTAATGCTTGATTTGCCGTTTCTGGTTCGAGATTTATTAAATTTTCAATTATTGGAATTTCAGCCTGGTCGTTATTATTCAAATTGTTATCTCTGGCTAAAATCAAACTTTGTTCGTGTAGTATTCCTTCTATTTCCGTGTAGTCGTTTTGTCTGTCGTTTCCTAAAAGTGTTGAGTCGTCAAAAAACGTAAAATTCTGACTTGGTGTGTGAAAAGCAATTGGTGATAATATATCTTGTTTTATTCCCGGAACTAAAAGATCATTTGTATTTTCTGTAGATTTGTTATCATCTATTAAGTTTTGTTTAGAGTCTGTATAACGTTATCGTTTTGTTTTAAGTTAAATATAATTGGTGAGTTTGATTTTTCTGATACGTTAAAATCTGCTTTTGAAGTCGTTGGATTTGAAGCTTTTTCCGTATTTTCTTCTGTTTTTGAGTGAATTGGTACGTTAACGTAAGTATGTGATGAATTTTTAGGCAAGCTTATGCTAGAAGGTGACATTTCTACTCTCGGTTTCCTTCCAAAAATATTAGCTTCTTTATTTATCTCGTTTACTTGTTTTTTAAGTTCTGGATTTCTTTGGCTAGTCCGTCTGGTTATAATCCCTTCGTTTCCCTTATTTCCTATACCTTTCTGATTTGACATGACATATTACTTCTTTGTTTATACTATACTTAATATATCTAGTTAAATATATTTATATCATAAGTTTAACTATTCTTTGTGTAATTTTTCTTTGCAATTGTTCGTTTAAGAGTTTATTTATTTATTTTATACTTCTATCTCTTGATTATTTAGATTTTTATTTCTTAATATTTCAATGTTTTTATCATTTATTTTAAGATGCACTATTTATTCATAAAATAAATGTTTTTATACGATTTCTTGATTTTTGGTTGTCTATTAAGTTAATTCTTATTTTTCACGTAATGTATTTTTGAATTATTGTATAATCATTCCTGAATATGGAGGGGTAATTAGTTATTATGCTGTTCTTGTTTATATATTGTATTATTTTCCTTTGTTTGATTTATTTTCCCCTTAAATTCATTTATTATTAACTTTTCAATTTCTTTATTTGTATATATATATATTTTTTTATATATATATTTTGATTTCACTAAGTGAATTATGCTCTCACTTGCTATTTCAATTATAATTTATTCTATAATTGTTGTTAAAAATTGTTTTTTACTTCTTTGTTTTATTACTCCTTGTAGTGTCGTATCTTTTTTCGTTTGTAATATTTTTATTTGTACGAGGGTCATTTGATAAGTACCTAGCCTACAAATGAAAACACCAAAATTTTACAAAAAATAAAATTTATTTTTCAATGTAGTCTCCTTTTAGTTGAATACACTTGGTCCAGCGGTGTTCCAATTTTTTTAACCCCGTTGAAAAAAATGTTTTCTCTTGGTTTGCAAAATAGGCCTCCGTGGCGGCGATTATTTCGTTATTGGAGTGGAATCTCTTCCCGGCGAGCGAATTTTTTAGGTTCGGAAACAAAAAAAAGTCGCACGGAGCCAAATCTGGAGAATACGGTGGATGGGGCAGCAGTTCGTAGCGTAATTCGACCAATTTAGCCGTGGCGAGTGCAGAAGTGTGAGCCGGTACATTATCGTGGTGGAAAAGCACTTTCTTTTTAGACAAATGGGGCTGTTTTTCTTCTAACACGGCGTCAAATCGGCTCAATAGTTCGGTGTAGTACTGTCCTGTGACCGTTTTGCCCTTCTCCAGATAGTCAATAAAAATCACACCTTGAGAATCCCAGAAAACAGTGGCCATCACCTTTCCGGCCGACGGGACCGTCTTCGCCTTCTTCCGAGCAGGTTCACCGGGTAAGGTCCACTGTTTTGCTGCTCCTTGGTCTCTGGAGTGTAGTAGTGAATCCATGTTTCGTCGACGGTCACGTAACGACGCAAAAACTCTTTTGGATTGCGATTAAACAGCTCCAAACACTGCTCTGAACTGGTCACACGGATGCGCTTGTTGTCTGCAGTCAGCAAACGCGGCACCCACCTTGCTGACAGCTTCCTCATGCCTAAAATCTCATGTAGGATATGCCACACGCGTTCTTCTGAGATGCCTACTATCGCAGCTATCTCGTGCACCTTTAATCGGCGGTCTGACAAAACGATATCGTGTATTTTTGTCACGTTCTCCTCCGTAGTGGCTGTTTTCGGAGCACCTGGGCGTGGATCATCAAAAACCGACGTACGACCACGTTGAAACTCGTTATACCAAAATTTAACGGTCGCCATCGAAGGAGAAGCATCCCCATACACTGCATCCAAGCGTTCTTTAATTTCACTGCGCGATTTCCCTTCCAAAAACAAGAATCGAATCACCGACCGATATTGTTCTTTCTCCATTTTTTCAAAAATCAACGGATACATTTGCTTTCACACGCTCTCAAAAATAAACTACAACTCCGATCCGGCTGAAATTTCGTCTGTAACCGTTTACAGGAAGATACTGCACTGTAGTGTATTTCTGGTGCGATAGTGGCACCATCTGGCGGTGAGGCTAGGTACTTGTCAAATGACCCTCGTATTGTAATATATATTTTCAATTTTCTAATCTGTGTTAGACTGTATTTGTATTTTGCGTAATATATTTTTGAAAAATGTCATTTGTTTTGTAGAAATTATTCTTATTTCCGTATTTATCATTTGTTGAATACTTGTTAATAACTCGATGAGCCGTACGCATTTATTTTCAGTAGTTTTGGTAATTCATGCTATAATGAATGGCCCTAACTACTTACTGCAAAATGTGAAGCTCGGACTTATTTTATGTTAGTTTATTTAAGAATATTTCCCTCATCTTTCAAGAGCTTATTTGATCTATTTTAAAACGTTTAAAGTTTGATTTAGCTGATCTAACGAACTTTTCGTTCGACTGTGTACCGGAACCACTGTTAAGTTCCGGAGAAAAGTTATTTTTATTCTTTAATTTGAAATAGTCTAGTGAACTAATGTTCGATCGGTACCGGAACCACTGTGAAGTCTTGAGTGTCGAGGAATCTACTCTTATATGTGTATTGAAATTTGTATGGTTTATCTTCAAATTATATTTGAATGATATATATAATATATTTTCAATTGATATTTGATTTATATTACCTTTATTCTGGGCGTAGGCTCTCGTAAATAATAAACAGCTGATTAGTTAGATGCACTATTTAATGAATGATATAAGTTTTATAAATAAGACTATGCGATTTACAACTTATTAACTTTGTTAAACAATATATAATACCGATAGATTATTGATTTTATAGATATAAGTATTTTCTCGTAGTCTGTTATAGGCTCGAATTGGCCTGTATGATAATCGTTTCTCCTCTTGTCGGCTGGAGTGGTACGGAGCTCGCGACTTTTGCACGGTTACTGATTTGTGTGTTGAGAGTCGCCGTATTTATTAATCGGTTAATTTGGGTAAAAGATGATTTTGACGCTGAGTCAAAATCATCTTTTTAAACAAATTTAGTAAACATTTAAATATCATCATTTCGATTTCACATTTAAAAGTGCTGATTCTAAACAAAGTTGCGACGAGCGGTTGGTTTCACAACGTCAGTGGCTCGCTACGTCACGCTGGCTGTTGCGTAGCCGAAATTGCTGTACTGTTAAAATTCGCACTCGCATCGTTTTGTGGGTCAAAGAAATGAATTTTGGGATTTAATAACGTCACAGACATATCAGTTTATAATTTGTCTTACCCCATCGCGATGCCGCTTGCGTTGGAATACAACGTTGTCAAAATTCGCATATACAACATTTGTATGTCAGAAAATTACTGGCGATAAATATGCATTGTTAATTTGATTTTAGAGATACGTCACAGACGTAACAAAATCTTTCAGCTGTGCCGTTTAATTCGTGTACATACGCCAGACAATTATTCATAATAATACACTTTTATTTGGCAAATTTATAAAACCGATTATTTAAGTATTCTTCCCGTTATCACATCTCAATATTTTTATTCTATTCCCGGTTAAAATTTCAATTTCATTTACAAATTGAAATAAACAATCAAAAACTTCCTCTTTAGCCTTTATGCAATAAACTTTAGCTATTTTACTATAATCAGCAATAAAAGAAACGAAATATTTTTCTCCGTTAAACCCAGTAGTTTTAAATGGACCGTATACATCCATATGTATAATTTCTAATACATTTTTCGCCTTTGTTCTAGTATTAGTAAATGGCACGTTATGCATCTTATTTTCAATACAAGTTTAACATTTCATAAATTCAGATTCAAGTTCATTTGGAATGCCCGTTAATAAATGCTATTTACATATCGTATCCAAATATCTAAAATTTACATGACCTAACACTCTGTGCCATCTTTCCTTTTGACTCATGTTATAATTTTATTCGACACTATTTACAGAAGCGACATTGTATTTCAATTTACTTTTCATTTTGTAAAGTCCGTTTTCTCTTGTTGCTATCGCTGTAACTTCATTATTTTTATCAATAATTTTTGCAAATTTTCCTTTAGAAATAATAGTATTGTTATTATCAGTTAAATTTCCAAAACTAATTAAATTTGCTTTCATTTCTTTCGCATAGAATACATTACTCATTTTTACTTCGTTAATTTTGCCGAATGCGTTAAAGTAACTTACTACCGTACCGATGCTCGTTGCCTTTATCGGCCTATTATCCGCTACATAAATATTTACCGGTTCCTTAAGATCAATACAATTTTCAAAATAATTTTCGTTATTAATGACATGATCAGAACATCCGCTATCGAGTGTCCACTCTATCTCACTCATACCTGACCTTTTCGTTTCGTTGGTGTACGCAACGTGTGTTGACGCTGTCCATGTGTTCGCACCTTCGCCGCTCGGCTCACTCGTGTTTGCTCCTTGTTGTTCATGGAATTTTCCGCGTCCTCTGCCGTAATGGCCCCTTCCGGGTCTGCGTCGGCTGCGACCACGTGTCGATCCTCTCCATGAGCTGCCGTTGCTACCTGCTTGTCCTCCATCTTGGCAATCTCGTGCGAAATGACCAGGTTTTCCGCACTTGTAGCAGCTTCCCTTTCTTGTAGCAAATACTTTTGTCTTTTCTTCGTTATGCTCCTTATGACTTTTCATTACAGCTAATTTTATTTTATTTCTGACGTACTCAGCCATTTGTTCCTCTTCTTTCAATGTATCAATCAAATCTCCTATGTAGCTTTATGACTCTGGCAATGTGTTGAGCATTTAACTCAATTTTTGTTTCTCACTTATTTTAGCACCCGCGCCTTTTAATTCATTTACTGCTTTTTCAAAATCACTGAAAAATGCCTCTGAATCACTATAGTTTCTTAATCTTAATTTTTTCAGTCTATTCCTGCAGATTATTTGTAACGCCGTTGATTCTTTTAGATACATACTATCCCATTTTTTCATAATTTTGTAGGCTGTTTCTTCCTCGCACACAAACTCTAGTTGCTTATTTGAGACTGCGCTGTATATATGATTCACTGCTTTTAATTCTTTTTCGTCCCAGTCGTCCTTATCTGCAGTGGCTTTTTCTCTTTTAATAACTTCATCACACTTCTTGAATATCAGATACATCGCTATTCGTTTTTTTCACATACTGTCTTCTCCATCAAATACTGGATTCGTAATATCACACCGTTGTGCCATGTTGTCTTCTTGTTTATTATAGAAGGTTCCTTCGTGTTCGGAATTTTTCTCTTGCTTGACCTTCAATGTGGCTACTTCCTTTGTGTTGAGTGTTCCTTCGTGCTCGGAGTTTTTCATTTCCTCGGTGTCTGCCGTCTTGATGTAGGCACTGAAAATACTCTATAGCTTTCCGAAGGTTGCTATAGTATATTAGTTTAACAAACCACGGACTTTTCTTCTTGGTTGCCCACTATCTTGAGGATATTCTCATACTTCCCCGAAGGCCAGTATGAGAATAGATTTAAAACACTTACGGACCAGAACCATTGGACTGCTACCATGTTAAATAAAGGGCACAACCATTGGATAAAATAATATTGTTTATTGATAAACTTGGAACTAATGATACAGAAGAATAACCATTCCCGGCGCGGGCTGGAGACAGAGTGACTTGTAGCCCGCGGCAGCGTCGCTCGTTCGCGGCTCTCGCATAACACGTGACTCTCTCACGTATACACTATCTGTAACTCACGTTCCCGCAGGGGAACCTGAACTCTCTGAGGTTCCCTTTGCACGGAACCTCAACGCGGTCTGTATCTCAAGTTCCCGCAGCGGAACTTGAACTTTCAGGTTCCCTTCACACGGAACCTCAACACTGGATAATATATATGTATCACTATAACGGAGTTCCAGGATAAAATACGGAGAAAATAAAAATCTCGGTTCTCCGTATTCTATCGAACTCGTTTGACTCTCGTTCCCGCGAATTCGTGCATCTCGAGCATTTGTTGACATCGCTCGAACGATGTATTCGCGATCTGCGTGGGGGGCTGCGCGACTTTGGCGGTAGCAAAGTCGCGCTCGATTCATTTTTGAATCAGATTCTCTCGGGCTGTCAAAACGCGCGTACGCGAGTTATTTTGATCGTCCGCGAAGAAAACGGTATCGTGCGTCCTCACCGATGCAGAGCAGCGCCCGTACACGTACCGACCACGAAGAGCAGCGCACGTGAGCAATCCGAGCCACTCCTGGGATCCGAAGCGTCTATAGGTGAACGCTGGACGTTAGGACTCAGCCTGAAAACTCCGAAGTCGACCGGAGGATAAGGCCTGACGCAGGAGCGGATTCGTGAGCGAGCGACGAGAGGAGTGCACTCCTCTCCCGGTAAGCCTCTTTGTACTTCCCGCGCAGCGATTTATTTGTGTATTTTCGACTCGCAGCGGCGAGTGGCCGGTGGTGCGTTTACCGGCCCAGCGAAAATAGATACCTTGATCCGCCCGCGCCGAGTGGCGGATCCCGTCTTCTTGTCGGCGCGCAACGCGACGCGTTTTTGATGTAAATGATTATTTAGAATAGACCTTATTATTGTGCTGCGAAAAAATTGAGGCTATTCTTCATTTATCGACCTTAACCTAACCTTCTCCCGGATACCGCCGCCTCCGCGGGAAAACGACTCCGCTGGTCGTTTTCATATCTGAGCATAGCGACCGCGCGCTTTACTCTTTGAGCGCGCGCTTTTAACTCAGCGATCCAATTAGTTTGAAAGCGAAGCTCGCGTGCGATCTTCGCGTTGTTTTCGGGATTCCAGGAGCAGATCCCCGGGCAAGTGATTTTAGTCTGACACCCGCGGCACCGTGTTCTAGGGCATCGCTGGCCTGTAGCTTTTTGGGATCTCACCCCAGAAGCCATCCCGTTACAAAATTCAACACTTCCATTCCTTTTTTTTTTATTGCGGGATTTAGTCAAATCAGTATCTTCGCTAAAAATTTTTTTTTGGAATTGCCACGCTCTCTCCCTAGCTAACTGCATCGAGATACGTCGTTCTCGAGCGGCTTGGGACAATTGTGTGTGGTAGTTAGGATTCTAACATTGTAATTTGCGTAACAGACGGCTAATTCGAGAGAGAATCTCAGCAGATAGTTGCGCAAACACACAATTCGTCGCCAAATTTTTTTATAATCGGTCTAGCTTAAGAAGATGGAATCATCGACCTCAGAAGAACTAGCCGAATCGATGGAGCAGTGGCGCAAAAATCTAGAGCTGAGCTTCCAAGCTGTAATAGAAGCAAATATAGCTCTAGATTTAAGAAGCACTGCACTGAAAAAAAACTCGATTTGGATCAGCTCTTTTTAACCAGTGCTGGTTCGGTCGGGGACAATCAGTCCCGCGGTAGTTCGGAGTTGGAGCTCAGGCAGTTCGTAATTAAACATAATGAAATAGATCGGACACTCTGTCCGATTGATTACTAACTTCAAATTACGCGAAGCCGATGCGTTCAGAGTCAAACGAAACCATTCATCAGAGCGCGCTGAGTAAGAGACGAGTACTGCATGCACTCTCCGCGACTCGAGTCGAGCCAGTTTGGGTTTCCGTACCCAGAGAGTCCGAAATCCGAATTGGCAAGCTGCGGCGCTTTCGCACTCCAATGAATGCGACCATCAGAGCACGTCGAGTAAGACACGCCTACTGTACGAGCTCGTCACGACTCGAGTCGAGCCAGTTCATGTTTCCGTACCCACAGGGTCCAGAATCCAAGTTGGCGAGGTACGGCGCTTTTCGACTCCAATGAATCCAACCGTCAGAGCGCGCTGAGTAAGAGACGCGTACTGCGCGCACTCTCCGCGACTTGAGTCGTGATAATTCATATGCAAATGCCCTTCCAATACTTGCTTCAAAATACGTGAACCCGATATGTCCAAAATCTATTGAGAACTCGCAATCGAATTACTTGTAGCAAAGAATAATCATGGTAAGGTTAATTAACTCTTTCTAATTATTCCTTATTATTAACTCTTACAGTACCCAATGTAATATGCAAAACGTTTGCCCTGATTTTATTATTTAATAATGAATTGTAAACAAGCACTTTTTAAGACATGTTTTTTTCTTCTTATTTATTAAGTTAATTTAGTTATTAAATATATTTATACATGATATATTTATACATGAATTTGTAGTTACACATCAGATAGTCACTAAAAATAATAAATTTATATCTTTATACAAACACTATTTTACCTATACTAAATTAATATATGCCCAATTTATTGGCACCATCATAAGTAGTTACCGAAGCTTCACTGTTAACAGTTATATAATATATTTATATTATAATATGATATATTTATGTCTCCGTAATTCTTAGATACAATTTCCCATACGGTGATACATCAGCAAAAAGTTATAGTTTTTATTGTCACACATACAGAACCAATATTTTTAAAAGATCGATCAGTAGCACTATATTATCTTCCGCTGAATTTATTAATTACATTAAGTATTTCCTAAATAATTATGTACATTTTTTTACTTCAACATGTTTAATTTTCGTTAAAGAACGCCAAAATAAGACGTGAAAAAAGTTTTATATTCATCAATAATTATAAAACCTCTATTATTTTGTAAACTGTATTTTGTACGGATAACGGACTCTGATGAAGCATACGAAAAACTTATTTGAAAATTCAATTTTTTAAAATATGTATGCCTTTTCAGAAAGATGGATTCCCAGATAACGCTTTTTGTTTCGGAAGCAAGGGAATATAAAAACAAAGTTTTGCTTCCTCCTAGAGGAAGCTTTGTAATAGTAAAATTTTAAGTTTCGTTAAATCGCTATAGAAAGATGATTAGAGGTGTTAGAAGTTTGAATCACATGATTTTAGAAAATGTCTGTATGGATGTGTGTGTGTGTGCGTGCGTGCGTGCGTGTGTGTGTGTGTGTACGTATACCCGTATACCACTTTATCTCAGGATCTACGCGGTCGATTTCAAACGGACAGGGCTCATTTTTTTTGTTTTTTTTTATTCCGAATTTGGGAAGAACATAATTTTTTATGATTCACTGATTCGTTTTGGTTTTATATCGAATTTTTGATTTTCAAAAAATTTATTTTTGAATTTTTTTAATGATCCGATTTAAATTTTTGAGTCGGATAGGTAGCATTCGAAATAGCATACAAAACCTATATTTAAAAAAAAAAAATTTCCGGCTATCACGTTTCTTTTGTTATTAACAAAAATGAGTTTTTTTTTTTTAAGCTTATAACTTCCGAACTAAACGGTTATTTTTTCGAGAAAAATCATAATAATGCAGAATAGACATAGCTATCATCTGTGAAATTTTGAATCGACTCTTTTGGTTAGTTTTTGAGAACAAAATTGAAAAATGAAAAAAATGAGTTTTGTATGTCCAACGATTACGGGCGGAAAATTGACTTTATCGCTTCAAAATTCCTTGTAGAGGTACATTTTGGATAGTTCTCCGTCGAGTTTGTTGGGCAAAGTGATTGGTTCATAAATTTCAGAGATATTTGAGGTTAAAAATTTTTTAAGCTTTTTTTCAAATCGTAATTTCTCGAGATCGGCTCTATGTATCTGAGTCAGATGGGAAGCATTCCTGTATTTTTCAAAAAGAAAAAGGTTTCTAGCTATCACGGTTCTTTTGTTATTAATAAAAACGTAAATATTGAAAAATGAGAAAAATTAGTTTTGTAGGTCCTGCAACGATTACTGGAGTAAAATTTACTTAATTGCTTCAAAATTCCTTGTAGAGGTAGATTTTGGATAGTTTTCAGCTGAGTTCTTTGGGCAAAATGATTGGTCCATAAATTTCAGAGATATTTGAGGTTAAGATTTTTAAAAATTTGTTTCCAAATCGTAATTTCTCGAGAACGGCTTGATGAATCAGCTACAGATTAATAGACAATTTTGGGTGTGATATAGATATTGTGTATGTGAATTTTTATCAAGATCGTACGATTCCTTTTTGAGATATTTGATATTCAAAATTTTCGTATTTGACAAAGTTATTTTCGTTGTTCCTTGATAACTAGAGAAAAATGGTTATCATTTCTTTGAAATTTGGTGGAGATGCAGAGTTTGTATGTTATTTATTATGTGTTCTCTTAAGGTAAAAAATTCGCTTATGATTATGAATTTCAGAGATATTTGAAGTTAAAACTGTTTTAACCCTCTTTTCAGATCGAAATTTTTCGGGAACGGCTTTATGTATACTAGAAAATGGAACTAACGCTTGTTACACGTGCGTCTTGTTTACTTGATTTTATTTTTTATTGAGGTTAATTTACAGCGCGCTTACAGCATGGATACATCCATGAAATTAGACAGATACGCTGACGAATTAGAGGCCGAGAAATACGTTTAACAATACTTTTGGTTGCACTTCGATATTAATCGCGTTCTCTTTTTTATAAATAGAAAGATGAAATTTATAGACAATTTTGTGTATGGTATAGGCAATATATTTGTCAAATTTCATCAAGAAACATTATCTATTATACAGAATATTGATGGTGCAGTGCATGTGTGTTAGTTGCACTCCAGGTAGGTAGGTTATTTTGTATTATTAAGGTGATGTGATACCGACGCTATTACTCAATTCTGGGTTCCCGTTTTTTTCACAATTCATTGGTCCGTGGCTTCCTCAAACTGAATATGTTTCTACCTTTATTTATTTTTTAATAACAAAATTTAAAATTTTGCAACAATTTATGACATAATTATAATTAAATTC